>JAZGTN010000268.1:0-498124 GCA_037783415.1 Leptasterias polaris | reverse complement strand
AAGTAAAGGGACGGCAATTCCCAGCCTCACTCTGTCCAAGTCAAGGGACGGCAATTCCCAGCCTCACTTTGCTCAAGTCAAGGGACGGCAATTCCCACCCTCACTCTGCTCAAGTCAAGGGACGGCAATTCCCACCCTCACTCTGTCCAAGTCAAGGGACGGCAATTCCCAGCCTCACTTTGCTCAAGTCAAGGGACGGCAATTCCCACCCTCACTCTGCTCAAGTCAAGGGACGGCAATTCCCACACTCACTCTGTCCAAGTAAAGGGACGGCAATTCCCACCATCACTCTGCTCAAGGCAAGGGACGGCAATTCCCAGACTCACTCTGTCCAAGTCAAGGGACGGCAATTCCCACCCTCACTTATATCCAAGTCAAGGGACGGCAATTCCCACCATCACTCTGCTCAAGTCAAGTGACGGCAATTCCCACCCTCACTCTGCTCAAGTCAAGGGACGGCAATTCCCACCCTCACTCTGCTCAAGGCAAGGGACGGCAATTCCCACCCTCACTCTGCTCAAGGCAAGGGACGGCAATTCCCACCCTCACTCTGGTCAAGGCAAGGGACGGCAATTCCCACACTCACTCTGTCAAAGGCAAGGGACGGCAATTCCCACCCTCACTCTGCACAAGTCAAGGGACGGCAATTCCCACCCTCACTCTGCTCAAGTCAAGTGACGGCAATTCCCACCCTCACTCTGCTCAAGTCAAGGGACGGCAATTCCCACCCTCACTCTGCTCAAGGCAAGGGACGGCAATTCCCACCCTCACTCTGCTCAAGGCAAGGGACGGCAATTCCCACCCTCACTCTGGTCAAGTCAAGGGACGGCAATTCCCACCCTCACTTTGCTCAAGGCAAGGGACGGCAATTCCCACACTCACTCTGCACAAGTCAAGGGACGGCAATTCCCAACATCACTCTGGTCAAGTCAAGGGACGGCAATTCCCACCCTCACTATGCTCAGGTCAAGGGACGGCAATTCCAACCCTCACTCTGCTCAAGTCAAGGGACGCAATTCCCACCCTCACTCTGCTGAAATCAAGGGACGGCAATTCCCACCCTCACTCTGCTCAAGGCAAGGGACGGCAATTCCCACCCTCACTCTGCTCAAGGCAAGGGACGGCAATTCCCACCCTCACTCTGGTCAAGGCAAGGGACGGCAATTCCCACACTCACTCTGTCAAAGTCAAGGGACGGCAATTCCCACCCTCACTCTGCACAAGTCAAGGGACGGCAATTCCCACCCACACTCTGCTCAAGTCAAGTGATGGCAATTCCCACCCTCACTCTGCTCAAGTCAAGGGACGGCAATACCCACCCTCACTCTGCTCAAGGCAAGGGACGGCAATTCCCACCCTCACTCTGCTCAAGGCAAGGGACGGCAATTCCCACCCTCACTCTGGTCAAGTCAAGGGACGGCAATTCCCACACTCACTCTGTCCAAGTAAAGGGACGGCAATTCCCACCCTCACTCTGCTCAAGGCAAGGGACGGCAATTCCCACCCTCACTCTGGTCAAGTCAAGGGACGGCAATTCCCACCCTCACTCTGCTCAAGGCAAGGGACGGAAATTCACACACTCACTATGCACAAGTCAAGGGACGGCAATTCCCACCCTCACTCTGGTCAAGTCAAGGGACGGCAATTCCCACCCTCACTATGCTCAGGTCAAGGGACGGCAATTCCAACCCTCACTCTGCTCAAGTCAAGGGACGCAATTCCCACCCTCACTCTGCTCAAGTCAAAGGACGGCAATTCCCACACTCACTCTGCACAAGTCAAGGGACGGCAATTCCCACCCTCACTCTGGTCAAGTCAAGGGACGGCAATTCCCACCCTCACTATGCTCAGGTCAAGGGACGGCAATTCCAACCCTCACTTTGCTCAAGGCAAGGGACGGCAATTCCCACACTCACTCTGCACAAGTCAAGGGACGGCAATTCCCAACATCACTCTGGTCAAGTCAAGGGACGGCAATTCCCACCCTCACTATGCTCAGGTCAAGGGACGGCAATTCCAACCCTCACTCTGCTCAAGTCAAGGGACGCAATTCCCACCCTCACTCTGCTCAAATCAAGGGACGGCAATTCCCACCCTCACTCTGCTCAAGGCAAGGGACGGCAATTCCCACCCTCACTCTGCTCAAGGCAAGGGACGGCAATTCCCACCCTCACTCTGGTCAAGGCAAGGGACGGCAATTCCCACACTCACTCTGTCAAAGTCAAGGGACGGCAATTCCCACCCTCACTCTGCACAAGTCAAGGGACGGCAATTCCCACCCTCACTCTGCTCAAGTCAAGTGACGGCAATTCCCACCCTCACTCTGCTCAAGTCAAGGGACGGCAATTCCCACCCTCACTCTGCTCAAGGCAAGGGACGGCAATTCCCACCCTCACTCTGCTCAAGGCAAGGGACGGCAATTCCCACCCTCACTCTGGTCAAGTCAAGGGACGGCAATTCCCACACTCACTCTGTCCAAGTAAAGGGACGGCAATTCCCACCCTCACTCTGCTCAAGGCAAGGGACGGCAATTCCCACCCTCACTCTGGTCAAGTCAAGGGACGGCAATTCCCACCCTCACTCTGCTCAAGGCAAGGGACGGAAATTCACACACTCACTCTGCACAAGTCAAGGGACGGCAATTCCCACCCTCACTCTGGTCAAGTCAAGGGACGGCAATTCCCACCCTCACTATGCTCAGGTCAAGGGACGGCAATTCCAACCCTCACTCTGCTCAAGTCAAGGGACGCAATTCCCACCCTCACTCTGCTCAAGTCAAGGGACGGCAATTCCCACACTCACTCTGCACAAGTCAAGGGACGGCAATTCCCACCCTCACTCTGGTCAAGTCAAGGGACGGCAATTCCCACCCTCACTATGCTCAGGTCAAGGGACGGCAATTCCAACCCTCACTCTGCTCAAGTCAAGGGACGGCAATTCCCACACTCACTCTGTCCAAGTAAAGGGACGGCAATTCCCAGCCTCACTCTGTCCAAGTCAAGGGACGGCAATTCCCAGCCTCACTTTGCTCAAGTCAAGGGACGGCAATTCCCACACTCACTCTACTCAAGTCAAGGGACGGCAATTCCCACCCTCACTCTGTCCAAGTCAAGGGACGGCAATTCCCAGCCTCACTTTGCTCAAGTCAAGGGACGGCAATTCCCACCATCACACTGCTCAAGTCAAGGGACGGCAATTCCCACCATGACTCTGTCCAAGTCAAGGGACGGTAATTCCCACCCTCACTCTGCTCAAGTCAAGGGACGGATATTCCCACCCTGACTCTGCTCAAGGCAAGGGACGGCAATTCCCACCCTCACTCTGTCCAAGTCAAGGGACGGCAATTCCCAGCCTCACTTTGCTCAAGTCAAGGGACGGCAATTCCCACCCTCACTCTGGTCAAGGCAAGGGACGGCAATTCCCACACTCACTCTGTCAAAGTCAAGGGACGGCAATTCCCACCCTCACTCTGCACAAGTCAAGGGACGGCAATTCCCACCCTCACTCTGCTCAAGTCAAGTGACGGCAATTCCCACCCTCACTCTGCTCAAGTCAAGGGACGGCAATTCCCACCCTCACTCTGCTCAAGGCAAGGGACGGCAATTCCCACCCTCACTCTGCTCAAGGCAAGGGACGGCAATTCCCACCCTCACTCTGGTCAAGTCAAGGGACGGCAATTCCCACACTCACTCTGTCCAAGTAAAGGGACGGCAATTCCCACCCTCACTCTGCTCAAGGCAAGGTACGGCAATTCCCACCCTCACTCTGGTCAAGTCAAGGGACGGCAATTCCCACCCTCACTCTGCTCAAGGCAAGGGACGGAAATTCACACACTCACTCTGCACAAGTCAAGGGACGGCAATTCCCACCCTCACTCTGGTCAAGTCAAGGGACGGCAATTCCAACCCTCACTATGCTCAGGTCAAGGGACGGCAATTCCAACCCTCACTCTGCTCAAGTCAAGGGACGCAATTCCCACCCTCACTCTGCTCAAGTCAAGGGACGGCAATTCCCACCCTCACTATGCTCAGGTCAAGGGACGGCAATTCCAACCCTCACTCTGCTCAAGTCAAGGGACGGCAATTCCCACACTCACTCTGTCCAAGTAAAGGGACGGCAATTCCCAGCCTCACTCTGTCCAAGTCAAGGGACGGCAATTCCCAGCCTCACTTTGCTCAAGTCAAGGGACGGCAATTCCCACACTCACTCTGCTCAAGTCAAGGGACGGCAATTCCCACCCTCACTCTGTCCAAGTCAAGGGACGGCAATTCCCAGCCTCACTTTGCTCAAGTCAAGGGACGGCAATTCCCACCCTCACTCTGCTCAAGTCAAGGGACGGCAATTCCCACCATGACTCTGTCCAAGTCAAGGGACGGTAATTCCCACCCTCACTCTGCTCAAGTCAAGGGACGGATATTCCCACCCTGACTCTGCTAAAGGCAAGGGACGGCAATTCCCACACTCACTCTGCACAAGTCAAGGGACGGCAATTCCCACCCTCACTCTGGTCAAGTCAAGGGACGGCAATTCCCACACTCACTCTGTCCAAGTAAAGGGACGGCAATTCCCACCCTCACTCTGCTCAAGGCAAGGGACGGCAATTCCCACCCTCACTCTGGTCAAGTCAAGGGACGGCAATTCCCACCCTCACTCTGCTCAAGGCAAGGGACGGAAATTCCCACACTCACTCTGCACAAGTCAAGGGACGGCAATTCCCACCCTCACTCTGGTCAAGTCAAGGGACGGCAATTCCCACCCTCACTATGCTCAGGTCAAGGGACGGCAATTCCAAACCTCACTCTGCTCAAGTCAAGGGACGCAATTCCCACCCTCACTCTGCTCAAGTCAAGGGACGGCAATTCCCACACTCACTCTGCACAAGTCAAGGGACGGCAATTCCCACCCTCACTCTGGTCAAGTCAAGGGACGGCAATTCCCACCCTCACTATGCTCAGGTCAAGGGACGGCAATTCCAACCCTCACTCTGCTCAAGTCAAGGGACGGCAATTCCCACACTCACTCTGTCCAAGTAAAGGGACGGCAATTCCCAGCCTCACTCTGTCCAAGTCAAGGGACGGCAATTCCCAGCCTCACTTTGCTCAAGTCAAGGGACGGCAATTCCCACCCTCACTCTGCTCAAGTCAAGGGACGGCAATTCCCACCCTCACTCTGTCCAAGTCAAGGGACGGCAATTCCCAGCCTCACTTTGCTCAAGTCAAGGGACGGCAATTCCCACCCTCACTCTGCTCAAGTCAAGGGACGGCAATTCCCACACTCACTCTGTCCAAGTAAAGGGACGGCAATTCCCACCATCACTCTGCTCAAGGCAAGGGACGGCAATTCCCACACTCACTCTGTCCAAGTCAAGGGACGGCAATTCCCACCCTCACTTCTATCCAAGTCAAGGGACGGCAATTCCCACCATCACTCTGCTCAAGTCAAGTGACGGCAATTCCCACCCTCACTCTGCTCAAGTCAAGGGACGGCAATTCCCACCCTCACTCTGCTCAAGTCAAGGGACGGCAATTCCCACCATGACTCTGTCCAAGTCAAGGGACGGTAATTCCCACCCTCACTCTGCTCAAGTCAAGGGACGGATATTCCCACCCTGACTCTGCTCAAGGCAAGGGACGGCAATTCCCACCCTCACTCTGTCCAAGTCAAGGGACGGCAATTCCCAGCCTCACTTTGCTCAAGTCAAGGGACGGCAATTCCCACCCTCACTCTGGTCAAGGCAAGGGACGGCAATTCCCACACTCACTCTGTCAAAGTCAAGGGACGGCAATTCCCACCCTCACTCTGCACAAGTCTAGGGACGGCAATTCCCACCCTCACTCTGCTCAAGTCAAGTGACGGCAATTCCCACCATCACTCTGCTCAAGTCAAGGGACGGCAATTCCCACCCTCACTCTGCTCAAGGCAAGGGACGGCAATTCCCACCCTCACTCTGCTCAAGGCAAGGGACGGCAATTCCCACCCTCACTCTGGTCAAGTCAAGGGACGGCAATTCCCACACTCACTCTGTCCAAGTAAAGGGACGGCAATTCCCACCCTCACTCTGCTCAAGGCAAGGGACGGCAATTCCCACCCTCACTCTGGTCAAGTCAAGGGACGGCAATTCCCACCCTCACTCTGCTCAAGGCAAGGGACGGAAATTCACACACTCACTCTGCACAAGTCAAGGGACGGCAATTCCCACCCTCACTCTGGTCAAGTCAAGGGACGGCAATTCCCACCCTCACTATGCTCAGGTCAAGGGACGGCAATTCCAACCCTCACTCTGCTCAAGTCAAGGGACGCAATTCCCACCCTCACTCTGCTCAAGTCAAGGGACGGCAATTCCCACACTCACTCTGCACAAGTCAAGGGACGGCAATTCCCACCCTCACTCTGGTCAAGTCAAGGGACGGCAATTCCCACCCTCACTATGGTCAGGTCAAGGGACGGCAATTCCAACCCTCACTCTGCTCAAGTCAAGGGACGGCAATTCCCACACTCACTCTGTCCAAGTAAAGGGACGGCAATTCCCAGCCTCACTCTGTCCAAGTCAAGGGACGGCAATTCCCAGCCTCACTTTGCTCAAGTCAAGGGACGGCAATTCCCACACTCACTCTGCTCAAGTCAAGGGACGGCAATTCCCACCCTCACTCTGTCCAAGTCAAGGGACGGCAATTCCCAGCCTCACTTTGCTCAAGTCAAGGGACGGCAATTCCCACCCTCACTCTGCTCAAGTCAAGGGACGGCAATTCCCACCATGACTCTGTCCAAGTCAAGGGACGGTAATTCCCACCCTCACTCTGCTCAAGTCAAGGGACGGATATTCCCACCCTGACTCTGCTAAAGGCAAGGGACGGCAATTCCCACACTCACTCTGCACAAGTCAAGGGACGGCAATTCCCACCCTCACTCTGGTCAAGTCAAGGGACGGCAATTCCCACACTCACTCTGTCCAAGTAAAGGGACGGCAATTCCCACCCTCACTCTGCTCAAGGCAAGGGACGGCAATTCCCACCCTCACTCTGGTCAAGTCAAGGGACGGCAATTCCCACCCTCACTCTGCTCAAGGCAAGGGACGGAAATTCCCACACTCACTCTGCACAAGTCAAGGGACGGCAATTCCCACCCTCACTCTGGTCAAGTCAAGGGACGGCAATTCCCACCCTCACTATGCTCAGGTCAAGGGACGGCAATTCCAAACCTCACTCTGCTCAAGTCAAGGGACGCAATTCCCACCCTCACTCTGCTCAAGTCAAGGGACGGCAATTCCCACACTCACTCTGCACAAGTCAAGGGACGGCAATTCCCACCCTCACTCTGGTCAAGTCAAGGGACGGCAATTCCCACCCTCACTATGCTCAGGTCAAGGGACGGCAATTCCAACCCTCACTCTGCTCAAGTCAAGGGACGGCAATTCCCACACTCACTCTGTCCAAGTAAAGGGACGGCAATTCCCAGCCTCACTCTGTCCAAGTCAAGGGACGGCAATTCCCAGCCTCACTTTGCTCAAGTCAAGGGACGGCAATTCCCACCCTCACTCTGCTCAAGTCAAGGGACGGCAATTCCCACCCTCACTCTGTCCAAGTCAAGGGACGGCAATTCCCAGCCTCACTTTGCTCAAGTCAAGGGACGGCAATTCCCACCCTCACTCTGCTCAAGTCAAGGGACGGCAATTCCCACACTCACTCTGTCCAAGTAAAGGGACGGCAATTCCCACCATCACTCTGCTCAAGGCAAGGGACGGCAATTCCCACACTCACTCTGTCCAAGTCAAGGGACGGCAATTCCCACCCTCACTTCTATCCAAGTCAAGGGACGGCAATTCCCACCATCACTCTGCTCAAGTCAAGTGACGGCAATTCCCACCCTCACTCTGCTCAAGTCAAGGGACGGCAATTCCCACCCTCACTCTGCTCAAGTCAAGGGACGGCAATTCCCACCATGACTCTGTCCAAGTCAAGGGACGGTAATTCCCACCCTCACTCTGCTCAAGTCAAGGGACGGATATTCCCACCCTGACTCTGCTCAAGGCAAGGGACGGCAATTCCCACCCTCACTCTGTCCAAGTCAAGGGACGGCAATTCCCAGCCTCACTTTGCTCAAGTCAAGGGACGGCAATTCCCACCCTCACTCTGGTCAAGGCAAGGGACGGCAATTCCCACACTCACTCTGTCAAAGTCAAGGGACGGCAATTCCCACCCTCACTCTGCACAAGTCTAGGGACGGCAATTCCCACCCTCACTCTGCTCAAGTCAAGTGACGGCAATTCCCACCATCACTCTGCTCAAGTCAAGGGACGGCAATTCCCACCCTCACTCTGCTCAAGGCAAGGGACGGAAATTCCCACACTCACTCTGCACAAGTCAAGGGACGGCAATTCCCACCCTCACTCTGGTCAAGTCAAGGGACGGCAATTCCCACCCTCACTATGCTCAGGTCAAGGGACGGCAATTCCAAACCTCACTCTGCTCAAGTCAAGGGACGCAATTCCCACCCTCACTCTGCTCAAGTCAAGGGACGGCAATTCCCACACTCACTCTGCACAAGTCAAGGGACGGCAATTCCCACCCTCACTCTGGTCAAGTCAAGGGACGGCAATTCCCACCCTCACTATGCTCAGGTCAAGGGACGGCAATTCCAACCCTCACTCTGCTCAAGTCAAGGGACGGCAATTCCCACACTCACTCTGTCCAAGTAAAGGGACGGCAATTCCCAGCCTCACTCTGTCCAAGTCAAGGGACGGCAATTCCCAGCCTCACTTTGCTCAAGTCAAGGGACGGCAATTCCCACCCTCACTCTGCTCAAGTCAAGGGACGGCAATTCCCACCCTCACTCTGTCCAAGTCAAGGGACGGCAATTCCCAGCCTCACTTTGCTCAAGTCAAGGGACGGCAATTCCCACCCTCACTCTGCTCAAGTCAAGGGACGGCAATTCCCACACTCACTCTGTCCAAGTAAAGGGACGGCAATTCCCACCATCACTCTGCTCAAGGCAAGGGACGGCAATTCCCACACTCACTCTGTCCAAGTCAAGGGACGGCAATTCCCACCCTCACTTCTATCCAAGTCAAGGGACGGCAATTCCCACCATCACTCTGCTCAAGTCAAGTGACGGCAATTCCCACCCTCACTCTGCTCAAGTCAAGGGACGGCAATTCCCACCCTCACTCTGCTCAAGTCAAGGGACGGCAATTCCCACCATGACTCTGTCCAAGTCAAGGGACGGTAATTCCCACCCTCACTCTGCTCAAGTCAAGGGACGGATATTCCCACCCTGACTCTGCTCAAGGCAAGGGACGGCAATTCCCACCCTCACTCTGTCCAAGTCAAGGGACGGCAATTCCCAGCCTCACTTTGCTCAAGTCAAGGGACGGCAATTCCCACCCTCACTCTGGTCAAGGCAAGGGACGGCAATTCCCACACTCACTCTGTCAAAGTCAAGGGACGGCAATTCCCACCCTCACTCTGCACAAGTCTAGGGACGGCAATTCCCACCATCACTCTGCTCAAGTCAAGGGACGGCAATTCCCACCCTCACTCTGCTCAAGGCAAGGGACGGAAATTCCCACACTCACTCTGCACAAGTCAAGGGACGGCAATTCCCACCCTCACTCTGGTCAAGTCAAGGGACGGCAATTCCCACCCTCACTATGCTCAGGTCAAGGGACGGCAATTCCAAACCTCACTCTGCTCAAGTCAAGGGACGCAATTCCCACCCTCACTCTGCTCAAGTCAAGGGACGGCAATTCCCACACTCACTCTGCACAAGTCAAGGGACGGCAATTCCCACCCTCACTCTGGTCAAGTCAAGGGACGGCAATTCCCACCCTCACTATGCTCAGGTCAAGGGACGGCAATTCCAACCCTCACTCTGCTCAAGTCAAGGGACGGCAATTCCCACACTCACTCTGTCCAAGTAAAGGGACGGCAATTCCCAGCCTCACTCTGTCCAAGTCAAGGGACGGCAATTCCCAGCCTCACTTTGCTCAAGTCAAGGGACGGCAATTCCCACCCTCACTCTGCTCAAGTCAAGGGACGGCAATTCCCACCCTCACTCTGTCCAAGTCAAGGGACGGCAATTCCCAGCCTCACTTTGCTCAAGTCAAGGGACGGCAATTCCCACCCTCACTCTGCTCAAGTCAAGGGACGGCAATTCCCACACTCACTCTGTCCAAGTAAAGGGACGGCAATTCCCACCATCACTCTGCTCAAGGCAAGGGACGGCAATTCCCACACTCACTCTGTCCAAGTCAAGGGACGGCAATTCCCACCCTCACTTCTATCCAAGTCAAGGGACGGCAATTCCCACCATCACTCTGCTCAAGTCAAGTGACGGCAATTCCCACCCCCACTCTGCTCAAGTCAAGGGACGGCAATTCCCACCCTCACTCTGCTCAAGTCAAGGGACGGCAATTCCCACCATGACTCTGTCCAAGTCAAGGGACGGTAATTCCCACCCTCACTCTGCTCAAGTCAAGGGACGGATATTCCCACCCTGACTCTGCTCAAGGCAAGGGACGGCAATTCCCACCCTCACTCTGTCCAAGTCAAGGGACGGCAATTCCCAGCCTCACTTTGCTCAAGTCAAGGGACGGCAATTCCCACCCTCACTCTGGTCAAGGCAAGGGACGGCAATTCCCACACTCACTCTGTCAAAGTCAAGGGACGGCAATTCCCACCCTCACTCTGCACAAGTCTAGGGACGGCAATTCCCACCCTCACTCTGCTCAAGTCAAGTGACGGCAATTCCCACCATCACTCTGCTCAAGTCAAGGGACGGCAATTCCCACCCTCACTCTGCTCAAGGCAAGGGACGGCAATTCCCACCCTCACTCTGCTCAAGGCAAGGGACGGCAATTCCCACCCTCACTCTGGTCAAGTCAAGGGACGGCAATTCCCACACTCACTCTGTCCAAGTAAAGGGACGGCAATTCCCACCCTCACTCTGCTCAAGGCAAGGGACGGCAATTCCCACCCTCACTCTGGTCAAGTCAAGGGACGGCAATTCCCACCCTCACTCTGCTCAAGGCAAGGGACGGAAATTCACACACTCACTCTGCACAAGTCAAGGGACGGCAATTCCCACCCTCACTCTGGTCAAGTCAAGGGACGGCAATTCCCACCCTCACTATGCTCAGGTCAAGGGACGGCAATTCCAACCCTCACTCTGCTCAAGTCAAGGGACGCAATTCCCACCCTCACTCTGCTCAAGTCAAGGGACGGCAATTCCCACACTCACTCTGCACAAGTCAAGGGACGGCAATTCCCACCCTCACTCTGGTCAAGTCAAGGGACGGCAATTCCCACCCTCACTATGCTCAGGTCAAGGGACGGCAATTCCAACCCTCACTCTGCTCAAGTCAAGGGACGGCAATTCCCACACTCACTCTGTCCAAGTAAAGGGACGGCAATTCCCAGCCTCACTCTGTCCAAGTCAAGGGACGGCAATTCCCAGCCTCACTTTGCTCAAGTCAAGGGACGGCAATTCCCACACTCACTCTGCTCAAGTCAAGGGACGGCAATTCCCACCCTCACTCTGTCCAAGTCAAGGGACGGCAATTCCCAGCCTCACTTTGCTCAAGTCAAGGGACGGCAATTCCCACCCTCACTCTGCTCAAGTCAAGGGACGGCAATTCCCACCATGACTCTGTCCAAGTCAAGGGACGGTAATTCCCACCCTCACTCTGCTCAAGTCAAGGGACGGATATTCCCACCCTGACTCTGCTAAAGGCAAGGGACGGCAATTCCCACACTCACTCTGCACAAGTCAAGGGACGGCAATTCCCACCCTCACTCTGGTCAAGTCAAGGGACGGCAATTCCCACACTCACTCTGTCCAAGTAAAGGGACGGCAATTCCCACCCTCACTCTGCTCAAGGCAAGGGACGGCAATTCCCACCCTCACTCTGGTCAAGTCAAGGGACGGCAATTCCCACCCTCACTCTGCTCAAGGCAAGGGACGGAAATTCCCACACTCACTCTGCACAAGTCAAGGGACGGCAATTCCCACCCTCACTCTGGTCAAGTCAAGGGACGGCAATTCCCACCCTCACTATGCTCAGGTCAAGGGACGGCAATTCCAACCCTCACTCTGCTCAAGTCAAGGGACGCAATTCCCACCCTCACTCTGCTCAAGTCAAGGGACGGCAATTCCCACACTCACTCTGCACAAGTCAAGGGACGGCAATTCCCACCCTCACTCTGGTCAAGTCAAGGGACGGCAATTCCCACTCTCACTATGCTCAGGTCAAGGGACGGCAATTCCAACCCTCACTCTGCTCAAGTCAAGGGACGGCAATTCCCACACTCACTCTGTCCAAGTAAAGGGACGGCAATTCCCAGCCTCACTCTGTCCAAGTCAAGGGACGGCAATTCCCAGCCTCACTTTGCTCAAGTCAAGGGACGGCAATTCCCACCCTCACTCTGCTCAAGTCAAGGGACGGCAATTCCCACCCTCACTCTGTCCAAGTCAAGGGACGGCAATTCCCAGCCTCACTTTGCTCAAGTCAAGGGACGGCAATTCCCACCCTCACTCTGCTCAAGTCAAGGGACGGCAATTCCCACACTCACTCTGTCCAAGTAAAGGGACGGCAATTCCCACCATCACTCTGCTCAAGGCAAGGGACGGCAATTCCCACACTCACTCTGTCCAAGTCAAGGGACGGCAATTCCCACCCTCACTTCTATCCAAGTCAAGGGACGGCAATTCCCACCATCACTCTGATCAAGTCAAGTGACGGCAATTCCCACCCTCACTCTGCTCAAGTCAAGGGACGGCAATTCCCACCCTCACTCTGCTCAAGGCAAGGGACGGCAATTCCCACCCTCACTCTGCTCAAGGCAAGGGACGGCAATTCCCACCCTCACTCTGGTCAAGGCAAGGGACGGCAATTCCCACACTCACTCTGTCAAAGGCAAGGGACGGCAATTCCCACCCTCACTCTGCACAAGTCAAGGGACGGCAATTCCCACCCTCACTCTGCTCAAGTCAAGTGACGGCAATTCCCACCCTCACTCTGCTCAAGTCAAGGGACGGCAATTCCCACCCTCACTCTGCTCAAGGCAAGGGACGGCAATTCCCACCCTCACTTTGCTCAAGGCAAGGGACGGCAATTCCCACACTCACTCTGCACAAGTCAAGGGACGGCAATTCCCAACATCACTCTGGTCAAGTCAAGGGACGGCAATTCCCACCCTCACTATGCTCAGGTCAAGGGACGGCAATTCCAACCCTCACTCTGCTCAAGTCAAGGGACGCAATTCCCACCCTCACTCTGCTCAAATCAAGGGACGGCAATTCCCACACTCACTCTGTCCAAGTAAAGGGACTGCAATTCCCACCATCACTCTGCTCAAGGCAAGGGACGGCAATTCCCACACTCACTCTGCACAAGTCAAGGGACGGCAATTCCCACCCTCACTCTGGTCAAGTCAAGGGACGGCAATTCCCACCCTCACTATGCTCAGGTCAAGGGACGGCAATTCCAACCCTCACTCTGCTCAAGTCAAGGGACGCAATTCCCACCCTCACTCTGCTCAAGTCAAGGGACGGCAATTCCCACACTCACTCTGTCCAAGTAAAGGGACGGCAATTCCCACCATCACTCTGCTCAAGGCAAGGGACGGCAATTCCCACACTCACTCTGCACAAGTCAAGGGACGGCAATTCCCACCCTCACTCTGGTCAAGTCAAGGGACGGCAATTCCCACCCTCACTATGCTCAGGTCAAGGGACGGCAATTCCAACCCTCACTCTGCTCAAGTCAAGGGACGCAATTCCCACCCTCACTCTGCTCAAGTCAAAGGACGGCAATTCCCACACTCACTCTGCACAAGTCAAGGGACGGCAATTCCCACCCTCACTCTGGTCAAGTCAAGGGACGGCAATTCCCACCCTCACTATGCTCAGGTCAAGGGACGGCAATTCCAACCCTCACTTTGCTCAAGGCAAGGGACGGCAATTTCCACACTCACTCTGCACAAGTCAAGGGACGGCAATTCCCAACATCACTCTGGTCAAGTCAAGGGACGGCAATTCCCACCCTCACTATGCTCAGGTCAAGGGACGGCAATTCCAACCCTCACTCTGCTCAAGTCAAGGGACGCAATTCCCACCCTCACTCTGCTCAAATCAAGGGACGGCAATTCCCACCCTCACTCTGCTCAAGGCAAGGGACGGCAATTCCCACCCTCACTCTGCTCAAGGCAAGGGACGGCAATTCCCACCCTCACTCTGGTCAAGGCAAGGGACGGCAATTCCCACACTCACTCTGTCAAAGTCAAGGGACGGCAATTCCCACCCTCACTCTGCACAAGTCAAGGGACGGCAATTCCCACCCTCACTCTGCTCAAGTCAAGTGACGGCAATTCCCACCCTCACTCTGCTCAAGTCAAGGGACGGCAATTCCCACCCTCACTCTGCTCAAGGCAAGGGACGGCAATTCCCACCCTCACTCTGCTCAAGGCAAGGGACGGCAATTCCCACCCTCACTCTGGTCAAGTCAAGGGACGGCAATTCCCACACTCACTCTGTCCAAGTAAAGGGACGGCAATTCCCACCCTCACTCTGCTCAAGGCAAGGGACGGCAATTCCCACCCTCACTCTGGTCAAGTCAAGGGACGGCAATTCCCACCCTCACTCTGCTCAAGGCAAGGGACGGAAATTCACACACTCACTCTGCACAAGTCAAGGGACGGCAATTCCCACCCTCACTCTGGTCAAGTCAAGGGACGGCAATTCCCACCCTCACTATGCTCAGGTCAAGGGACGGCAATTCCAACCCTCACTCTGCTCAAGTCAAGGGACGCAATTCCCACCCTCACTCTGCTCAAGTCAAGGGACGGCAATTCCCACACTCACTCTGCACAAGTCAAGGGACGGCAATTCCCACCCTCACTCTGGTCAAGTCAAGGGACGGCAATTCCCACCCTCACTATGCTCAGGTCAAGGGACGGCAATTCCAACCCTCACTCTGCTCAAGTCAAGGGACGGCAATTCCCACACTCACTCTGTCCAAGTAAAGGGACGGCAATTCCCAGCCTCACTCTGTCCAAGTCAAGGGACGGCAATTCCCTGCCTCACTTTGCTCAAGTCAAGGGACGGCAATTCCCACACTCACTCTGCTCAAGTCAAGGGACGGCAATTCCCACCCTCACTCTGTCCAAGTCAAGGGACGGCAATTCCCAGCCTCACTTTGCTCAAGTCAAGGGACGGCAATTCCCACCATCACACTGCTCAAGTCAAGGGACGGCAATTCCCACCATGACTCTGTCCAAGTCAAGGGACGGTAATTCCCACCCTCACTCTGCTCAAGTCAAGGGACGGATATTCCCACCCTGACTCTGCTCAAGGCAAGGGACGGCAATTCCCACCCTCACTCTGTCCAAGTCAAGGGACGGCAATTCCCAGCCTCACTTTGCTCAAGTCAAGGGACGGCAATTCCCACCCTCACTCTGGTCAAGGCAAGGGACGGCAATTCCCACACTCACTCTGTCAAAGTCAAGGGACGGCAATTCCCACCCTCACTCTGCACAAGTCAAGGGACGGCAATTCCCACCCTCACTCTGCTCAAGTCAAGTGACGGCAATTCCCACCCTCACTCTGCTCAAGTCAAGGGACGGCAATTCCCACCCTCACTCTGCTCAAGGCAAGGGACGGCAATTCCCACCCTCACTCTGCTCAAGGCAAGGGACGGCAATTCCCACCCTCACTCTGGTCAAGTCAAGGGACGGCAATTTCCACACTCACTCTGTCCAAGTAAAGGGACGGCAATTCCCACCCTCACTCTGCTCAAGGCAAGGTACGGCAATTCCCACCCTCACTCTGGTCAAGTCAAGGGACGGCAATTCCCACCCTCACTCTGCTCAAGGCAAGGGACGGAAATTCACACACTCACTCTGCACAAGTCAAGGGACGGCAATTCCCACCCTCACTCTGGTCAAGTCAAGGGACGGCAATTCCAACCCTCACTCTGCTCAAGTCAAGGGACGCAATTCCCACCCTCACTCTGCTCAAGTCAAGGGACGGCAATTCCCACCTTCACTATGCTCAGGTCAAGGGACGGCAATTCCAACCCTCACTCTGCTCAAGTCAAGGGACGGCAATTCCCACACTCACTCTGTCCAAGTAAAGGGACGGCAATTCCCAGCCTCACTCTGTCCAAGTCAAGGGACGGCAATTCCCAGCCTCACTTTGCTCAAGTCAAGGGACGGCAATTCCCACACTCACTCTGCTCAAGTCAAGGGACGGCAATTCCCACCCTCACTCTGTCCAAGTCAAGGGACGGCAATTCCCAGCCTCACTTTGCTCAAGTCAAGGGACGGCAATTCCCACCCTCACTCTGCTCAAGTCAAGGGACGGCAATTCCCACCATGACTCTGTCCAAGTCAAGGGACGGTAATTCCCACCCTCACTCTGCTCAAGTCAAGGGACGGATATTCCCACCCTGACTCTGCTAAAGGCAAGGGACGGCAATTCCCACACTCACTCTGCACAAGTCAAGGGACGGCAATTCCCACCCTCACTCTGGTCAAGTCAAGGGACGGCAATTCCCACACTCACTCTGTCCAAGTAAAGGGACGGCAATTCCCACCCTCACTCTGCTCAAGGCAAGGGACGGCAATTCCCACCCTCACTCTGGTCAAGTCAAGGGACGGCAATTCCCACCCTCACTCTGCTCAAGGCAAGGGAGGGAAATTCCCACACTCACTCTGCACAAGTCAAGGGACGGCAATTCCCACCCTCACTCTGGTCAAGTCAAGGGACGGCAATTCCCACCCTCACTATGCTCAGGTCAAGGGACGGCAATTCCAAACCTCACTCTGCTCAAGTCAAGGGACGCAATTCCCACCCTCACTCTGCTCAAGTCAAGGGACGGCAATTCCCACACTCACTCTGCACAAGTCAAGGGACGGCAATTCCCACCCTCACTCTGGTCAAGTCAAGGGACGGCAATTCCCACCCTCACTATGCTCAGGTCAAGGGACGGCAATTCCAACCCTCACTCTGCTCAAGTCAAGGGACGGCAATTCCCACACTCACTCTGTCCAAGTAAAGGGACGGCAATTCCCAGCCTCACTCTGTCCAAGTCAAGGGACGGCAATTCCCAGCCTCACTTTGCTCAAGTCAAGGGACGGCAATTCCCACCCTCACTCTGCTCAAGTCAAGGGACGGCAATTCCCACCCTCACTCTGTCCAAGTCAAGGGACGGCAATTCCCAGCCTCACTTTGCTCAAGTCAAGGGACGGCAATTCCCACCCTCACTCTGCTCAAGTCAAGGGACGGCAATTCCCACACTCACTCTGTCCAAGTAAAGGGACGGCAATTCCCACCATCACTCTGCTCAAGGCAAGGGACGGCAATTCCCACACTCACTCTGTCCAAGTCAAGGGACGGCAATTCCCACCCTCACTTCTATCCAAGTCAAGGGACGGCAATTCCCACCATCACTCTGCTCAAGTCAAGTGACGGCAATTCCCACCCTCACTCTGCTCAAGTCAAGGGACGGCAATTCCCACCCTCACTCTGCTCAAGTCAAGGGACGGCAATTCCCACCATGACTCTGTCCAAGTCAAGGGACGGTAATTCCCACCCTCACTCTGCTCAAGTCAAGGGACGGATATTCCCACCCTGACTCTGCTCAAGGCAAGGGACGGCAATTCCCACCCTCACTCTGTCCAAGTCAAGGGACGGCAATTCCCAGCCTCACTTTGCTCAAGTCAAGGGACGGCAATTCCCACCCTCACTCTGGTCAAGGCAAGGGACGGCAATTCCCACACTCACTCTGTCAAAGTCAAGGGACGGCAATTCCCACCCTCACTCTGCACAAGTCTAGGGACGGCAATTCCCACCCTCACTCTGCTCAAGTCAAGTGACGGCAATTCCCACCATCACTCTGCTCAAGTCAAGGGACGGCAATTCCCACCCTCACTCTGCTCAAGGCAAGGGACGGCAATTCCCACCCTCACTCTGCTCAAGGCAAGGGACGGCAAATCCCACCCTCACTCTGGTCAAGTCAAGGGACGGCAATTCCCACACTCACTCTGTCCAAGTAAAGGGACGGCAATTCCCACCCTCACTCTGCTCAAGGCAAGGGACGGCAATTCCCACCCTCACTCTGGTCAAGTCAAGGGACGGCAATTCCCACCCTCACTCTGCTCAAGGCAAGGGACGGAAATTCACACACTCACTCTGCACAAGTCAAGGGACGGCAATTCCCACCCTCACTCTGGTCAAGTCAAGGGACGGCAATTCCCACCCTCACTATGCTCAGGTCAAGGGACGGCAATTCCAACCCTCACTCTGCTCAAGTCAAGGGACGCAATTCCCACCCTCACTCTGCTCAAGTCAAGGGACGGCAATTCCCACACTCACTCTGCACAAGTCAAGGGACGGCAATTCCCACCCTCACTCTGGTCAAGTCAAGGGACGGCAATTCCCACCCTCACTATGCTCAGGTCAAGGGACGGCAATTCCAACCCTCACTCTGCTCAAGTCAAGGGACGGCAATTCCCACACTCACTCTGTCCAAGTAAAGGGACGGCAATTCCCAGCCTCACTCTGTCCAAGTCAAGGGACGGCAATTCCCAGCCTCACTTTGCTCAAGTCAAGGGACGGCAATTCCCACACTCACTCTGCTCAAGTCAAGGGACGGCAATTCCCACCCTCACTCTGTCCAAGTCAAGGGACGGCAATTCCCAGCCTCACTTTGCTCAAGTCAAGGGACGGCAATTCCCACCCTCACTCTGCTCAAGTCAAGGGACGGCAATTCCCACCATGACTCTGTCCAAGTCAAGGGACGGTAATTCCCACCCTCACTCTGCTCAAGTCAAGGGACGGATATTCCCACCCTGACTCTGCTAAAGGCAAGGGACGGCAATTCCCACACTCACTCTGCACAAGTCAAGGGACGGCAATTCCCACCCTCACTCTGGTCAAGTCAAGGGACGGCAATTCCCACACTCACTCTGTCCAAGTAAAGGGACGGCAATTCCCACCCTCACTCTGCTCAAGGCAAGGGACGGCAATTCCCACCCTCACTCTGGTCAAGTCAAGGGACGGCAATTCCCACCCTCACTCTGCTCAAGGCAAGGGACGGAAATTCCCACAATCACTCTGCACAAGTCAAGGGACGGCAATTCCCACCCTCACTCTGGTCAAGTCAAGGGACGGCAATTCCCACCCTCACTATGCTCAGGTCAAGGGACGGCAATTCCAACCCTCACTCTGCTCAAGTCAAGGGACGCAATTCCCACCCTCACTCTGCTCAAGTCAAGGGACGGCAATTCCCACACTCACTCTGCACAAGTCAAGGGACGGCAATTCCCACCCTCACTCTGGTCAAGTCAAGGGACGGCAATTCCCACCCTCACTATGCTCAGGTCAAGGGACGGCAATTCCAACCCTCACTCTGCTCAAGTCAAGGGACGGCAATTCCCACACTCACTCTGTCCAAGTAAAGGGACGGCAATTCCCAGCCTCACTCTGTCCAAGTCAAGGGACGGCAATTCCCAGCCTCACTTTGCTCAAGTCAAGGGACGGCAATTCCCACCCTCACTCTGCTCAAGTCAAGGGACGGCAATTCCCACCCTCACTCTGTCCAAGTCAAGGGACGGCAATTCCCAGCCTCACTTTGCTCAAGTCAAGGGACGGCAATTCCCACCCTCACTCTGCTCAAGTCAAGGGACGGCAATTCCCACACTCACTCTGTCCAAGTAAAGGGACGGCAATTCCCACCATCACTCTGCTCAAGGCAAGGGACGGCAATTCCCACACTCACTCTGTCCACGTCAAGGGACGGCAATTCCCACCCTCACTTCTATCCAAGTCAAGGGACGGCAATTCCCACCATCACTCTGATCAAGTCAAGTGACGGCAATTCCCACCCTCACTCTGCTCAAGTCAAGGGACGGCAATTCCCACCCTCACTCTGCTCAAGGCAAGGGACGGCAATTCCCACCCTCACTCTGCTCAAGGCAAGGGACGGCAATTCCCACCCTCACTCTGGTCAAGGCAAGGGACGGCAATTCCCACACTCACTCTGTCAAAGGCAAGGGACGGCAATTCCCACCCTCACTCTGCACAAGTCAAGGGACGGCAATTCCCACCCTCACTCTGCTCAAGTCAAGTGACGGCAATTCCCACCCTCACTCTGCTCAAGTCAAGGGACGGCAATTCCCACCCTCACTCTGCTCAAGGCAAGGGACGGCAATTCCCACCCTCACTTTGCTCAAGGCAAGGGACGGCAATTCCCACACTCACTCTGCACAAGTCAAGGGACGGCAATTCCCAACATCACTCTGGTCAAGTCAAGGGACGGCAATTCCCACCCTCACTATGCTCAGGTCAAGGGACGGCAATTCCAACCCTCACTCTGCTCAAGTCAAGGGACGCAATTCCCACCCTCACTCTGCTCAAATCAAGGGACGGCAATTCCCACACTCACTCTGTCCAAGTAAAGGGACTGCAATTCCCACCATCACTCTGCTCAAGGCAAGGGACGGCAATTCCCACACTCACTCTGCACAAGTCAAGGGACGGCAATTCCCACCCTCACTCTGGTCAAGTCAAGGGACGGCAATTCCCACCCTCACTATGCTCAGGTCAAGGGACGGCAATTCCAACCCTCACTCTGCTCAAGTCAAGGGACGCAATTCCCACCCTCACTCTGCTCAAGTCAAGGGACGGCAATTCCCACACTCACTCTGTCCAAGTAAAGGGACGGCAATTCCCACCATCACTCTGCTCAAGGCAAGGGACGGCAATTCCCACACTCACTCTGTCCAAGTCAAGGGACGGCAATTCCCACCCTCACTTCTATCGAAGTCAAGGGACGGCAATTCCCACCCTCACTCTACTCAAGTCAAGTGACGGCAAATCCCACCCTCACTCTGCTCAAGTCAAGGGACGGCAATTCCCACCCTCACTCTGGTCAAGTCAAGGGACGGCAATTCCCACCCTCACTATGCTCAGGTCAAGGGACGGCAATTCCAACCCTCACTCTGCTCAAGTCAAGGGACGCAATTCCCACCCTCACTCTGCTCAAGTCAAGGGACGGCAATTCCCACACTCACTCTGTCCAAGTAAAGGGACGGCAATTCCCACCATCACTCTGCTCAAGGCAAGGGACGGCAATTCCCACACTCACTCTGTCCAAGTCAAGGGACGGCAATTCCCACCCTCACTTCTATCCAAGTCAAGGGACGGCAATTCCCAGCCTCACTTTGCTCAAGTCAAGGGACGGCAATTCCCACCCTCACTCTGCTCAAGTCAAGGGACGGCAATTCCCACCCTCACTCTGTCCAAGTCAAGGGACGGCAATTCCCAGCCTCACTTTGCTCAAGTCAAGGGACGGCAATTCCCACCCTCACTCTGCTCAAGTCAAGGGACGGCAATTCCCACACTCACTCTGTCCAAGTAAAGGGACGGCAATTCCCACCATCACTCTGCTCAAGGCAAGGGACGGCAATTCCCACACTCACTCTGTCCAAGTCAAGGGACGGCAATTCCCACCCTCACTTCTATCCAAGTCAAGGGACGGCAATTCCCACCATCACTCTGCTCAAGTCAAGTGACGGCAATTCCCACCCTCACTCTGCTCAAGTCAAGGGACGGCAATTCCCACCCTCACTCTGCTCAAGGCAAGGGACGGCAATTCCCACCCTCACTCTGCTCAAGGCAAGGGACGGCAATTCCCACCCTCACTCTGGTCAAGGCATGGGACGGCAATTCCCACACTCACTCTGTCAAAGGCAAGGGACGGCAATTCCCACCCTCACTCTGCACAAGTCAAGGGACGGCAATTCCCACCCTCACTCTGCTCAAGTCAAGTGACGGCAATTCCCACCCTCACTCTGCTCAAGTCAAGGGACGGCAATTCCCACCCTCACTCTGCTCAAGGCAAGGGACGGCAATTCCCACCCTCACTCTGCTCAAGGCAAGGGACGGCAATTCCCACCCTCACTCTGGTCAAGTCAAGGGACGGCAATTCCCACCCTCACTTTGCTCAAGGCAAGGGACGGCAATTCCCACACTCACTCTGCACAAGTCAAGGGACGGCAATTCCCAACATCACTCTGGTCAAGTCAAGGGACGGCAATTCCCACCCTCACTATGCTCAGGTCAAGGGACGGCAATTCCAACCCTCACTCTGCTCAAGTCAAGGGACGCAATTCCCACCCTCACTCTGCTCAAATCAAGGGACGGCAATTCCCACACTCACTCTGTCCAAGTAAAGGGACTGCAATTCCCACCATCACTCTGCTCAAGGCAAGGGACGGCAATTCCCACACTCACTCTGCACAAGTCAAGGGACGGCAATTCCCACCCTCACTCTGGTCAAGTCAAGGGACGGCAATTCCCACCCTCACTATGCTCAGGTCAAGGGACGGCAATTCCAACCCTCACTCTGCTCAAGTCAAGGGACGCAATTCCCACCCTCACTCTGCTCAAGTCAAGGGACGGCAATTCCCATACTCACTCTGTCCAAGTAAAGGGACGGCAATTCCCACCATCACTCTGCTCAAGGCAAGGGACGGCAATTCCCACACTCACTCTGTCCAAGTCAAGGGACGGCAATTCCCACCCTCACTTCTATCCAAGTCAAGGGACGGCAATTCCCACCCTCACTCTACTCAAGTCAAGTGACGGCAAATCCCACCCTCACTCTGCTCAAGTCAAGGGACGGCAATTCCCACCCTCACTCTGGTCGATATCTAGATATCTAGATATCTAGATCATCCTACTTTTTTACGTAATGTAGAGACACGGGAAGGAGGCCGGTCCTCTAATTAAAAAGGACGAGGATCCACCAAAAGACAATAATATAAGCAAGCAACAATTTCTATAGATGACGTGTTAAATATAATAATAATCTCCTGTACTGATTTTAATTATCCAATGCAATACAGCACATAGACTACAAAATAGCATACATTACATTACAAATGCACACCGTTACACTAAAGGTCAAAAGGTCAGCGCAACACGAGGCTGGCTACACACACACTACAAGTTTACAATACACACTGTGATTGAAAAAGCTTCATAAAAGACGATCTTTCTATAATCAAAAGATACTAAAGATATTATAATACTCACAGAGAGTTCTACGAAACTATCCCTCCCAAATGAATAGCATGTGGAGCATGGCCAGAGCCATGCTCCCCACAAAATGGAGAGAAATACCGAGATAAAATAATGTGCTCTCTCATGCAAAAGCTACCAAATGAAAAAGAGACTGGGTCAACAGGTGGCGACCCCAAAGTAAACTTTTTACAAAATAACCACTGAGGGCGCACTTGGGATCCCTACAGGTTCCCTACTTTATGACCACGCGACCCGAGTGGTCCAAAAACAACTTTTAATTTACAATAATTGAGGTAGATCACAGGGATCAATGTCAGGTAGTCACTACACACAGTGTGTTGTGATACAAGCTAACCTCAAAACAAATACAAGTGTGACCTTCAAAGGATTTTTGAAAACAGCAAATAGTTAATACAATCTCATAAATTGATACACAAGATCCATCCTATAACATTATTCAAGATGGATTCAGAATCCATTACACACATCAGAAAAATACACTGCATATAATATCCACTGAATGTTCACTAAGACCAGGTTTTCTAAATACCAACTGACACACATGCATGGATAAAACAATGCCCATGAAAAACCTATTCCAAGCCAGCTATAAAAACAAGTAAAGGGTAACAGTACATAGGTCCTAAACCAAACCTGTCTAGTAAATTTCACATGTAAACACACAGTTTAAACAGCAAATTCTTGAATCCAATCTCAAAATAGCAAAGTTGCTACAATGTAATACACTGAGGTTAACCACAGGGTTGAACGAACAGACATAATACACTCACATGGCGGAAATAGCTTTGTCTCTATTTATAGAGCAACCATGAACATACACTGCACAACAAAATGGCTATCTTAAAATCATGTCCAAAACTCTAAAATAGTTTACACATAACTTGGTGTAAAATCTTTCAAAAAAGCAAAACCCTATCATTAAATCCAAATGACATTAATCTTGGATCTCACTACAGACAAATGGTATTCACTTGTTTACTACAATACATATGAAATGAACAATTGGATCTGAACAGGCAGGCAAAACAGTTTGGTTCCATGCAAGGCTCAGAAAGATTACAATGGAGAATGTATAACTTTAACTGCATTTGCTTGGAAAGCAAAAAGGCAAATGGATTATCAATCACTAAAATGTATGCATCCACAAGGTAGAAAAGCATGGTAGATTATAAATAGTCTCACCCACACTGTGAGAACAACAACAGAGTTGGACAACTCAACCAACTTCAAAATTCACACTAAACCATATCAGGCTTGGTGACAAAATTATTTCAATTCTACCTATATAATAGCATCTACAATTGAGGGAGCAAAAAGACCCATCACTATTGTACTTAGGGTGACAACAATAATATGGGAAGAATTTAATACAATAAAAGCATTTCTTAAAAAGTGGTCATATAAATGGCAGTAAACATGGTGAAAACGTCAGACAAAAGATCTCACAACAGAAGGGTATATAAAAATATCCCATTAATCGGCGAGCATAAAAAGTTGGATTACACCAAACTATAAAACTGCTGACAAAAATATTTCACTTAGCAACCACACTAAAATTAGGAACCTACATGTATAATCCCGTCGCGAAACGTTCTTAGGGAACAAAGTTAGAAATGCAATTAGACATCATAAAATTCCCATATCACAAAGATTGTGAAAGATAAATATAAATACATGACAACTATCTCCATGAACCAAACTTTGACAAATCAGGATATAAACCTGAATAAAAGCATCTGCACAATCATGAAATTATGTAGATCCAAAAGTCAATACACATACATGCACATACATTACCAAATCTTCAATGGCATGTTTATATCAATAGCTGTATAATACAATACAACAGATAAATCTCCTCCATAAATTATGAAAGAAGCAGGTTTCAAAGTATCCAAAAGGTAGAAAAATACAAAAAGGAAACTTGAAATTTATACAATGCAAAGGACTACATGTATATAATAATGGTGCGGAAAACATCCAGACATGAAGAGAAACACCATGTTATATATTTAGGTTGATCAGAGGCAGCTTGAGCTGACACTACAAGTATGCAGGATTCCTCTGCTAATACAAAATTTAAGTAATGGCATTTGGCCACAGACCCAAGATAAAATATACTGTGGGTCTACCGATGGTCACCGCTACTGCCAAGACAGGTATATACAAATGAAAATAAATTACAATCCCTAAATACAAGGGAGACTTCCCTACTTTTTCTTTGGCTTTGCCATTTGGCAAACCAAACGAGTGGCTACTAAATACACTGAGGCCCTTGGAAACTGCATGGTGGCTATCACAACAAACACTCACAGAAGGAGAAATAAAAACATCTCCTGCCACCTCTACATTATAAACAGCAGCAGTTCCAACTGAAATTTGATCAAAAACTAGTGGCTCAGCCTCTTCAAAAATTGTATCTACCACCTCAACTGAATGTGAAAAAGTAATAGGGTCAGGTGACTGCAACTTATTAATACTGATACTGTCTGCATTTAAATCTTCAAAACACTTGAAAATAGTAAACAATCTGGCATCTAATGCAGCCTTGATGCTATCGACCACATTAGTATTATTAGGACATGCATCTTCATCATTTTCACAAGCAAAAGCTGTGACGGCACTGACTAACGTTCTAGCTAACTCACTATTCGACTTCAAAATAGAATCTGGCAAAGACATGGTTGGAATAAAATTACTAGCAATGCACGTACAAAATATGACTAACTTGTTAAAATACAATGAGGCCTAAATCATTGACCTACGAAACAGTCTGCACACAGACAGACAATAAAAATACAAGTCCAAAATTTGTCTAACCACACTGTAGACAAAAAGTACAATTGCTATTCAAAAATTTCCAACTGACATACAGTCTTACAAAGACTTAGAAGTTACACAATAATATGCCAAGATAATTGAAATACACAGGAAGTCATAAAGTATTATACATTTACTGGTGTAAAATGTACTAGAAAAATGTGGTTAGCTGAAAACCTCAAGTTAAATACATTAATATGTGTGCAACAACAAAAATATATATTTGACTTAAGACACTTTATCCAAAGCACGGGCCTACCTGGCTCTAAAATTATCTGTTTCTAAAAAGAATCTTTACAAAAAGATCCACATGAGACACAACTGCCTTTAAAATGTAAAACAGATCTGCAATCAAAGCTTGGATGAAAATATCAAATATTACATACAATTCTATAAATAGAACTTTACAATATCAGTTGCACAACATACAATGTAAATAAAAATATAAATCCGTCGATGAAGTCCTCAGTCGATGCAGGGAAAGCAAAAAGGCTTTATGGTGACCATCCTATCCATAGATCGCGACGATTTCGCGAAAACGATTACATCAGTTCTCACAGGAGAAAAATCTAAAGTCCGGAGTTATAATCCAGGGCAAATAACACGTCATCCAATAAGCGAGAAAAATGGCGAGAATATAATCAAATGGCGAACACTCAATCCTGTCTACGACGCCATTTGTAGAGACACGGGAAGGAGGCCGGTCCTCTAATTAAAAAGGACGAGGATCCACCAAAAGACAATAATATAAGCAAGCAACAATTTCTATAGATGACGTGTTAAATATAATAATAATCTCCTGTACTGATTTTAATTATCCAATGCAATACAGCACATAGACTACAAAATAGCATACATTACATTACAAATGCACACCGTTACACTAAAGGTCAAAAGGTCAGCGCAACACGAGGCTGGCTACACACACACTACAAGTTTACAATACACACTGTGATTGAAAAAGCTTCATAAAAGACGATCTTTCTATAATCAAAAGATACTAAAGATATTATAATACTCACAGAGAGTTCTACGAAACTATCCCTCCCAAATGAATAGCATGTGGAGCATGGCCAGAGCCATGCTCCCCACAAAATGGAGAGAAATACCGAGATAAAATAATGTGCTCTCTCGTGCAAAAGCTACCAAATGAAAAAGAGACTGGGTCAACAGGTGGCGACCCCAAAGTAAACTTTTTACAAAATAACCACTGAGGGCGCACTTGGGATCCCTACAGTAAGATTAAGTACACCAATATAAAAATATTCTCACCAGCCTATTGCGTACCTCCAAAAAACAATATTATATTCATCAGTTTGACCAAGAAAAGAACAACATACGAAACACTTGGAAGGTCATTAATTCAGTGTTAAATAACAAAATGTCTTCTCATACAGTTAGAAGTATTGTGCATGAAGGTAGTCTGATTAATAGTCCCATTCAAATTGCTGATTGTTTTAATAACTATTTTGTCAATATAGGTCCAGATCTTGCTAGAAATATCTCTTGTAACCAGACTTCTTTTACTGATTTTCTTGATCGTCCAAATCCCAATTCTTTATTTTTTACACCTGTCAATGAGAATGAAGTTGTAAGCATTGTTAACAATCTTCATAACAAAAAAAGCTCAGGCCATGACTCTATAAACATTTCTGTTATTAAGAATGCAATTTTAGCCATCTGTAAACCACTTACTCACATTATCAATGCTTCTTTTACAAATGGTATCGTGCCATCTCAATTAAAAATTGCCAAAGTAATCCCAATTTTCAAACGTGGTGATACAAATTGTATTATTAATTACAGACCTATTTCAATATTGACAGGCTTGTCTAAAATATTTGAAAAATGTGTGTATACTCGTACTATTAATTTTCTAAACAAATTTGATATATTGACCAGCTCACAATTTGGATTTCGGAGTAAACATTCCACTACCCATGCAATCCTTGACTTTTTAGATAAAGTTTCCATTGCTAAGGATAATTGTGAACACACCCTGGGGATATTTCTCGACCTCTCAAAAGCCTTTGATACGATCGATCACGAAATATTGTTGCACAAACTCTCTTATTATGGAATTCGAGGAATGTCCCTGGAGTGGTTCAGAAGTTATCTTTCTGATAGAACCCAATATGTTACCATTGGTAGTTCTAATTCAACTTCTAAAAAATTGTGCTGCGGCGTACCTCAAGGTTCAATCCTAGGCCCGTTGCTATTTTTGATCTATATTAATGACTTTACTAAATCCTCTGATGTGCTTTCATTTATTCTCTTTGCCGACGATTCAAACTTATTTATATCCCACAGTAACATTAATACTCTGAATGAAATGGTTAACCATGAGCTTATCTCAATCTCCAATTGGTTTAGAGTCAATAAATTATCCCTCAACATGAACAAAACTAAGTACATGCTTTTCAGCAACTCTGCTAGTGAACTTCCTGGTGATGTTTTGATTGACAATACAGTTGTCAAGAAAACTAACTGCTTTAAATTTCTTGGATTAGTTGTTGACTCCGGACTAACTTGGACAAATCATGTCGACTATTTAAGTAAAATTCTTGCTAGAAATATTGGTGTTATCAATAGAATTAAACATTTTGTTCCTTCTCAGGTATTATTTTCTCTGTACAACACCTTGGTAATGTCGTATCTTAACTATGGGATACTTGCTTGGGGTAATTGCTCATCCACTAATATAAACAGATTGCTTCGGCTGCAGAAACGGGCTCTACGCATTATAAATTTTGTTGAATTTAATGCTCATACTGATCCTTTATTTTATCAGCATAATACCTTAAAAATCAAAGATATTTACTACCATCAACTTGGGTGTCTCATGTACCAGTCCATTTCCAATACCTTGCCCTCTTCCATCACCTCAATATTTACCCGGAATTTTGATGTCCACACCCATTTTACCCGGCAAGCTCAACATTTTCACCAACCTCTGACCCGTACTTCATTTACCCAAAAGACTATTAAATATGAGGGACCCAAATTGTGGAATTCACTGAATGAATCACTAAAAAATTGTTTAAATCTTCCTGCCTACAAGCGTACTTATAAATCTGTTTTGTTGAATAACTATTATCACCCCTAACTACTTAATATATCCAGTGATCTAAATCCATTTGTTGGTTTGTCAATATTTTGTCATAATGTTTCCTTGTTTGTCCTTGTCCTAATTTATTTGTGTATTACGTAACATTTTCACTAAATGCAGCATTTGCTTTGAGCTCATTTGACACTTTGTGTCTAAAAACATCTTTGTTCCTGATCCCACCTCAGTCTTATGTAACTGCTCAGAGCAGATGCTGCATTAGGGGCCCATCCCCACAATCAATGCTTTTTATGGGCTCCTCTACAGTTTCACGTTTATCATGTTTCCATTATCTGTGTATGTATCTTATTGTGAGTGCTGTAGAAATAAATGAACCTTGAACCTTGAACCTTGAACCTTGAACCTTGAAGTCAAGGGACGGCAATTCCCACCCTCACTATGCTCAGGTCAAGGGACGGCAATTCCAACCCTCACTCTGCTCAAGTCAAGGGACGCAATTCCCACCCTCACTCTGCTCAAGTCAAGGGACGGCAATTCCCACACTCACTCTGTCCAAGTAAAGGGACGGCAATTCCCACCATCACTCTGCTCAAGGCAAGGGACGGCAATTCCCACACTCACTCTGTCCAAGTCAAGGGACGGCAATTCCCACCCTCACTTCTATCCAAGTCAAGGGACGGCAATTCCCACCCTCACTCTACTCAAGTCAAGCGACGGCAAATCCCACCCTCACTCTGCTCAAGTCAAGGGACGGCAATTCCCACCCTCACTCTGCTCAAGGCAAGGGACGGCAATTCCCACCCTCACTCTGGTCAAGGCAAGGGACGGCAATTTTCACACTCACTCTGTCAAAGTCAAGGGACGGCAATTCCCACCCTCACTCTGCACAAGTCAAGGGACGGCAATTCCCACCCTCACTCTGCTCAAGTCAAGTGACGGCAATTCCCACCCTCACTCTGCTCAAGTCAAGGGACGGCAATTCCCACCCTCACTCTGCTCAAGGCAAGGGACGGCAATTCCCACCCTCACTCTGCTCAAGGCAAGGGACGGCAATTCCCACCCTCACTCTGGTCAAGTCAAGGGACGGCAATTCCCACACTCACTCTGCTCAAGTCAAGGGACGGCAATTCCCACCCTCACTCTGTCCAAGTCAAGGGACGGCAATTCCCAGCCTCACTTTGCTCAAGTCAAGGGACGGCAATTCCCACCCTCACTCTGCTCAAGTCAAGGGACGGCAATTCCCACCCTGACTCTGTCCAAGTCAAGGGACGGTAATTCCCACCCTCACTCTGCTCAAGTCAAGGGACGGATATTCCCACCCTGACTCTGCTCAAGGCAAGGGACGGCAATTCCCACACTCACTCTGCACAAGTCAAGGGACGGCAATTCCCACCCTCACTCTGGTCAAGTCAAGGGACGGCAATTCCCACACTCACTCTGTCCAAGTAAAGGGACGGCAATTCCCACCCTCACTCTGCTCAAGGCAAGGGACGGCAATTCCCACCCTCACTCTGGTCAAGTCAAGGGACGGCAATTCCCACCCTCACTCTGCTCAAGGCAAGGGACGGAAATTCCCACACTCACTCTGCACAAGTCAAGGGACGGCAATTCCCACCCTCACTCTGGTCAAGTCAAGGGACGGCAATTCCCACCCTCACTCTGCTCAAGTCAAGGGACGGCAATTCCCACACTCACTCTGCACAAGTCAAGGGACGGCAATTCCCACCCTCACTCTGGTCAAGTCAAGGGACGGCAATTCCCACCCTCACTATGCTCAGGTCAAGGGACGGCAATTCCAACCCTCACTCTGCTCAAGTCAAGGGACGGCAATTCCCACACTCACTCTGTCCAAGTAAAGGGACGGCAATTCCCAGCCTCACCCTGTCCAAGTCAAGGGACGGCAATTCCCAGCCTCACTTTGCTCAAGTCAAGGGACGGCAATTCCCACCCTCACTCTGCTCAAGTCAAGGGACGGCAATTCCCACCCTCACTCTGTCCAAGTCAAGGGACGGCAATTCCCAGCCTCACTTTGCTCAAGTCAAGGGACGGCAATTCCCACCCTCACTCTGCTCAAGTCAAGGGACGGCAATTCCCACACTCACTCTGTCCAAGTAAAGGGACGGCAATTCCCACCATCACTCTGCTCAAGGCAAGGGACGGCAATTCCCACACTCACTCTGTCCAAGTCAAGGGACGGCAATTCCCACCCTCACTTCTATCCAAGTCAAGGGACGGCAATTCCCACCATCACTCTGCTCAAGTCAAGTGACGGCAATTCCCACCCTCACTCTGCTCAAGTCAAGGGACGGCAATTCCCACCCTCACTCTGCTCAAGGCAAGGGACGGCAATTCCCACCCTCACTCTGCTCAAGGCAAGGGACGGCAATTCCCACCCTCACTCTGGTCAAGGCAAGGGACGGCAATTCCCACACTCACTCTGTCAAAGGCAAGGGACGGCAATTCCCACCCTCACTCTGCACAAGTCAAGGGACGGCAATTCCCACCCTCACTCTGCTCAAGTCAAGTGACGGCAATTCCCACCCTCACTCTGCTCAAGTCAAGGGACGGCAATTCCCACCCTCACTCTGCTCAAGGCAAGGGACGGCAATTCCCACCCTCACTCTGCTCAAGGCAAGGGACGGCAATTCCCACCCTATCTCTGGTCAAGTCAAGGGACGGCAATTCCCACCTTCACTTTGCTCAAGGCAAGGGACGGCAATTCCCACACTCACTCTGCACAAGTCAAGGGACGGCAATTCCCAACATCACTCTGGTCAAGTCAAGGGACGGCAATTCCCACCCTCACTATGCTCAGGTCAAGGGACGGCAATTCCAACCCTCACTCTGCTCAAGTCAAGGGACGCAATTCCCACCCTCACTCTGCTCAAATCAAGGGACGGCAATTCCCACACTCACTCTGTCCAAGTAAAGGGACTGCAATTCCCACCATCACTCTGCTCAAGGCAAGGGACGGCAATTCCCACACTCACTCTGCACAAGTCAAGGGACGGCAATTCCCACCCTCACTCTGGTCAAGTCAAGGGACGGCAATTCCCACCCTCACTATGCTCACGTCAAGGGACGGCAATTCCAACCCTCACTCTGCTCAAGTCAAGGGACGCAATTCCCACCTTCACTCTGCTCAAGTCAAGGGACGGCAATTCCCACACTCACTCTGTCCAAGTAAAGGGACGGCAATTCCCACCATCACTCTGCTCAAGGCAAGGGACGGCAATTCCCACACTCACTCTGTCTAAGTCAAGGGACGGCAATTCCCACCCTCACTTCTATCCAAGTCAAGGGACGGCAATTCCCACCCTCACTCTACTCAAGTCAAGTGACGGCAAATCCCACCCTCACTCTGCTCAAGTCAAGGGACGGCAATTCCCACCCTCACTCTGGTCAAGTCAAGGGACGGCAATTCCCACCCTCACTATGCTCAGGTCAAGGGACGGCAATTCCAACCCTCACTCTGCTCAAGTCAAGGGACGCAATTCCCACCCTCACTCTGCTCAAGTCAAGGGACGGCAATTCCCACACTCACTCTGCACAAGTCAAGGGACGGCAATTCCCACCCTCACTCTGGTCAAGTCAAGGGACGGCAATTCCCACCCTCACTATGCTCAGGTCAAGGGACGGCAATTCCAACCCTCACTCTGCTCAAGTCAAGGGACGGCAATTCCCACACTCACTCTGTCCAAGTAAAGGGACGGCAATTCCCAGCCTCACCCTGTCCAAGTCAAGGGACGGCAATTCCCAGCCTCACTTTGCTCAAGTCAAGGGACGGCAATTCCCACCCTCACTCTGCTCAAGTCCAGGGACGGCAATTCCCACCCTCACTCTGTCCAAGTCAAGGGACGGCAATTCCCAGCCTCACTTTGCTCAAGTCAAGGGACGGCAATTCCCACCCTCACTCTGCTCAAGTCAAGGGACGGCAATTCCCACACTCACTCTGTCCAAGTAAAGGGACGGCAATTCCCACCATCACTCTGCTCAAGGCAAGGGACGGCAATTCCCACACTCACTCTGTCCAAGTCAAGGGACGGCAATTCCCACCCTCACTTCTATCCAAGTCAAGGGACGGCAATTCCCACCATCACTCTGCTCAAGTCAAGTGACGGCAATTCCCACCCTCACTCTGCTCAAGTCAAGGGACGGCAATTCCCACCCTCACTCTGCTCAAGGCAAGGGACGGCAATTCCCACCCTCACTCTGCTCAAGGCAAGGGACGGCAATTCCCACCCTCACTCTGGTCAAGGCAAGGGACGGCAATTCCCACACTCACTCTGTCAAAGGCAAGGGACGGCAATTCCCACCCTCACTCTGCACAAGTCAAGGGACGGCAATTCCCACCCTCACTCTGCTCAAGTCAAGTGACGGCAATTCCCACCCTCACTCTGCTCAAGTCAAGGGACGGCAATTCCCACCCTCACTCTGCTCAAGGCAAGGGACGGCAATTCCCACCCTCACTCTGCTCAAGGCAAGGGACGGCAATTCCCACCCTCACTCTGGTCAAGTCAAGGGACGGCAATTCCCACCTTCACTTTGATCAAGGCAAGGGACGGCAATTCCCACACTCACTCTGCACAAGTCAAGGGACGGCAATTCCCAACATCACTCTGGTCAAGTCAAGGGACGGCAATTCCCACCCTCACTATGCTCAGGTCAAGGGACGGCAATTCCAACCCTCACTCTGCTCAAGTCAAGGGACGCAATTCCCACCCTCACTCTGCTCAAATCAAGGGACGGCAATTCCCACACTCACTCTGTCCAAGTAAAGGGACTGCAATTCCCACCATCACTCTGCTCAAGGCAAGGGACGGCAATTCCCACACTCACTCTGCACAAGTCAAGGGACGGCAATTCCCACCCTCACTCTGGTCAAGTCAAGGGACGGCAATTCCCACCCTCACTATGCTCACGTCAAGGGACGGCAATTCCAACCCTCACTCTGCTCAAGTCAAGGGACGCAATTCCCACCTTCACTCTGCTCAAGTCAAGGGACGGCAATTCCCACACTCACTCTGTCCAAGTAAAGGGACGGCAATTCCCACCATCACTCTGCTCAAGGCAAGGGACGGCAATTCCCACACTCACTCTGTCTAAGTCAAGGGACGGCAATTCCCACCCTCACTTCTATCCAAGTCAAGGGACGGCAATTCCCACCCTCACTCTACTCAAGTCAAGTGACGGCAAATCCCACCCTCACTCTGCTCAAGTCAAGGGACGGCAATTCCCACCCTCACTCTGGTCAAGTCAAGGGACGGCAATTCCCACCCTCACTATGCTCAGGTCAAGGGACGGCAATTCCAACCCTCACTCTGCTCAAGTCAAGGGACGCAATTCCCACCCTCACTCTGCTCAAGTCAAGGGACGGCAATTCCCACACTCACTCTGTCCAAGTAAAGGGACGGCAATTCCCACCATCACTCTGCTCAAGGCAAGGGACGGCAATTCCCACACTCACTCTGTCCAAGTCAAGGGACGGCAATTCCCACCCTCACTTCTATCCAAGTCAAGGGACGGCAATTCCCACCCTCACTCTACTCAAGTCAAGTGACGGCAAATCCCACCCTCACTCTGCTCAAGTCAAGGGACGGCAATTCCCACCCTCACTCTGCTCAAGGCAAGGGTCGGCAATTCCCACCCTCACTCTGCTCAAGGCAAGGGACGGCAATTCCCACCCTCACTCTGGTCAAGGCAAGGGACGGCAATTCCCACACTCACTCTGTCAAAGTCAAGGGACGGCAATTCCCACCCTCACTCTGGTCAAGTCAAGGGACGGCAATTCCCACCCTCACTATGCTCAGGTCAAGGGACGGCAATTCCAACCCTCACTCTGCTCAAGTCAAGGGACGCAATTCCCACCCTCACTCTGCTCAAGTCAAGGGACGGCAATTCCCACACTCACTCTGCACAAGTCAAGGGACGGCAATTCCCACCCTCACTCTGGTCAAGTCAAGGGACGGCAATTCCCACCCTCACTATGCTCAGGTCAAGGGACGGCAATTCCAACCCTCACTCTGCTCAAGTCAAGGGACGGCAATTCCCACACTCACTCTGTCCAAGTAAAGGGACGGCAATTCCCAGCCTCACCCTGTCCAAGTCAAGGGACGGCAATTCCCAGCCTCACTTTGCTCAAGTCAAGGGACGGCAATTCCCACCCTCACTCTGCTCAAGTCAAGGGACGGCAATTCCCACCCTCACTCTGTCCAAGTCAAGGGACGGCAATTCCCAGCCTCACTTTGCTCAAGTCAAGGGACGGCAATTCCCACCCTCACTCTGCTCAAGTCAAGGGACGGCAATTCCCACACTCACTCTGTCCAAGTAAAGGGACGGCAATTCCCACCATCACTCTGCTCAAGGCAAGGGACGGCAATTCCCACACTCACTCTGTCCAAGTCAAGGGACGGCAATTCCCACCCTCACTTCTATCCAAGTCAAGGGACGGCAATTCCCACCATCACTCTGCTCAAGTCAAGTGACGGCAATTCCCACCCTCACTCTGCTCAAGTCAAGGGACGGCAATTCCCACCCTCACTCTGCTCAAGGCAAGGGACGGCAATTCCCACCCTCACTCTGCTCAAGGCAAGGGACGGCAATTCCCACCCTCACTCTGGTCAAGGCAAGGGACGGCAATTCCCACACTCACTCTGTCAAAGGCAAGGGACGGCAATTCCCACCCTCACTCTGCACAAGTCAAGGGACGGCAATTCCCACCCTCACTCTGCTCAAGTCAAGTGACGGCAATTCCCACCCTCACTCTGCTCAAGTCAAGGGACGGCAATTCCCACCCTCACTCTGCTCAAGGCAAGGGACGGCAATTCCCACCCTCACTCTGCTCAAGGCAAGGGACGGCAATTCCCACCCTCACTCTGGTCAAGTCAAGGGACGGCAATTCCCACCTTCACTTTGCTCAAGGCAAGGGACGGCAATTCCCACACTCACTCTGCACAAGTCAAGGGACGGCAATTCCCAACATCACTCTGGTCAAGTCAAGGGACGGCAATTCCCACCCTCACTATGCTCAGGTCAAGGGACGGCAATTCCAACCCTCACTCTGCTCAAGTCAAGGGACGCAATTCCCACCCTCACTCTGCTCAAATCAAGGGACGGCAATTCCCACACTCACTCTGTCCAAGTAAAGGGACTGCAATTCCCACCATCACTCTGCTCAAGGCAAGGGACGGCAATTCCCACACTCACTCTGCACAAGTCAAGGGACGGCAATTCCCACCCTCACTCTGGTCAAGTCAAGGGACGGCAATTCCCACCCTCACTATGCTCACGTCAAGGGACGGCAATTCCAACCCTCACTCTGCTCAAGTCAAGGGACGCAATTCCCACCTTCACTCTGCTCAAGTCAAGGGACGGCAATTCCCACACTCACTCTGTCCAAGTAAAGGGACGGCAATTCCCACCATCACTCTGCTCAAGGCAAGGGACGGCAATTCCCACACTCACTCTGTCTAAGTCAAGGGACGGCAATTCCCACCCTCACTTCTATCCAAGTCAAGGGACGGCAATTCCCACCCTCACTCTACTCAAGTCAAGTGACGGCAAATCCCACCCTCACTCTGCTCAAGTCAAGGGACGGCAATTCCCACCCTCACTCTGGTCAAGTCAAGGGACGGCAATTCCCACCCTCACTATGCTCAGGTCAAGGGACGGCAATTCCAACCCTCACTCTGCTCAAGTCAAGGGACGCAATTCCCACCCTCACTCTGCTCAAGTCAAGGGACGGCAATTCCCACACTCACTCTGTCCAAGTAAAGGGACGGCAATTCCCACCATCACTCTGCTCAAGGCAAGGGACGGCAATTCCCACACTCACTCTGTCCAAGTCAAGGGACGGCAATTCCCACCCTCACTTCTATCCAAGTCAAGGGACGGCAATTCCCACCCTCACTCTACTCAAGACAAGTGACGGCAAATCCCACCCTCACTCTGCTCAAGTCAAGGGACGGCAATTCCAACACTCACTCTGTCCAAGTAAAGGGACGGCAATTCCCAGCCTCACCCTGTCCAAGTCAAGGGACGGCAATTCCCAGCCTCACTTTGCTCAAGTCAAGGGACGGCAATTCCCACCCTCACTCTGCTCAAGTCAAGGGACGGCAATTCCCACCCTCACTCTGTCCAAGTCAAGGGACGGCAATTCCCAGCCTCACTTTGCTCAAGTCAAGGGACGGCAATTCCCACCCTCACTCTGCTCAAGTCAAGGGACGGCAATTCCCACACTCACTCTGTCCAAGTAAAGGGACGGCAATTCCCACCATCACTCTGCTCAAGGCAAGGGACGGCAATTCCCACACTCACTCTGTCCAAGTCAAGGGACGGCAATTCCCACCCTCACTTCTATCCAATTCAAGGGACGGCAATTCCCACCATCACTCTGCTCAAGTCAAGTGACGGCAATTCCCACCCTCACTCTGCTCAAGTCAAGGGACGGCAATTCCCACCCTCACTCTGCTCAAGGCAAGGGACGGCAATTCCCACCCTCACTCTGCTCAAGGCAAGGGACGGCAATTCCCACCCTCACTCTGGTCAAGGCAAGGGACGGCAATTCCCACACTCACTCTGTCAAAGGCAAGGGACGGCAATTCCCACCCTCACTCTGCACAAGTCAAGGGACGGCAATTCCCACCCTCACTCTGCTCAAGTCAAGTGACGGCAATTCCCACCCTCACTCTGCTCAAGTCAAGGGACGGCAATTCCCACCCTCACTCTGCTCAAGGCAAGGGACGGCAATTCCCACCCTCACTCTGCTCAAGGCAAGGGACGGCAATTCCCACCCTCACTCTGGTCAAGTCAAGGGACGGCAATTCCCACCTTCACTTTGCTCAAGGCAAGGGACGGCAATTCCCACACTCACTCTGCACAAGTCAAGGGACGGCAATTCCCAACATCACTCTGGTCAAGTCAAGGGACGGCAATTCCCACCCTCACTATGCTCAGGTCAAGGGACGGCAATTCCAACCCTCACTCTGCTCAAGTCAAGGGACGCAATTCCCACCCTCACTCTGCTCAAATCAAGGGACGGCAATTCCCACACTCACTCTGTCCAAGTAAAGGGACTGCAATTCCCACCATCACTCTGCTCAAGGCAAGGGACGGCAATTCCCACACTCACTCTGCACAAGTCAAGGGACGGCAATTCCCACCCTCACTCTGGTCAAGTCAAGGGACGGCAATTCCCACCCTCACTATGCTCACGTCAAGGGACGGCAATTCCAACCCTCACTCTGCTCAAGTCAAGGGACGCAATTCCCACCTTCACTCTGCTCAAGTCAAGGGACGGCAATTCCCACACTCACTCTGTCCAAGTAAAGGGACGGCAATTCCCACCATCACTCTGCTCAAGGCAAGGGACGGCAATTCCCACACTCACTCTGTCTAAGTCAAGGGACGGCAATTCCCACCCTCACTTCTATCCAAGTCAAGGGACGGCAATTCCCACCCTCACTCTACTCAAGTCAAGTGACGGCAAATCCCACCCTCACTCTGCTCAAGTCAAGGGACGGCAATTCCCACCCTCACTCTGGTCAAGTCAAGGGACGGCAATTCCCACCCTCACTATGCTCAGGTCAAGGGACGGCAATTCCAACCCTCACTCTGCTCAAGTCAAGGGACGCAATTCCCACCCTCACTCTGCTCAAGTCAAGGGACGGCAATTCCCACACTCACTCTGTCCAAGTAAAGGGACGGCAATTCCCACCATCACTCTGCTCAAGGCAAGGGACGGCAATTCCCACACTCACTCTGTCCAAGTCAAGGGACGGCAATTCCCACCCTCACTTCTATCCAAGTCAAGGGACGGCAATTCCCACCCTCACTCTACTCAAGACAAGTGACGGCAAATCCCACCCTCACTCTGCTCAAGTCAAGGGACGGCAATTCCCACCCTCACTCTGCTCAAGGCAAGGGTCGGCAATTCCCACCCTCACTCTGCTCAAGGCAAGGGACGGCAATTCCCACCCTCACTCTGGTCAAGGCAAGGGACGGCAATTCCCACACTCACTCTGTCAAAGTCAAGGGACGGCAATTCCCACCCTCACTCTGCTCAAGGCAAGGGACGGCAATTCCCACCCTCACTCTGCTCAAGGCAAGGGACGGCTATTCCCACCCTCACTCTGGTCAAGTCAAGGGACGGCAATTCCCACACTCACTCTGTCCAAGTAAAGGGACGGCAATTCCCACCCTCACTCTGCTCAAGGCAAGGGACGGCAATTCCCACCCTCACTCTGGTCAAGTCAAGGGACGGCAATTCCCACCCTCACTCTGCTCAAGGCAAGGGACGGAAATTCCCACACTCACTCTGCACAAGTCAAGGGACGGCAATTCCCACCCTCACTCTGGTCAAGTCAAGGGACGGCAATTCCCACCCTCACTATGCTCAAGTCAAGGGACGGCAATTCCAACCCTCACTCTGCTCAAGTCAAGGGACGCAATTCCCACCCTCACTCTGCTCAAGTCAAGGGACGGCAATTCCCACACTCACTCTGCACAAGTCAAGGGACGGCAATTCCCACCCTCACTCTGGTCAAGTCAAGGGACGGCAATTCCCACCCTCACTATGCTCAGGTCAAGGGACGGCAATTCCAACCCTCACTCTGCTCAAGTCAAGGGACGGCAATTCCCACACTCACTCTGTCCAAGTAAAGGGACGGCAATTCCCAGCCTCACTCTGTCCAAGTCAAGGGACGGCAATTCCCAGCCTCACTTTGCTCAAGTCAAGGGACGGCAATTCCCACACTCACTCTGCTCAAGTCAAGGGACGGCAATTCCCACCCTCACTCTGTCCAAGTCAAGGGACGGCAATTCCCAGCCTCACTTTGCTCAAGTCAAGTGACGGCAATTCCCACCCTCACTCTGCTCAAGTCAAGGGACGGCAATTCCCACCCTCACTCTGCTCAAGGCAAGGGACGGCAATTCCCACCCTCACTCTGCTCAAGGCAAGGGACGGCAATTCCCACCCTCACTCTGGTCAAGTCAAGGGACGGCAATTCCCACCTTCACTTTGCTCAAGGCAAGGGACGGCAATTCCCACACTCACTCTGCACAAGTCAAGGGACGGCAATTCCCAACATCACTCTGGTCAAGTCAAGGGACGGCAATTCCCACCCTCACTATGCTCAGGTCAAGGGACGGCAATTCCAACCCTCACTCTGCTCAAGTCAAGGGACGCAATTCCCACCCTCACTCTGCTCAAATCAAGGGACGGCAATTCCCACACTCACTCTGTCCAAGTAAAGGGACTGCAATTCCCACCATCACTCTGCTCAAGGCAAGGGACGGCAATTCCCACACTCACTCTGCACAAGTCAAGGGACGGCAATTCCCACCCTCACTCTGGTCAAGTCAAGGGACGGCAATTCCCACCCTCACTATGCTCACGTCAAGGGACGGCAATTCCAACCCTCACTCTGCTCAAGTCAAGGGACGCAATTCCCACCTTCACTCTGCTCAAGTCAAGGGACGGCAATTCCCACACTCACTCTGTCCAAGTAAAGGGACGGCAATTCCCACCATCACTCTGCTCAAGGCAAGGGACGGCAATTCCCACACTCACTCTGTCTAAGTCAAGGGACGGCAATTCCCACCCTCACTTCTATCCAAGTCAAGGGACGGCAATTCCCACCCTCACTCTACTCAAGTCAAGTGACGGCAAATCCCACCCTCACTCTGCTCAAGTCAAGGGACGGCAATTCCCACCCTCACTCTGGTCAAGTCAAGGGACGGCAATTCCCACCCTCACTATGCTCAGGTCAAGGGACGGCAATTCCAACCCTCACTCTGCTCAAGTCAAGGGACGCAATTCCCACCCTCACTCTGCTCAAGTCAAGGGACGGCAATTCCCACACTCACTCTGTCCAAGTAAAGGGACGGCAATTCCCACCATCACTCTGCTCAAGGCAAGGGACGGCAATTCCCACACTCACTCTGTCCAAGTCAAGGGACGGCAATTCCCACCCTCACTTCTATCCAAGTCAAGGGACGGCAATTCCCACCCTCACTCTACTCAAGACAAGTGACGGCAAATCCCACCCTCACTCTGCTCAAGTCAAGGGACGGCAATTCCCACCCTCACTCTGCTCAAGGCAAGGGTCGGCAATTCCCACCCTCACTCTGCTCAAGGCAAGGGACGGCAATTCCCACCCTCACTCTGGTCAAGGCAAGGGACGGCAATTCCCACACTCACTCTGTCAAAGTCAAGGGACGGCAATTCCCACCCTCACTCTGCTCAAGGCAAGGGACGGCAATTCCCACCCTCACTCTGCTCAAGGCAAGGGACGGCTATTCCCACCCTCACTCTGGTCAAGTCAAGGGACGGCAATTCCCACACTCACTCTGTCCAAGTAAAGGGACGGCAATTCCCACCCTCACTCTGCTCAAGGCAAGGGACGGCAATTCCCACCCTCACTCTGGTCAAGTCAAGGGACGGCAATTCCCACCCTCACTCTGCTCAAGGCAAGGGACGGAAATTCCCACACTCACTCTGCACAAGTCAAGGGACGGCAATTCCCACCCTCACTCTGGTCAAGTCAAGGGACGGCAATTCCCACCCTCACTATGCTCAAGTCAAGGGACGGCAATTCCAACCCTCACTCTGCTCAAGTCAAGGGACGCAATTCCCACCCTCACTCTGCTCAAGTCAAGGGACGGCAATTCCCACACTCACTCTGCACAAGTCAAGGGACGGCAATTCCCACCCTCACTCTGGTCAAGTCAAGGGACGGCAATTCCCACCCTCACTATGCTCAGGTCAAGGGACGGCAATTCCAACCCTCACTCTGCTCAAGTCAAGGGACGGCAATTCCCACACTCACTCTGTCCAAGTAAAGGGACGGCAATTCCCAGCCTCACTCTGTCCAAGTCAAGGGACGGCAATTCCCAGCCTCACTTTGCTCAAGTCAAGGGACGGCAATTCCCACACTCACTCTGCTCAAGTCAAGGGACGGCAATTCCCACCCTCACTCTGTCCAAGTCAAGGGACGGCAATTCCCAGCCTCACTTTGCTCAAGTCAAGGGACGGCAATTCCCACCCTCACTCTGCTCAAGTCAAGGGACGGCAATTCCCACCCTGACTCTGTCCAAGTCAAGGGACGGCAATTCCCACCCTCACTCTGCTCAAGTCAAGGGACGGCAATTCCCACCCTCACTCTGTCCAAGTCAAGGGACGGCAATTCCCAGCCTCACTTTGCTCAAGTCAAGGGACGGCAATTCCCACCCTCACTCTGCTCAAGTCAAGGGACGGCAATTCCCACCCTCACTCTGTCCAAGTCAAGGGACGGCAATTCCCAGCCTCACTTTGCTCAAGTCAAGGGACGGCAATTCCCACCCTCACTCTGCTCAAGTCAAGGGACGGCAATTCCCACACTCACTCTGTCCAAGTAAAGGGACGGCAATTCCCACCATCACTCTGCTCAAAGCAAGGGACGGCAATTCCCACACTCACTCTGTCCAAGTCAAGGGACGGCAATTCCCACCCTCACTTCTATCCAAGTCAAGGGACGGCAATTCCCACCATCACTCTGCTCAAGTCAAGTGACGGCAATTCCCACCCTCACTCTGCTCAAGTCAAGGGACGGCAATTCCCACCCTCACTCTGCTCAAGGCAAGGGACGGCAATTCCCACCCTCACTCTGCTCAAGGCAAGGGACGGCAATTCCCACCCTCACTCTGGTCAAGGCAAGGGACGGCAATTCCCACACTCACTCTGTCAAAGTCAAGGGACGGCAATTCCCACCCTCACTCTGCACAAGTCAAGGGACGGCAATTCCCACCCTCACTCTGCTCAAGTCAAGTGACGGCAATTCCCACCCTCACTCTGGTCAAGTCAAGGGACGGCAATTCCCACCCTCACTTTGCTCAAGGCAAGGGACGGCAATTCCCACACTCACTCTGCACAAGTCAAGGGACGGCAATTCCCAACATCACTCTGGTCAAGTCAAGGGACGGCAATTCCCACCCTCACTATGCTCAGGTCAAGGGACGGCAATTCCAACCCTCACTCTGCTCAAGTCAAGGGACGCAATTCCCACCCTCACTCTGCTCAAATCAAGGGACGGCAATTCCCACCCTCACTCTGCTCAAGGCAAGGGACGGCAATTCCCACCCTCACTCTGCTCAAGGCAAGGGACGGCAATTCCCACCCTCACTCTGGTCAAGGCAAGAGACGGCAATTCCCACACTCACTCTGTCAAAGTCAAGGGACGGCAATTCCCACCCTCACTCTGCACAAGTCAAGGGACGGCAATTCCCACCCTCACTCTGCTCAAGTCAAGTGACGGCAATTCCCACCCTCACTCTGCTCAAGTCAAGGGACGGCAATTTCCACCCTCACTCTGCTCAAGGCAAGGGACGGCAATTCCCACCCTCATTCTACTCAAGGCAAGAGACGGCAATTCCCACCCTCACTCTGGTCAAGTCAAGGGACGGCAATTCCCACACTCACTCTGTCCAAGTAAAGGGACGGCAATTCCCACCCTCACTCTGCTCAAGGCAAGGGACGGCAATTCCCACCCTCACTCTGGTCAAGTCAAGGGACGGCAATTCCCACCCTCACTCTGCTCAAGGCAAGGGACGGAAATTCCCACACTCACTCTGCACAAGTCAAGGGACGGTAATTACCACCCTCACTCTGGTCAAGTCAAGGGACGGCAATTCCCACCCTCACTATGCTCAGGTCAAGGGACGGCAATTCCAACCCTCACTCTGCTCAAGTCAAGGGACGCAATTCCCACCCTCACTCTGCTCAAGTCAAGGGACGGCAATTCCCACACTCACTCTGCACAAGTCAAGGGACGGCAATTCCCACCCTCACTCTGGTCAAGTCAAGGGACGGCAATTCCCACCCTCACTATGCTCAGGTCAAGGGACGGCAATTCCAACCCTCACTCTGCTCAAGTCAAGGGACGGCAATTCCCACACTCACTCTGTCCAAGTAAAGGGACGGCAATTCCCAGCCTCACTCTGTCCAAGTCAAGGGACGGCAATTCCCAGCCTCACTTTGCTCAAGTCAAGGGACGGCAATTCCCACACTCACTCTGCTCAAGTCAAGGGACGGCAATTCCCACCCTCACTCTGTCCAAGTCAAGGGACGGCAATTCCCAGCCTCACTTTGCTCAAGTCAAGGGACGGCAATTCCCACCCTCACTCTGCTCAAGTCAAGGGACGGCAATTCCCACCCTGACTCTGTCCAAGTCAAGGGACGGTAATTCCCACCCTCACTCTGCTCAAGTCAAGGGACGGATATTCCCACCCTGACTCTGCTCAAGGCAAGGGACGGCAATTCCCACACTCACTCTGCACAAGTCAAGGGACGGCAATTCCCACCCTCACTCTGGTCAAGTCAAGGGACGGCAATTCCCACACTCACTCTGTCCAAGTAAAGGGACGGCAATTCCCACCCTCACTCTGCTCAAGGCAAGGGATGGCAATTCCCACCCTCACTCTGGTCAAGTCAAGGGACGGCAATTCCCACCCTCACTCTGCTCAAGGCAAGGGACGGAAATTCCCACACTCACTCTGCACAAGTCAAGGGACGGCAATTCCCACCCTCACTCTGGTCAAGTCAAGGGACGGCAATTCCCACCCTCACTATGCTCAGGTCAAGGGACGGCAATTCCAACCCTCACTCTGCTCAAGTCAAGGGACGCAATTCCCACCCTCACTCTGCTCAAGTCAAGGGACGGCAATTCCCACACTCACTCTGCACAAGTCAAGGGACGGAAATTCCCACCCTCACTCTGGTCAAGTCAAGGGACGGCAATTCCCACCCTCACTATGCTCAGGTCAAGGGACGGCAATTCCAACCCTCACTCTGCTCAAGTCAAGGGACGGCAATTCCCACACTCACTCTGTCCAAGTAAAGGGACGGCAATTCCCAGCCTCACTCTGTCCAAGTCAAGGGACGGCAATTCCCAGCCTCACTTTGCTCAAGTCAAGGGAAGGCAATTCCCACCCTCACTCTGCTCAAGTCAAGGGACGGCAATTCCCACCCTCACTCTGTCCAAGTCAAGGGACGGCAATTCCCAGCCTCACTTTGCTCAAGTCAAGGGACGGCAATTCCCACCCTCACTCTGGTCAAGTCAAGGGACGGCAATTCCCACCCTCACTATGCTCAGGTCAAGGGACGGCAATTCCAACCCTCACTCTGCTCAAGTCAAGGGACGCAATTTCCACCCTCACTCTGCTCAAGTCAAGGGACGGCAATTCCCACACTCACTCTGTCCAAGTCAAGGGACGGCAATTCCCACCATCACTCTGCTCAAGGCAAGGGACGGCAATTCCCACACTCACTCTGTCCAAGTCAAGGGACGGCAATTCCCACCCTCACTTCTATCCAAGTCAAGGGACGGCAATTCCCACCCTCACTCTACTCAAGTCAAGTGACGGCAAATCCCACCCTCACTCTGCTCAAGTCAAGGGACGGCAATTCCCACCCTCACTCTGCTCAAGGCAAGGGACGGCAATTCCCACCATCACTCTGCTCAAGGCAAGGGACGGCAATTCCCACACTCACTCTGTCCAAGTCAAGGGACGGCAATTCCCACCCTCACTTCTATCCAAGTCAAGGGACGGCAATTCCCACCATCACTCTGCTCAAGTCAAGTGACGGCAATTCCCACCCTCACTCTGCTCAAGTCAAGGGACGGCAATTCCCACCCTCACTCTGCTCAAGGCAAGGGACGGCAATTCCCACCCTCACTCTGCTCAAGGCAAGGGACGGCAATTCCCACCCTCACTCTGGTCAAGTCAAGGGACGGCAATTCCCACCCTCACTTTGCTCAAGGCAAGGGACGGCAATTCCCACACTCACTCTGCACAAGTCAAGGGACGGCAATTCCCAACATCACTCTGGTCAAGTCAAGGGACGGCAATTCCCACCCTCACTATGCTCAGGTCAAGGGACGGCAATTCCAACCCTCACTCTGCTCAAGTCAAGGGACGCAATTCCCACCCTCACTCTGGTCAAGTCAAGGGACGGCAATTCCCACCCTCACTCTGCTCAAGGCAAGGGACGGAAATTCCCACACTCACTCTGCACAAGTCAAGGACGGCAATTACCACCCTCACTCTGGTCAAGTCAAGGGACGGCAATTCCCACCCTCACTATGCTCAGGTCAAGGGACGGCAATTCCAACCCTCACTCTGCTCAAGTCAAGGGACGCAATTCCCACCCTCACTCTGCTCAAGTCAAGGGACGGCAATTCCCACACTCACTCTGCACAAGTCAAGGGACGGCAATTCCCACCCTCACTCTGGTCAAGTCAAGGGACGGCAATTCCCACCCTCACTATGCTCAGGTCAAGGGACGGCAATTCCCAGCCTCACTTTGCTCAAGTCAAGGGAAGGCAATTCCCACCCTCACTCTGCTCAAGTCAAGGGACGGCAATTCCCACCCTCACTCTGTCCAAGTCAAGGGACGGCAATTCCCAGCCTCACTTTGCTCAAGTCAAGGGACGGCAATTCCCACCCTCACTCTGGTCAAGTCAAGGGACGGCAATTCCCACCCTCACTATGCTCAGGTCAAGGGACGGCAATTCCAACCCTCACTCTGCTCAAGTCAAGGGACGCAATTTCCACCCTCACTCTGCTCAAGTCAAGGGACGGCAATTCCCACACTCACTCTGCACAAGTCAAGGGACGGCAATTCCCACACTCACTCTGCACAAGTCAAGGGACGGCAATTCCCACCCTCACTCTGGTCAAGTCAAGGGACGGCAATTCCCAGCCTCACTTTGCTCAAGTCAAGGGAAGGCAATTCCCACCCTCACTCTGCTCAAGTCAAGGGACGGCAATTCCCACCCTCACTCTGTCCAAGTCAAGGGACGGCAATTCCCAGCCTCACTTTGCTCAAGTCAAGGGACGGCAATTCCCACCCTCACTCTGGTCAAGTCAAGGGACGGCAATTCCCACCCTCACTATGCTCAGGTCAAGGGACGGCAATTCCAACCCTCACTCTGCTCAAGTCAAGGGACGCAATTTCCACCCTCACTCTGCTCAAGTCAAGGGACGGCAATTCCCACACTCACTCTGTCCAAGTCAAGGGACGGCAATTCCCACCATCACTCTGCTCAAGGCAAGGGACGGCAATTCCCACACTCACTCTGTCCAAGTCAAGGGACGGCAATTCCCACCCTCACTTCTATCCAAGTCAAGGGACGGCAATTCCCACCCTCACTCTACTCAAGTCAAGTGACGGCAAATCCCACCCTCACTCTGCTCAAGTCAAGGGACGGCAATTCCCACCCTCACTCTGCTCAAGGCAAGGGACGGCAATTCCCACCATCACTCTGCTCAAGGCAAGGGACGGCAATTCCCACACTCACTCTGTCCAAGTCAAGGGACGGCAATTCCCACCCTCACTTCTATCCAAGTCAAGGGACGGCAATTCCCACCATCACTCTGCTCAAGTCAAGTGACGGCAATTCCCACCCTCACTCTGCTCAAGTCAAGGGACGGCAATTCCCACCCTCACTCTGCTCAAGGCAAGGGACGGCAATTCCCACCCTCACTCTGCTCAAGGCAAGGGACGGCAATTCCCACCCTCACTCTGGTCAAGTCAAGGGACGGCAATTCCCACCCTCACTTTGCTCAAGGCAAGGGACGGCAATTCCCACACTCACTCTGCACAAGTCAAGGGACGGCAATTCCCAACATCACTCTGGTCAAGTCAAGGGACGGCAATTCCCACCCTCACTATGCTCAGGTCAAGGGACGGCAATTCCAACCCTCACTCTGCTCAAGTCAAGGGACGCAATTCCCACCCTCACTCTGGTCAAGTCAAGGGACGGCAATTCCCACCCTCACTCTGCTCAAGGCAAGGGACGGAAATTCCCACACTCACTCTGCACAAGTCAAGGACGGCAATTACCACCCTCACTCTGGTCAAGTCAAGGGACGGCAATTCCCACCCTCACTATGCTCAGGTCAAGGGACGGCAATTCCAACCCTCACTCTGCTCAAGTCAAGGGACGCAATTCCCACCCTCACTCTGCTCAAGTCAAGGGACGGCAATTCCCACACTCACTCTGCACAAGTCAAGGGACGGCAATTCCCACCCTCACTCTGGTCAAGTCAAGGGACGGCAATTCCCACCCTCACTATGCTCAGGTCAAGGGACGGCAATTCCAACCCTCACTCTGCTCAAGTCAAGGGACGGCAATTCCCACACTCACTCTGTCCAAGTAAAGGGACGGCAATTCCCAGCCTCACTCTGTCCAAGTCAAGGGATGGCAATTCCCAGCCTCACTTTGCTCAAGTCAAGGGACGGCAATTCCCACACTCACTCTGCTCAAGTCAAGGGACGGCAATTCCCACCCTCACTCTGTCCAAGTCAAGGGACGGCAATTCCCAGCCTCACTTTGCTCAAGTCAAGGGACGGCAATTCCCACCCTCACTCTGCTCAAGTCAAGGGACGGCAATTCCCACCCTGACTCTGTCCAAGTCAAGGGACGGTAATTCCCACCCTCACTCTGCTCAAGTCAAGGGACGGATATTCCCACCCTGACTCTGCTCAAGGCAAGGGACGGCAATTCCCACACTCACTCTGCACAAGTCAAGGGACGGCAATTCCCACCCTCACTCTGGTCAAGTCAAGGGACGGCAATTCCCACACTCACTCTGTCCAAGTAAAGGGACGGCAATTCCCACCCTCACTCTGCTCAAGGCAAGGGATGGCAATTCCCACCCTCACTCTGGTCAAGTCAAGGGACGGCAATTCCCACCCTCACTCTGCTCAAGGCAAGGGACGGAAATTCCCACACTCACTCTGCACAAGTCAAGGGACGGCAATTCCCACCCTCACTCTGGTCAAGTCAAGGGACGGCAATTCCCACCCTCACTATGCTCAGGGCAAGGGACGGCAATTCCAACCCTCACTCTGCTCAAGTCAAGGGACGCAATTCCCACCCTCACTCTGCTCAAGTCAAGGGACGGCAATTCCCACACTCACTCTGCACAAGTCAAGGGACGGAAATTCCCACCCTCACTCTGGTCAAGTCAAGGGACGGCAATTCCCACCCTCACTATGCTCAGGTCAAGGGACGGCAATTCCAACCCTCACTCTGCTCAAGTCAAGGGACGGCAATTCCCACACTCACTCTGTCCAAGTAAAGGGACGGCAATTCCCAGCCTCACTCTGTCCAAGTCAAGGGACGGCAATTCCCAGCCTCACTTTGCTCAAGTCAAGGGAAGGCAATTCCCACCCTCACTCTGCTCAAGTCAAGGGACGGCAATTCCCACCCTCACTCTGTCCAAGTCAAGGGACGGCAATTCCCAGCCTCACTTTGCTCAAGTCAAGGGACGGCAATTCCCACCCTCACTCTGGTCAAGTCAAGGGACGGCAATTCCCACCCTCACTATGCTCAGGTCAAGGGACGGCAATTCCAACCCTCACTCTGCTCAAGTCAAGGGACGCAATTTCCACCCTCACTCTGCTCAAGTCAAGGGACGGCAATTCCCACACTCACTCTGTCCAAGTCAAGGGACGGCAATTCCCACCATCACTCTGCTCAAGGCAAGGGACGGCAATTCCCACACTCACTCTGTCCAAGTCAAGGGACGGCAATTCCCACCCTCACTTCTATCCAAGTCAAGGGACGGCAATTCCCACCCTCACTCTACTCAAGTCAAGTGACGGCAAATCCCACCCTCACTCTGCTCAAGTCAAGGGACGGCAATTCCCACCCTCACTCTGCTCAAGGCAAGGGACGGCAATTCCCACCATCACTCTGCTCAAGGCAAGGGACGGCAATTCCCACACTCACTCTGTCCAAGTCAAGGGACGGCAATTCCCACCCTCACTTCTATCCAAGTCAAGGGACGGCAATTCCCACCATCACTCTGCTCAAGTCAAGTGACGGCAATTCCCACCCTCACTCTGCTCAAGTCAAGGGACGGCAATTCCCACCCTCACTCTGCTCAAGGCAAGGGACGGCAATTCCCACCCTCACTCTGCTCAAGGCAAGGGACGGCAATTCCCACCCTCACTCTGGTCAAGTCAAGGGACGGCAATTCCCACCCTCACTTTGCTCAAGGCAAGGGACGGCAATTCCCACACTCACTCTGCACAAGTCAAGGGACGGCAATTCCCAACATCACTCTGGTCAAGTCAAGGGACGGCAATTCCCACCCTCACTATGCTCAGGTCAAGGGACGGCAATTCCAACCCTCACTCTGCTCAAGTCAAGGGACGCAATTCCCACCCTCACTCTGGTCAAGTCAAGGGACGGCAATTCCCACCCTCACTCTGCTCAAGGCAAGGGACGGAAATTCCCACACTCACTCTGCACAAGTCAAGGACGGCAATTACCACCCTCACTCTGGTCAAGTCAAGGGACGGCAATTCCCACCCTCACTATGCTCAGGTCAAGGGACGGCAATTCCAACCCTCACTCTGCTCAAGTCAAGGGACGCAATTCCCACCCTCACTCTGCTCAAGTCAAGGGACGGCAATTCCCACACTCACTCTGCACAAGTCAAGGGACGGCAATTCCCACCCTCACTCTGGTCAAGTCAAGGGACGGCAATTCCCACCCTCACTATGCTCAGGTCAAGGGACGGCAATTCCAACCCTCACTCTGCTCAAGTCAAGGGACGGCAATTCCCACACTCACTCTGTCCAAGTAAAGGGACGGCAATTCCCAGCCTCACTCTGTCCAAGTCAAGGGACGGCAATTCCCAGCCTCACTTTGCTCAAGTCAAGGGACGGCAATTCCCACACTCACTCTGCTCAAGTCAAGGGACGGCAATTCCCACCCTCACTCTGTCCAAGTCAAGGGACGGCAATTCCCAGCCTCACTTTGCTCAAGTCAAGGGACGGCAATTCCCACCCTCACTCTGCTCAAGTCAAGGGACGGCAATTCCCACCCTGACTCTGTCCAAGTCAAGGGACGGTAATTCCCACCCTCACTCTGCTCAAGTCAAGGGACGGATATTCCCACCCTGACTCTGCTCAAGGCAAGGGACGGCAATTCCCACACTCACTCTGCACAAGTCAAGGGACGGCAATTCCCACCTTCACTCTGGTCAAGTCAAGGGACGGCAATTCCCACACTCACTCTGTCCAAGTAAAGGGACGGCAATTCCCACCCTCACTCTGCTCAAGGCAAGGGATGGCAATTCCCACCCTCACTCTGGTCAAGTCAAGGGACGGCAATTCCCACCCTCACTCTGCTCAAGGCAAGGGACGGAAATTCCCACACTCACTCTGCACAAGTCAAGGGACGGCAATTCCCACCCTCACTCTGGTCAAGTCAAGGGACGGCAATTCCCACCCTCACTATGCTCAGGGCAAGGGACGGCAATTCCAACCCTCACTCTGCTCAAGTCAAGGGACGCAATTCCCACCCTCACTCTGCTCAAGTCAAGGGACGGCAATTCCCACACTCACTCTGCACAAGTCAAGGGACGGAAATTCCCACCCTCACTCTGGTCAAGTCAAGGGACGGCAATTCCCACCCTCACTATGCTCAGGTCAAGGGACGGCAATTCCAACCCTCACTCTGCTCAAGTCAAGGGACGGCAATTCCCACACTCACTCTGTCCAAGTAAAGGGACGGCAATTCCCAGCCTCACTCTGTCCAAGTCAAGGGACGGCAATTCCCAGCCTCACTTTGCTCAAGTCAAGGGAAGGCAATTCCCACCCTCACTCTGCTCAAGTCAAGGGACGGCAATTCCCACCCTCACTCTGTCCAAGTCAAGGGACGGCAATTCCCAGCCTCACTTTGCTCAAGTCAAGGGACGGCAATTCCCACCCTCACTCTGGTCAAGTCAAGGGACGGCAATTCCCACCCTCACTATGCTCAGGTCAAGGGACGGCAATTCCAACCCTCACTCTGCTCAAGTCAAGGGACGCAATTTCCACCCTCACTCTGCTCAAGTCAAGGGACGGCAATTCCCACACTCACTCTGTCCAAGTCAAGGGACGGCAATTCCCACCATCACTCTGCTCAAGGCAAGGGACGGCAATTCCCACACTCACTCTGTCCAAGTCAAGGGACGGCAATTCCCACCCTCACTTCTATCCAAGTCAAGGGACGGCAATTCCCACCCTCACTCTACTCAAGTCAAGTGACGGCAAATCCCACCCTCACTCTGCTCAAGTCAAGGGACGGCAATTCCCACCCTCACTCTGCTCAAGGCAAGGGACGGCAATTCCCACCATCACTCTGCTCAAGGCAAGGGACGGCAATTCCCACACTCACTCTGTCCAAGTCAAGGGACGGCAATTCCCACCCTCACTTCTATCCAAGTCAAGGGACGGCAATTCCCACCATCACTCTGCTCAAGTCAAGTGACGGCAATTCCCACCCTCACTCTGCTCAAGTCAAGGGACGGCAATTCCCACCCTCACTCTGCTCAAGGCAAGGGACGGCAATTCCCACCCTCACTCTGCTCAAGGCAAGGGACGGCAATTCCCACCCTCACTCTGGTCAAGTCAAGGGACGGCAATTCCCACCCTCACTTTGCTCAAGGCAAGGGACGGCAATTCCCACACTCACTCTGCACAAGTCAAGGGACGGCAATTCCCAACATCACTCTGGTCAAGTCAAGGGACGGCAATTCCCACCCTCACTATGCTCAGGTCAAGGGACGGCAATTCCAACCCTCACTCTGCTCAAGTCAAGGGACGCAATTCCCACCCTCACTCTGCTCAAATCAAGGGACGGCAATTCCCACACTCACTCTGTCCAAGTATAGGGACTGCAATTCCCACCATCACTCTGCTCAAGGCAAGGGACGGCAATTCCCACACTCACTCTGCACAAGTCAAGGGACGGCAATTCCCACCCTCACTCTGGTCAAGTCAAGGGACGGCAATTCCCACCCTCAATATGCTCAGGTCAAGGGACGGCAATTCCAACCCTCACTCTGCTCAAGTCAAGGGACGCAATTCCCACCCTCACTCTGCTCAAGTCAAGGGACGGCAATTCCCACACTCACTCTGTCCAAGTAAAGGGACGGCAATTCCCACCATCACTCTGCTCAAGGCAAGGGACGGCAATTCCCACACTCACTCTGTCCAAGTCAAGGGACGGCCATTCCCACCCTCACTTCTATCCAAGTCAAGGGACGGCAATTCCCACCCTCACTCTACTCAAGTCAAGTGACGGCAAATCCCACCCTCACTCTGCTCAAGTCAAGGGACGGCAATTCCCACCCTCACTCTGGTCAAGTCAAGGGACGGCAATTCCCACCCTCACTATGCTCAGGTCAAGGGACGGCAATTCCAACCCTCACTCTGCTCAAGTCAAGGGACGCAATTCCCACCCTCACTCTGCTCAAGTCAAGGGACGGCAATTCCCACACTCACTCTGTCCAAGTAAAGGGACGGCAATTCCCACCATCACTCTGCTCAAGGCAAGGGACGGCAATTCCCACACTCACTCTGTCCAAGTCAAGGGACGGCAATTCCCACCCTCACTTCTATCCAAGTCAAGGGACGGCAATTCCCACCCTCACTCTACTCAAGTCAAGTGACGGCAAATCCCACCCTCACTCTGCTCAAGTCAAGGGACGGCAATTCCCACCCTCACTCTGCTCAAGGCAAGAGACGGCAATTCCCACCCTCACTCTGCTCAAGGCAAGGGACGGCAATTCCCACCCTCACTCTGGTCAAGGCAAGGGACGGCAATTCCCACACTCACTCTGTCAAAGTCAAGGGACGGCAATTCCCACCCTCACTCTGCACAAGTCAAGGGACGGCAATTCCCACCCTCACTCTGCTCAAGTCAAGTGACGGCAATTCCCACCCTCACTCTGCTCAAGTCAAGGGACGGCAATTCCCACCCTCACTCTGCTCAAGGCAAGGGACGGCAATTCCCACCCTCACTCTGCTCAAGGCAAGGGACGGCAATTCCCACCCTCACTCTGGTCAAGTCAAGGGACGGCAATTCCCACACTCACTCTGCTCAAGTCAAGGGACGGCAATTCCCACCCTCACTCTGTCCAAGTCAAGGGACGGCAATTCCCAGCCTCACTTTGCTCAAGTCAAGGGACGGCAATTCCCACCCTCACTCTGCTCAAGTCAAGGGACGGCAATTCCCACCCTGACTCTGCTCAAGTCAAGGGACGGCAATTCCCACACTCACTCTGTCCAAGTAAAGGGACGGCAATTCCCACCATCACTCTGCTCAAGGCAAGGGACGGCAATTCCCACACTCACTCTGTCCAAGTCAAGGGACGGCCATTCCCACCCTCACTTCTATCCAAGTCAAGGGACGGCAATTCCCACCCTCACTCTACTCAAGTCAAGTGACGGCAAATCCCACCCTCACTCTGCTCAAGTCAAGGGACGGCAATTCCCACCCTCACTCTGGTCAAGTCAAGGGACGGCAATTCCCACCCTCACTATGCTCAGGTCAAGGGACGGCAATTCCAACCCTCACTCTGCTCAAGTCAAGGGACGCAATTCCCACCCTCACTCTGCTCAAGTCAAGGGACGGCAATTCCCACACTCACTCTGTCCAAGTAAAGGGACGGCAATTCCCACCATCACTCTGCTCAAGGCAAGGGACGGCAATTCCCACACTCACTCTGTCCAAGTCAAGGGACGGCAATTCCCACCCTCACTTCTATCCAAGTCAAGGGACGGCAATTCCCACCCTCACTCTACTCAAGTCAAGTGACGGCAAATCCCACCCTCACTCTGCTCAAGTCAAGGGACGGCAATTCCCACCCTCACTCTGCTCAAGGCAAGGGACGGCAATTCCCACCCTCACTCTGCTCAAGGCAAGGGACGGCAATTCCCACCCTCACTCTGGTCAAGGCAAGGGACGGCAATTCCCACACTCACTCTGTCAAAGTCAAGGGACGGCAATTCCCACCCTCACTCTGCACAAGTCAAGGGACGGCAATTCCCACCCTCACTCTGCTCAAGTCAAGTGACGGCAATTCCCACCCTCACTCTGCTCAAGTCAAGGGACGGCAATTCCCACCCTCACTCTGCTCAAGGCAAGGGACAGCAATTCCCACCCTCACTCTGCTCAAGGCAAGGGACGGCAATTCCCACCCTCACTCTGGTCAAGTCAAGGGACGGCAATTCCCACACTCACTCTGCTCAAGTCAAGGGACGGCAATTCCCACCCTCACTCTGTCCAAGTCAAGGGACGGCAATTCCCAGCCTCACTTTGCTCAAGTCAAGGGACGGCAATTCCCACCCTCACTCTGCTCAAGTCAAGGGACGGCAATTCCCACCCTGACTCTGTCCAAGTCAAGGGACGGTAATTCCCACCCTCACTCTGCTCAAGTCAAGGGACGGATATTCCCACCCTGACTCTGCTCAAGGCAAGGGACGGCAATTCCCACACTCACTCTGCACAAGTCAAGGGACGGCAATTCCCACCCTCACTCTGGTCAAGTCAAGGGACGGCAATTCCCACACTCACTCTGTCCAAGTAAAGGGACGGCAATTCCCACCCTCACTCTGCTCAAGGCAAGGGACGGCAATTCCCACCCTCACTCTGGTCAAGTCAAGGAACGGCAATTCCCACCCTCACTCTGCTCAAGGCAAGGGACGGAAATTCCCACACTCACTCTGCACAAGTCAAGGGACGGCAATTCCCACCCTCACTCTGGTCAAGTCAAGGGACGGCAATTCCCACCCTCACTATGCTGAGGTCAAGGGACGGCAATTCCAACCCTCACTCTGCTCAAGTCAAGGGACGCAATTCCCACCCTCACTCTGCTCAAGTCAAGGGACGGCAATTCCCACACTCACTCTGCACAAGTCAAGGGACGGCAATTCCCACCCTCACTCTGGTCAAGTCAAGGGACGGCAATTCCCACCCTCACTATGCTCAGGTCAAGGGACGGCAATTCCAACCCTCACTCTGCTCAAGTCAAGGGACGGCAATTCCCACACTCACTCTGCTCAAGTCAAGGGACGGCAATTCCCACACTCACTCTGTCCAAGTAAAGGGACGGCAATTCCCACCATCACTCTGCTCAAGGCAAGGGACGGCAATTCCCACACTCACTCTGTCCAAGTCAAGGGACGGCCATTCCCACCCTCACTTCTATCCAAGTCAAGGGACGGCAATTCCCACCCTCACTCTACTCAAGTCAAGTGACGGCAAATCCCACCCTCACTCTGCTCAAGTCAAGGGACGGCAATTCCCACCCTCACTCTGGTCAAGTCAAGGGACGGCAATTCCCACCCTCACTATGCTCAGGTCAAGGGACGGCAATTCCAACCCTCACTCTGCTCAAGTCAAGGGACGCAATTCCCACTCTCACTCTGCTCAAGTCAAGGGACGGCAATTCCCACACTCACTCTGTCCAAGTAAAGGGACGGCAATTCCCACCATCACTCTGCTCAAGGCAAGGGACGGCAATTCCCACACTCACTCTGTCCAAGTCAAGGGACGGCAATTCCACCCTCACTTCTATCCAAGTCAAGGGACGGCAATTCCCACCCTCACTCTACTCAAGTCAAGTGACGGCAAATCCCACCCTCACTCTGCTCAAGTCAAGGGACGGCAATTCCCACCCTCACTCTGCTCAAGGCAAGGGACGGCAATTCCCACCCTCACTCTGCTCAAGGCAAGGGACGGCAATTCCCACCCTCACTCTGGTCAAGGCAAGGGACGGCAATTCCCACACTCACTCTGTCAAAGTCAAGGGACGGCAATTCCCACCCTCACTCTGCACAAGTCAAGGGACGGCAATTCCCACCCTCACTCTGCTCAAGTCAAGTGACGGCAATTCCCACCCTCACTCTGCTCAAGTCAAGGGACGGCAATTCCCACCCTCACTCTGCTCAAGGCAAGGGACGGCAATTCCCACCCTCACTCTGCTCAAGGCAAGGGACGGCAATTCCCACCCTCACTCTGGTCAAGTCAAGGGACGGCAATTCCCACACTCACTCTGCTCAAGTCAAGGGACGGCAATTCCCACCCTCACTCTGTCCAAGTCAAGGGACGGCAATTCCCAGCCTCACTTTGCTCAAGTCAAGGGACGGCAATTCCCACCCTCACTCTGCTCAAGTCAAGGGACGGCAATTCCCACCCTGACTCTGTCCAAGTCAAGGGACGGTAATTCCCACCCTCACTCTGCTCAAGTCAAGGGACGGATATTCCCACCCTGACTCTGCTCAAGGCAAGGGACGGCAATTCCCACACTCACTCTGCACAAGTCAAGGGACGGCAATTCCCACCCTCACTCTGGTCAAGTCAAGGGACGGCAATTCCCACACTCACTCTGTCCAAGTAAAGGGACGGCAATTCCCACCCTCACTCTGCTCAAGGCAAGGGACGGCAATTCCCACCCTCACTCTGGTCAAGTCAAGGACGGCAATTCCCACCCTCACTCTGCTCAAGGCAAGGGACGGAAATTCCCACACTCACTCTCTGCACAAGTCAAGGGACGGCAATTCCCACCCTCACTCTGGTCAAGTCAAGGGACGGCAATTCCCACCCTCACTATGCTGAGGTCAAGGGACGGCAATTCCAACCCTCACTCTGCTCAAGTCAAGGACGCAATTCCCACCCTCACTCTGCTCAAGTCAAGGGACGGCAATTCCCACACTCACTCTGCACAAGTCAAGGGACGGCAATTCCACCCTCACTCTGGTCAAGTCAAGGGACGGCAATTCCACCCTCACTATGCTCAGGTCAAGGGACGGCAATTCCAACCCTCACTCTGCTCAAGTCAAGGGACGGCAATTCCCACACTCACTCTGTCCAAGTAAAGGGACGGCAATTCCCAGCCTCACTCTGTCCAAGTCAAGGGACGGCAATTCCCAGCCTCACTTTGCTCAAGTCAAGGGACGGCAATTCCCACCCTCACTCTGCTCAAGTCAAGGGACGGCAATTCCCACCCTCACTCTGTCCAAGTAAAGGGACGGCAATTCCCACCATCACTCTGCTCAAGGCAAGGGACGGCAATTCCCACACTCACTCTGTCCAAGTCAAGGGACGGCAATTCCCACCCTCACTTTGCTCAAGGCAAGGGACGGCAATTCCCACACTCACTCTGCACAAGTCAAGGGACGGCAATTCCCAACATCACTCTGGTCAAGTCAAGGGACGGCAATTCCCACCCTCACTATGCTCAGGTCAAGGGACGGCAATTCCAACCCTCACTCTGGTCAAGTCAAGGGACGGCAATTCCCACCCTCACTATGCTCAGGTCAAGGGACGGCAATTCCAACCCTCACTCTGCTCAAGTCAAGGGACGCAATTCCCACCCTCACTCTGCTCAAGTCAAGGGACGGCAATTCCCACACTCACTCTGTCCAAGTAAACGGACGGCAATTCCCACCATCACTCTGCTCAAGGCAAGGGACGGCAATTCCCACACTCACTCTGTCCAGTCAAGGGACGGCAATTCCACCCTCACTTCTATCCAAGTCAAGGGACGACAATTCCCACCCTCACTCTACTCAAGTCAAGTGACGGCAAATCCCACCCCTCACTCTGCTCAAGTCAAGGGACGGCAATTCCCACCCTCACTCTGGTCAAGTCAAGGGACGGCAATTCCCACCCTCACTATGCTCAGGTCAAGGGACGGCAATTCCAACCCTCACTCTGCTCAAGTCAAGGGACGCAATTCCCACCCTCACTCTGCTCAAGTCAAGGGACGGCAATTCCCACACTCACTCTGTCCAAGTAAAGGGACGGCAATTCCCACCATCACTCTGCTCAAGGCAAGGGACGGCAATTCCCACACTCACTCTGTCCAAGTCAAGGGACGGCAATTCCCACCCTCACTTCTATCCAAGTCAAGGGACGGCAATTCCCACCCTCACTCTACCAAGTCAAGTGACGGCAAATCCACCCTCACTCTGCTCAAGTCAAGGGACGGCAATTCCCACCCTCACTCTGCTCAAGGCAAGGGACGGCAATTCCCACCCTCACTCTGCTCAAGGCAAGGGACGGCAATTCCCACCCTCACTCTGGTCAAGGCAAGGGACGGCAATTCCCACACTCACTCTGTCAAAGTCAAGGGACGGCAATTCCCACCCTCACTCTGCACAAGTCAAGGGACGGCAATTCCCACCCTCACTCTGCTCAAGTCAATTGACGGCAATTCCCACCCTCACTCTGCTCAAGTCAAGGGACGGCAATTCCCACCCTCACTCTGCTCAAGGCAAGGGACGGCAATTCCCACCCTCACTCTGCTCAAGGCAAGGGACGGCAATTCCCACCCTCACTCTGGTCAAGTCAAGGGACGGCAATTCCCACACTCACTCTGCTCAAGTCAAGGGACGGCAATTCCCACCCTCACTCTGTCCAAGTCAAGGGACGGCAATTCCCAGCCTCACTTTGCTCAAGTCAAGGGACGGCAATTCCCACCCTCACTCTGCTCAAGTCAAGGGACGGCAATTCCCACCCTGACTCTGTCCAAGTCAAGGGACGGTAATTCCCACCCTCACTCTGGTCAAGTCAAGGGACGGATATTCCCACCCTGACTCTGCTCAAGGCAAGGGACGGCAATTCCCACACTCACTCTGCACAAGTCAAGGGACGGCAATTCCCACCCTCACTCTGGTCAAGTCAAGGGACGGCAATTCCCACACTCACTCTGTCCAAGTAAAGGGACGGCAATTCCCACCCTCACTCTGCTCAAGGCAAGGGACGGCAATTCCCACCCTCACTCTGGTCAAGTCAAGGGACGGCAATTCCCACCCTCACTCTGCTCAAGGCAAGGGACGGAAATTCCCACACTCACTCTGCACAAGTCAAGGGACGGCAATTCCCACCCTCACTCTGGTCAAGTCAAGGGACGGCAATTCCCACCCTCACTATGCTCAGGTCAAGGGACGGCAATTCCAACCCTCACTCTGCTCAAGTCAAGGGACGCAATTCCCACCCTCACTCTGCTCAAGTCAAGGGACGGCAATTCCCACACTCACTCTGCACAAGTCAAGGGACGGCAATTCCCACCCTCACTCTGGTCAAGTCAAGGGACGGCAATTCCCACCCTCACTATGCTCAGGTCAAGGGACGGCAATTCCAACCCTCACTCTGCTCAAGTCAAGGGACGGCAATTCCCACACTCACTCTGTCCAAGTAAAGGGACGGCAATTCCCAGCCTCACTCTGTCCAAGTCAAGGGACGGCAATTCCCAGCCTCACTTTGCTCAAGTCAAGGGACGGCAATTCCCACCCTCACTCTGCTCAAGTCAAGGGACGGCAATTCCCACCCTCACTTCTATCCAAGTCAAGGGACGACAATTCCCACCCTCACTCTACTCAAGTCAAGTGACGGCAAATCCCACCCTCACTCTGCTCAAGTCAAGGGACGGCAATTCCCACCCTCACTCTGGTCAAGTCAAGGGACGGCAATTCCCACCCTCACTATGCTCAGGTCAAGGGACGGCAATTCCAACCCTCACTCTGCTCAAGTCAAGGGACGCAATTCCCACCCTCACTCTGCTCAAGTCAAGGGACGGCAATTCCCACACTCACTCTGTCCAAGTAAAGGGACGGCAATTCCCACCATCACTCTGCTCAAGGCAAGGGACGGCAATTCCCACACTCACTCTGTCCAAGTCAAGGGACGGCAATTCCCACCCTCACTTCTATCCAAGTCAAGGGACGGCAATTCCCACCCTCACTCTACTCAAGTCAAGTGACGGCAAATCCCACCCTCACTCTGCTCAAGTCAAGGGACGGCAATTCCCACCCTCACTCTGCTCAAGGCAAGGGACGGCAATTCCCACCCTCACTCTGCTCAAGGCAAGGGACGGCAATTCCCACCCTCACTCTGGTCAAGGCAAGGGACGGCAATTCCCACACTCACTCTGTCAAAGTCAAGGGACGGCAATTCCCACCCTCACTCTGCACAAGTCAAGGGACGGCAATTCCCACCCTCACTCTGCTCAAGTCAATTGACGGCAATTCCCACCCTCACTCTGCTCAAGTCAAGGGACGGCAATTCCCACCCTCACTCTGCTCAAGGCAAGGGACGGCAATTCCCACCCTCACTCTGCTCAAGGCAAGGGACGGCAATTCCCACCCTCACTCTGGTCAAGTCAAGGGACGGCAATTCCCACACTCACTCTGCTCAAGTCAAGGGACGGCAATTCCCACCCTCACTCTGTCCAAGTCAAGGGACGGCAATTCCCAGCCTCACTTTGCTCAAGTCAAGGGACGGCAATTCCCACCCTCACTCTGCTCAAGTCAAGGGACGGCAATTCCCACCCTGACTCTGTCCAAGTCAAGGGACGGTAATTCCCACCCTCACTCTGGTCAAGTCAAGGGACGGATATTCCCACCCTGACTCTGCTCAAGGCAAGGGACGGCAATTCCCACACTCACTCTGCACAAGTCAAGGGACGGCAATTCCCACCCTCACTCTGGTCAAGTCAAGGGACGGCAATTCCCACACTCACTCTGTCCAAGTAAAGGGACGGCAATTCCCACCCTCACTCTGCTCAAGGCAAGGGACGGCAATTCCCACCCTCACTCTGGTCAAGTCAAGGGACGGCAATTCCCACCCTCACTCTGCTCAAGGCAAGGGACGGAAATTCCCACACTCACTCTGCACAAGTCAAGGGACGGCAATTCCCACCCTCACTCTGGTCAAGTCAAGGGACGGCAATTCCCACCCTCACTATGCTCAGGTCAAGGGACGGCAATTCCAACCCTCACTCTGCTCAAGTCAAGGGACGCAATTCCCACCCTCACTCTGCTCAAGTCAAGGGACGGCAATTCCCACACTCACTCTGCACAAGTCAAGGGACGGCAATTCCCACCCTCACTCTGGTCAAGTCAAGGGACGGCAATTCCCACCCTCACTATGCTCAGGTCAAGGGACGGCAATTCCAACCCTCACTCTGCTCAAGTCAAGGGACGGCAATTCCCACACTCACTCTGTCCAAGTAAAGGGACGGCAATTCCCAGCCTCACTCTGTCCAAGTCAAGGGACGGCAATTCCCAGCCTCACTTTGCTCAAGTCAAGGGACGGCAATTCCCACCCTCACTCTGCTCAAGTCAAGGGACGGCAATTCCCACCCTCACTCTGTCCAAGTAAAGGGACGGCAATTCCCACCATCACTCTGCTCAAGGCAAGGGACGGCAATTCCCACACTCACTCTGTCCAAGTCAAGGGACGGCAATTCCCACCCTCACTTTGCTCAAGGCAAGGGACGGCAATTCCCACACTCACTCTGCACAAGTCAAGGGACGGCAATTCCCAACATCACTCTGGTCAAGTCAAGGGACGGCAATTCCCACCCTCACTATGCTCAGGTCAAGGGACGGCAATTCCAACCCTCACTCTGGTCAAGTCAAGGGACGGCAATTCCCACCCTCACTATGCTCAGGTCAAGGGACGGCAATTCCAACCCTCACTCTGCTCAAGTCAAGGGACGCAATTCCCACCCTCACTCTGCTCAAGTCAAGGGACGGCAATTCCCACACTCACTCTGTCCAAGTAAAGGGACGGCAATTCCCACCATCACTCTGCTCAAGGCAAGGGACGGCAATTCCCACACTCACTCTGTCCAAGTCAAGGGACGGCAATTCCCACCCTCACTTCTATCCAAGTCAAGGGACGGCAATTCCCACCCTCACTCTACTCAAGTCAAGTGACGGCAAATCCCACCCTCACTCTGCTCAAGTCAAGGGACGGCAATTCCCACCCTCACTCTGGTCAAGTCAAGGGACGGCAATTCCCACCCTCACTATGCTCAGGTCAAGGGACGGCAATTCCAACCCTCACTCTGCTCAAGTCAAGGGACGCAATTCCCACCCTCACTCTGCTCAAGTCAAGGGACGGCAATTCCCACACTCACTCTGTCCAAGTAAAGGGACGGCAATTCCCACCATCACTCTGCTCAAGGCAAGGGACGGCAATTCCCACACTCACTCTGTCCAAGTCAAGGGACGGCAATTCCCACCCTCACTTCTATCCAAGTCAAGGGACGGCAATTCCCACCCTCACTCTACTCAAGTCAAGTGACGGCAAATCCCACCCTCACTCTGCTCAAGTCAAGGGACGGCAATTCCCACCCTCACTCTGCTCAAGGCAAGGGACGGCAATTCCCACCCTCACTCTGCTCAAGGCAAGGGACGGCAATTCCCACCCTCACTCTGGTCAAGGCAAGGGACGGCAATTCCCACACTCACTCTGTCAAAGTCAAGGGACGGCAATTCCCACCCTCACTCTGCACAAGTCAAGGGACGGCAATTCCCACCCTCACTCTGCTCAAGTCAATTGACGGCAATTCCCACCCTCACTCTGCTCAAGTCAAGGGACGGCAATTCCCACCCTCACTCTGCTCAAGGCAAGGGACGGCAATTCCCACCCTCACTCTGCTCAAGGCAAGGGACGGCAATTCCCACCCTCACTCTGGTCAAGTCAAGGGACGGCAATTCCCACACTCACTCTGCTCAAGTCAAGGGACGGCAATTCCCACCCTCACTCTGTCCAAGTCAAGGGACGGCAATTCCCAGCCTCACTTTGCTCAAGTCAAGGGACGGCAATTCCCACCCTCACTCTGCTCAAGTCAAGGGACGGCAATTCCCACCCTGACTCTGTCCAAGTCAAGGGACGGTAATTCCCACCCTCACTCTGGTCAAGTCAAGGGACGGATATTCCCACCCTGACTCTGCTCAAGGCAAGGGACGGCAATTCCCACACTCACTCTGCACAAGTCAAGGGACGGCAATTCCCACCCTCACTCTGGTCAAGTCAAGGGACGGCAATTCCCACACTCACTCTGTCCAAGTAAAGGGACGGCAATTCCCACCCTCACTCTGCTCAAGGCAAGGGACGGCAATTCCCACCCTCACTCTGGTCAAGTCAAGGGACGGCAATTCCCACCCTCACTCTGCTCAAGGCAAGGGACGGAAATTCCCACACTCACTCTGCACAAGTCAAGGGACGGCAATTCCCACCCTCACTCTGGTCAAGTCAAGGGACGGCAATTCCCACCCTCACTATGCTCAGGTCAAGGGACGGCAATTCCAACCCTCACTCTGCTCAAGTCAAGGGACGCAATTCCCACCCTCACTCTGCTCAAGTCAAGGGACGGCAATTCCCACACTCACTCTGCACAAGTCAAGGGACGGCAATTCCCACCCTCACTCTGGTCAAGTCAAGGGACGGCAATTCCCACCCTCACTATGCTCAGGTCAAGGGACGGCAATTCCAACCCTCACTCTGCTCAAGTCAAGGGACGGCAATTCCCACACTCACTCTGTCCAAGTAAAGGGACGGCAATTCCCAGCCTCACTCTGTCCAAGTCAAGGGACGGCAATTCCCAGCCTCACTTTGCTCAAGTCAAGGGACGGCAATTCCCACCCTCACTCTGCTCAAGTCAAGGGACGGCAATTCCCACCCTCACTCTGTCCAAGTAAAGGGACGGCAATTCCCACCATCACTCTGCTCAAGGCAAGGGACGGCAATTCCCACACTCACTCTGTCCAAGTCAAGGGACGGCAATTCCCACCCTCACTTTGCTCAAGGCAAGGGACGGCAATTCCCACACTCACTCTGCACAAGTCAAGGGACGGCAATTCCCAACATCACTCTGGTCAAGTCAAGGGACGGCAATTCCCACCCTCACTATGCTCAGGTCAAGGGACGGCAATTCCAACCCTCACTCTGGTCAAGTCAAGGGACGGCAATTCCCACCCTCACTATGCTCAGGTCAAGGGACGGCAATTCCAACCCTCACTCTGCTCAAGTCAAGGGACGCAATTCCCACCCTCACTCTGCTCAAGTCAAGGGACGGCAATTCCCACACTCACTCTGTCCAAGTAAAGGGACGGCAATTCCCACCATCACTCTGCTCAAGGCAAGGGACGGCAATTCCCACACTCACTCTGTCCAAGTCAAGGGACGGCAATTCCCACCCTCACTTCTATCCAAGTCAAGGGACGGCAATTCCCACCCTCACTCTACTCAAGTCAAGTGACGGCAAATCCCACCCTCACTCTGCTCAAGTCAAGGGACGGCAATTCCCACCCTCACTCTGGTCAAGTCAAGGGACGGCAATTCCCACCCTCACTATGCTCAGGTCAAGGGACGGCAATTCCAACCCTCACTCTGCTCAAGTCAAGGGACGCAATTCCCACCCTCACTCTGCTCAAGTCAAGGGACGGCAATTCCCACACTCACTCTGTCCAAGTAAAGGGACGGCAATTCCCACCATCACTCTGCTCAAGGCAAGGGACGGCAATTCCCACACTCACTCTGTCCAAGTCAAGGGACGGCAATTCCCACCCTCACTTCTATCCAAGTCAAGGGACGGCAATTCCCACCCTCACTCTACTCAAGTCAAGTGACGGCAAATCCCACCCTCACTCTGCTCAAGTCAAGGGACGGCAATTCCCACCCTCACTCTGCTCAAGGCAAGGGACGGCAATTCCCACCCTCACTCTGCTCAAGGCAAGGGACGGCAATTCCCACCCTCACTCTGGTCAAGGCAAGGGACGGCAATTCCCACACTCACTCTGTCAAAGTCAAGGGACGGCAATTCCCACCCTCACTCTGCACAAGTCAAGGGACGGCAATTCCCACCCTCACTCTGCTCAAGTCAAGTGACGGCAATTCCCACCCTCACTCTGCTCAAGTCAAGGGACGGCAATTCCCACCCTCACTCTGCTCAAGGCAAGGGACGGCAATTCCCACCCTCACTCTGCTCAAGGCAAGGGACGGCAATTCCCACCCTCACTCTGGTCAAGTCAAGGGACGGCAATTCCCACACTCACTCTGCTCAAGTCAAGGGACGGCAATTCCCACCCTCACTCTGTCCAAGTCAAGGGACGGCAATTCCCAGCCTCACTTTGCTCAAGTCAAGGGACGGCAATTCCCACCCTCACTCTGCTCAAGTCAAGGGACGGCAATTCCCACCCTGACTCTGTCCAAGTCAAGGGACGGTAATTCCCACCCTCACTCTGGTCAAGTCAAGGGACGGATATTCCCACCCTGACTCTGCTCAAGGCAAGGGACGGCAATTCCCACACTCACTCTGCACAAGTCAAGGGACGGCAATTCCCACCCTCACTCTGGTCAAGTCAAGGGACGGCAATTCCCACACTCACTCTGTCCAAGTAAAGGGACGGCAATTCCCACCCTCACTCTGCTCAAGGCAAGGGACGGCAATTCCCACCCTCACTCTGGTCAAGTCAAGGGACGGCAATTCCCACCCTCACTCTGCTCAAGGCAAGGGACGGAAATTCCCACACTCACTCTGCACAAGTCAAGGGACGGCAATTCCCACCCTCACTCTGGTCAAGTCAAGGGACGGCAATTCCCACCCTCACTATGCTCAGGTCAAGGGACGGCAATTCCAACCCTCACTCTGCTCAAGTCAAGGGACGCAATTCCCACCCTCACTCTGCTCAAGTCAAGGGACGGCAATTCCCACACTCACTCTGCACAAGTCAAGGGACGGCAATTCCCACCCTCACTCTGGTCAAGTCAAGGGACGGCAATTCCCACCCTCACTATGCTCAGGTCAAGGGACGGCAATTCCAACCCTCACTCTGCTCAAGTCAAGGGACGGCAATTCCCACACTCACTCTGTCCAAGTAAAGGGACGGCAATTCCCAGCCTCACTCTGTCCAAGTCAAGGGACGGCAATTCCCAGCCTCACTTTGCTCAAGTCAAGGGACGGCAATTCCCACCCTCACTCTGTCCAAGTAAAGGGACGGCAATTCCCACCATCACTCTGCTCAAGGCAAGGGACGGCAATTCCAACCCTCACTCTGCTCAAGTCAAGGGACGCAATTCCCACCCTCACTCTGCTCAAGTCAAGGGACGGCAATTCCCACACTCACTCTGTCCAAGTAAAGAGACGGCAATTCCCACCATCACTCTGCTCAAGGCAAGGGACGGCAATTCCCACACTCACTCTGTCCAAGTCAAGGGACGGCAATTCCCACCCTCACTTCTATCCAAGTCAAGGGACGGCAATTCCCACCCTCACTCTACTCAAGTCAAGTGACGGCAAATCCCACCCTCACTCTGCTCAAGTCAAGGGACGGCAATTCCCACCCTCACTCTGGTCAAGTCAAGGGACGGCAATTCCCACCCTCACTATGCTCAGGTCAAGGGACGGCAATTCCAACCCTCACTCTGCTCAAGTCAAGGGACGCAATTCCCACCCTCACTCTGCTCAAGTCAAGGGACGGCAATTCCCACACTCACTCTGTCCAAGTAAAGGGACGGCAATTCCCACCATCACTCTGCACAAGGCAAGGGACGGCAATTCCCACACTCACTCTGTCCAAGTCAAGGGACGGCAATTCCCACCCTCACTTCTATCCAAGTCAAGGGACGGCAATTCCCACCCTCACTCTACTCAAGTCAAGTGACGGCAAATCCCACCCTCACTCTGCTCAAGTCAAGGGACGGCAATTCCCACCCTCACTCTGCTCAAGGCAAGGGACGGCAATTCCCACCCTCACTCTGCTCAAGGCAAGGGACGGCAATTCCCACCCTCACTCTGGTCAAGGCAAGGGACGGCAATTCCCACACTCACTCTGTCAAAGTCAAGGGACGGCAATTCCCACACTCACTCTGCACAAGTCAAGGGACGGCAATTCCCACCCTCACTCTGCTCAAGTCAAGTGACGGCAATTCCCACCCTCACTCTGCTCAAGTCAAGGGACGGCAATTCCCACCCTCACTCTGCTCAAGGCAAGGGACGGCAATTCCCACCCTCACTCTGCTCAAGGCAAGGGACGGCAATTCCCACCCTCACTCTGGTCAAGTCAAGGGACGGCAATTCCCACACTCACTCTGCTCAAGTCAAGGGACGGCAATTCCCACCCTCACTCTGTCCAAGTCAAGGGACGGCAATTCCCAGCCTCACTTTGCTCAAGTCAAGGGACGGCAATTCCCACCCTCACTCTGCTCAAGTCAAGGGACGGCAATTCCCACCCTGACTCTGTCCAAGTCAAGGGACGGTAATTCCCACCCTCACTCTGCTCAAGTCAAGGGACGGATATTCCCACCCTGACTCTGCTCAAGGCAAGGGACGGCAATTCCCACACTCACTCTGCACAAGTCAAGGGACGGCAATTCCCACCCTCACTCTGGTCAAGTCAAGGGACGGCAATTCCCACACTCACTCTGTCCAAGTAAAGTGACGGCAATTCCCACCCTCACTCTGCTCAAGGCAAGGGACGGCAATTCCCACCCTCACTCTGGTCAAGTCAAGGGACGGCAATTCCCACCCTCACTCTGCTCAAGGCAAGGGACGGAAATTCCCACACTCACTCTGCACAAGTCAAGGGACGGCAATTCCCACCCTCACTCTGGTCAAGTCAAGGGACGGCAATTCCCACCCTCACTATGCTCAGGTCAAGGGACGGCAATTCCAACCCTCACTCTGCTCAAGTCAAGGGACGCAATTCCCACCCTCACTCTGCTCAAGTCAAGGGACGGCAATTCCCACACTCACTCTGCACAAGTCAAGGGACGGCAATTCCCACCCTCACTCTGGTCAAGTCAAGGGACGGCAATTCCCACCCTCACTATGCTCAGGTCAAGGGACGGCAATTCCAACCCTCACTCTGCTCAAGTCAAGGGACGGCAATTCCCACACTCACTCTGTCCAAGTAAAGGGACGGCAATTCCCAGCCTCACTCTGTCCAAGTCAAGGGACGGCAATTCCCAGCCTCACTTTGCTCAAGTCAAGGGACGGCAATTCCCACCCTCACTCTGCTCAAGTCAAGGGACGGCAATTCCCACCCTCACTCTGTCCAAGTAAAGGGACGGCAATTCCCACCATCACTCTGCTCAAGGCAAGGGACGGCAATTCCCACACTCACTCTGTCCAAGTCAAGGGACGGCAATTCCCACCCTCACTTCTATCCAAGTCAAGGGACGGCAATTCCCACCATCACTCTGCTCAAGTCAAGGGACGGCAATTCCCACCATCACTCTGCTCAAGTCAAGTGACGGCAATTCCCACCCTCACTCTGCTCAAGTCAAGGGACGGCAATTCCCACCCTCACTATGCTCAGGTCAAGGGACGGCAATTCCAACCCTCACTCTGCTCAAGTCAAGGGACGGCAATTCCCACACTCACTCTGTCCAAGTAAAGGGACGGCAATTCCCAGCCTCACTCTGTCCAAGTCAAGGGACGGCAATTCCCAGCCTCACTTTGCTCAAGTCAAGGGACGGCAATTCCCACCCTCACTCTGTCCAAGTAAAGGGACGGCAATTCCCACCATCACTCTGCTCAAGGCAAGGGACGGCAATTCCAACCCTCACTCTGCTCAAGTCAAGGGACGCAATTCCCACCCTCACTCTGCTCAAGTCAAGGGACGGCAATTCCCACACTCACTCTGTCCAAGTAAAGGGACGGCAATTCCCACCATCACTCTGCTCAAGGCAAGGGACGGCAATTCCCACACTCACTCTGTCCAAGTCAAGGGACGGCAATTCCCACCCTCACTTCTATCCAAGTCAAGGGACGGCAATTCCCACCCTCACTCTACTCAAGTCAAGTGACGGCAAATCCCACCCTCACTCTGCTCAAGTCAAGGGACGGCAATTCCCACCCTCACTCTGGTCAAGTCAAGGGACGGCAATTCCCACCCTCACTATGCTCAGGTCAAGGGACGGCAATTCCAACCCTCACTCTGCTCAAGTCAAGGGACGCAATTCCCACCCTCACTCTGCTCAAGTCAAGGGACGGCAATTCCCACACTCACTCTGTCCAAGTAAAGGGACGGCAATTCCCACCATCACTCTGCTCAAGGCAAGGGACGGCAATTCCCACACTCACTCTGTCCAAGTCAAGGGACGGCAATTCCCACCCTCACTTCTATCCAAGTCAAGGGACGGCAATTCCCACCCTCACTCTACTCAAGTCAAGTGACGGCAAATCCCACCCTCACTCTGCTCAAGTCAAGGGACGGCAATTCCCACCCTCACTCTGCTCAAGGCAAGGGACGGCAATTCCCACCCTCACTCTGCTCAAGGCAAGGGACGGCAATTCCCACCCTCACTCTGGTCAAGGCAAGGGACGGCAATTCCCACACTCACTCTGTCAAAGTCAAGGGACGGCAATTCCCACCCTCACTCTGCACAAGTCAAGGGACGGCAATTCCCACCCTCACTCTGCTCAAGTCAAGTGATGGCAATTCCCACCCTCACTCTGCTCAAGTCAAGGGACGGCAATTCCCACCCTCACTCTGCTCAAGGCAAGGGACGGCAATTCCCACCCTCACTCTGCTCAAGGCAAGGGACGGCAATTCCCACCCTCACTCTGGTCAAGTCAAGGGACGGCAATTCCCACACTCACTCTGCTCAAGTCAAGGGACGGCAATTCCCACCCTCACTCTGTCCAAGTCAAGGGACGGCAATTCCCAGCCTCACTTTGCTCAAGTCAAGGGACGGCAATTCCCACCCTCACTCTGCTCAAGTCAAGGGACGGCAATTCCCACCCTGACTCTGTCCAAGTCAAGGGACGGTAATTCCCACCCTCACTCTGCTCAAGTCAAGGGACGGATATTCCCACCCTGACTCTGCTCAAGGCAAGGGACGGCAATTCCCACACTCACTCTGCACAAGTCAAGGGACGGCAATTCCCACCCTCACTCTGGTCAAGTCAAGGGACGGCAATTCCCACACTCACTCTGTCCAAGTAAAGTGACGGCAATTCCCACCCTCACTCTGCTCAAGGCAAGGGACGGCAATTCCCACCCTCACTCTGGTCAAGTCAAGGGACGGCAATTCCCACCCTCACTCTGCTCAAGGCAAGGGACGGAAATTCCCACACTCACTCTGCACAAGTCAAGGGACGGCAATTCCCACCCTCACTCTGGTCAAGTCAAGGGACGGCAATTCCCACCCTCACTATGCTCAGGTCAAGGGACGGCAATTCCAACCCTCACTCTGCTCAAGTCAAGGGACGCAATTCCCACCCTCACTCTGCTCAAGTCAAGGGACGGCAATTCCCACACTCACTCTGCACAAGTCAAGGGACGGCAATTCCCACCCTCACTCTGGTCAAGTCAAGGGACGGCAATTCCCACCCTCACTATGCTCAGGTCAAGGGACGGTAATTCCAACCCTCACTCTGCTCAAGTCAAGGGACGGCAATTCCCACACTCACTCTGTCCAAGTAAAGGGACGGCAATTCCCAGCCTCACTCTGTCCAAGTCAAGGGACGGCAATTCCCAGCCTCACTTTGCTCAAGTCAAGGGACGGCAATTCCCACCCTCACTCTGCTCAAGTCAAGGGACGGCAATTCCCACCCTCACTCTGTCCAAGTAAAGGGACGGCAATTCCCACCATCACTCTGCTCAAGGCAAGGGACGGCAATTCCCACACTCACTCTGTCCAAGTCAAGGGACGGCAATTCCCACCCTCACTTCTATCCAAGTCAAGGGACGGCAATTCCCACCATCACTCTGCTCAAGTCAAGGGACGGCAATTCCCACCATCACTCTGCTCAAGTCAAGAGACGGCAATTCCCACCCTCACTCTGCTCAAGTCAAGGGACGGCAATTCCCACCCTCACTCTGCTCAAGGCAAGGGACGGCAATTCCCACCCTCACTCTGCTCAAGGCAAGGGACGGCAATTCCCACCCTCACTCTGGTCAAGGCAAGGGACGGCAATTCCCACACTCACTCTGTCAAAGGCAAGGGACGGCAATTCCCACCCTCACTCTGCACAAGTCAAGGGACGGCAATTCCCACCCTCACTCTGCTCAAGTCAAGTGACGGCAATTCCCACCCTCACTCTGCTCAAGTCAAGGGACGGCAATTCCCACCCTCACTCTGCTCAAGGCAAGGGACGGCAATTCCCACCCTCACTCTGCTCAAGGCAAGGGACGGCAATTCCCACCCTCACTCTGGTCAAGTCAAGGGACGGCAATTCCCACCCTCACTTTGCTCAAGGCAAGGGACGGCAATTCCCACACTCACTCTGCACAAGTCAAGGGACGGCAATTCCCAACATCACTCTGGTCAAGTCAAGGGACGGCAATTCCCACCCTCACTATGCTCAGGTCAAGGGACGGCAATTCCAACCCTCACTCTGCTCAAGTCAAGGGACGCAATTCCCACCCTCACTCTGCTCAAATCAAGGGACGGCAATTCCCACACTCACTCTGTACAAGTAAAGGGACTGCAATTCCCACCATCACTCTGCTCAAGGCAAGGGACGGCAATTCCCACCCTCACTCTGGTCAAGTCAAGGGACGGCAATTCCCACACTCACTCTGCTCAAGTCAAGGGACGGCAATTCCCACCCTCACTCTGTCCAAGTCAAGGGACGGCAATTCCCAGCCTCACTTTGCTCAAGTCAAGGGACGGCAATTCCCACCCTGACTCTGTCCAAGTCAAGGGACGGTAATTCCCACCCTCACTCTGCTCAAGTCAAGGGACGGATATTCCCACCCTGACTCTGCTCAAGGCAAGGGACGGCAATTCCCACACTCACTCTGCACAAGTCAAGGGACGGCAATTCCCACCCTCACTCTGGTCAAGTCAAGGGACGGCAATTCCCACACTCACTCTGTCCAAGTAAAGGGACGGCAATTCCCACCCTCACTCTGCTCAAGGCAAGGGACGGCAATTCCCACCCTCACTCTGGTCAAGTCAAGGGACGGCAATTCCCACCCTCACTCTGCTCAAGGCAAGGGACGGAAATTCCCACACTCACTCTGCACAAGTCAAGGGACGGCAATTCCCACCCTCACTCTGGTCAAGTCAAGGGACGGCAATTCCCACCCTCACTATGCTCAGGTCAAGGGACGGCAATTCCAACCCTCACTCTGCTCAAGTCAAGGGACGCAATTCCCACCCTCACTCTGCTCAAGTCAAGGGACGGCAATTCCCACACTCACTCTGCACAAGTCAAGGGACGGCAATTCCCACCCTCACTCTGGTCAAGTCAAGGGACGGCAATTCCCACCCTCACTATGCTCAGGTCAACGGACGGCAATTCCAACCCTCACTCTGCTCAAGTCAAGGGACGGCAATTCCCACACTCACTCTGGTCAAGGCAAGGGACGGCAATTCCCACACTCACTCTGTCAAAGGCAAGGGACGGCAATTCCCACCCTCACTCTGCACAAGTCAAGGGACGGCAATTCCCACCCTCACTCTGCTCAAGTCAAGTGACGGCAATTCCCACCCTGACTCTGCTCAAGTCAAGGGACGGCAATTCCCACCCTCACTCTGCTCAAGGCAAGGGACGGCAATTCCCACCCTCACTCTGCTCAAGGCAAGGGACGGCAATTCCCAGCCTCACTTTGCTCAAGTCAAGGGACGGCAATTCCCACCCTCACTCTGCTCAAGTCAAGGGACGGCAATTCCCACCCTCACTCTGTCCACGTAAAGGGACGGCAATTCCCACCATCACTCTGCTCAAGGCAAGGGACGGCAATTCCCACACTCACTCTGTCCAAGTCAAGGGACGGCAATTCCCACCCTCACTTCTATCCAAGTCAAGGGACGGCAATTCCCACCATCACTCTGCTCAAGTCAAGTGACGGCAATTCCCACCCTCACTCTGCTCAAGTCAAGGGACGGCAATTCCCACCCTCACTCTGCTCAAGGCAAGGGACGGCAATTCCCACCCTCACTCTGCTCAAGGCAAGGGACGGCAATTCCCACCCTCACTCTGGTCAAGGCAAGGGACGGCAATTCCCACACTCACTCTGTCAAAGGCAAGGGACGGCAATTCCCACCCTCACTCTGCACAAGTCAAGGGACGGCAATTCCCACCCTCACTCTGCTCAAGTCAAGTGACGGCAATTCCCACCCTGACTCTGCTCAAGTCAAGGGACGGCAATTCCCACCCTCACTCTGCTCAAGGCAAGGGACGGCAATTCCCACCCTCACTCTGCTCAAGGCAAGGGACGGCAATTCCCACCCTCACTCTGGTCAAGTCAAGGGACGGCAATTCCCACCCTCACTTTGCTCAAGGCAAGGGACGGCAATTCCCACACTCACTCTGCACAAGTCAAGGGACGGCAATTCCCAACATCACTCTGGTCAGGTCAAGGGACGGCAATTCCCACCCTCACTATGCTCAGGTCAAGGGACGGCAATTCCAACCCTCACTCTGCTCAAGTCAAGGGACGCAATTCCCACCCTCACTCTGCTCAAATCAAGGGACGGCAATTCCCACACTCACTCTGTACAAGTAAAGGGACTGCAATTCCCACCATCACTCTGCTCAAGGCAAGGGACGGCAATTCCCACACTCACTCTGCACAAGTCAAGGGACGGCAATTCCCGCCCTCACTCTGGTCAAGTCAAGGGACGGCAATTCCCACCCTCACTATGCTCAGGTCAAGGGACGGCAATTCCAACCCTCACTCTGCTCAAGTCAAGGGACGCAATTCCCACCCTCACTCTGCTCAAGTCAAGGGACGGCAATTCCCACACTCACTCTGTCCAAGTAAAGGGACGGCAATTCCCACCATCACTCTGCTCAAGGCAAGGGACGGCAATTCCCACACTCACTCTGTCCAAGTAAAGGGACGGCAATTCCCACCCTCACTTCTATCCAAGTCAAGGGACGGCAATTCCCACCCTCACTCTACTCAAGTCAAGTGACGGCAAATCCCACCCTCACTCTGCTCAAGTCAAGGGACGGCAATTCCCACCCTCACTCTGGTCAAGTCAAGGGACGGCAATTCCCACCCTCACTATGCTCAGGTCAAGGGACGGCAATTCCAACCCTCACTCTGCTCAAGTCAAGGGACGCAATTCCCACCCTCACTCTGCTCAAGTCAAGGGACGGCAATTCCCACACTCACTCTGTCCAAGTAAAGGGACGGCAATTCCCACCCTCACTCTGCTCAAGGCAAGGGACGGCAATTCCCACCTTCACTCTGGTCAAGTCAAGGGACGGCAATTCCCACCCTCACTCTGCTCAAGGCAAGGGACGGAAATTCCCACACTCACTCTGCACAAGTCAAGGGACGGCAATTCCCACCCTCACTCTGGTCAAGTCAAGGGACGGCAATTCCCACCCTCACTATGCTCAGGTCAAGGGACGGCAATTCCAACCCTCACTCTGCTCAAGTCAAGGGACGCAATTCCCACCCTCACTCTGCTCAAGTCAAGGGACGGCAATTCCCACACTCACTCTGCACAAGTCAAGGGACGGCAATTCCCACCCTCACTCTGGTCAAGTCAAGGGACGGCAATTCCCACCCTCACTATGCTCAGGTCAAGGGACGGCAATTCCAACCCTCACTCTGCTCAAGTCAAGGGACGGCAATTCCCACACTCACTCTGTCCAAGTAAAGGGACGGCAATTCCCAGCCTCACTCTGTCCAAGTCAAGGGACGGCAATTCCCAGCCTCACTTTGCTCAAGTCAAGGGACGGCAATTCCCACCCTCACTCTGCTCAAGTCAAGGGACGGCAATTCCCACCCTCACTCTGTCCAAGTAAAGGGACGGCAATTCCCACCATCACTCTGCTCAAGGCAAGGGACGGCAATTCCCACACTCACTCTGTCCAAGTCAAGGGACGGCAATTCCCACCCTCACTCTGCACAAGTCAAGGGACGGCAATTCCCACCCTCACTCTGCTCAAGTCAAGTGACGGCAATTCCCACCCTCACTCTGCTCAAGTCAAGGGACGGCAATTCCCACCCTCACTCTGCTCAAGGCAAGGGACGGCAATTCCCACCCTCACTCTGCTCAAGGCAAGGGACGGCAATTCCCACCCTCACTCTGGTCAAGTCAAGGGACGGCAATTCCCACACTCACTCTGTCCAAGTAAAGGGACGGCAATTCCCACCCTCACTCTGATCAAGGCAAGGGACGGCAATTCCCACCCTCACTCTGCTCAAGTCAAGGGACGGCAATTCCCACCCTGACTCTGTCCAAGTCAAGGGACGGTAATTCCCACCCTCACTCTGGTCAAGTCAAGGGACGGATATTCCCACCCTGACTCTGCTCAAGGCAAGGGACGGCAATTCCCACACTCACTCTGCACAAGTCAAGGGACGGCAATTCCCACCCTCACTCTGGTCAAGTCAAGGGACGGCAATTCCCACACTCACTCTGTCCAAGTAAAGGGACGGCAATTCCCACCCTCACTCTGCTCAAGGCAAGGGACGGCAATTCCCACCCTCACTCTGGTCAAGTCAAGGGACGGCAATTCCCACCCTCACTCTGCTCAAGGCAAGGGACGGAAATTCCCACACTCACTCTGCACAAGTCAAGGGACGGCAATTCCCACCCTCACTCTGGTCAAGTCAAGGGACGGCAATTCCCACCCTCACTATGCTCAGGTCAAGGGACGGCAATTCCAACCCTCACTCTGCTCAAGTCAAGGGACGCAATTCCCACCCTCACTCTGCTCAAGTCAAGGGACGGCAATTCCCACACTCACTCTGCACAAGTCAAGGGACGGCAATTCCCACCCTCACTCTGGTCAAGTCAAGGGACGGCAATTCCCACCCTCACTATGCTCAGGTCAAGGGACGGCAATTCCAACCCTCACTCTGCTCAAGTCAAGGGACGGCAATTCCCACACTCACTCTGTCCAAGTAAAGGGACGGCAATTCCCAGCCTCACTCTGTCCAAGTCAAGGGACGGCAATTCCCAGCCTCACTTTGCTCAAGTCAAGGGACGGCAATTCCCACCCTCACTCTGTCCAAGTAAAGGGACGGCAATTCCCACCATCACTCTGCTCAAGGCAAGGGACGGCAATTCCAACCCTCACTCTGCTCAAGTCAAGGGACGCAATTCCCACCCTCACTCTGCTCAAGTCAAGGGACGGCAATTCCCACACTCACTCTGTCCAAGTAAAGAGACGGCAATTCCCACCATCACTCTGCTCAAGGCAAGGGACGGCAATTCCCACACTCACTCTGTCCAAGTCAAGGGACGGCAATTCCCACCCTCACTTCTATCCAAGTCAAGGGACGGCAATTCCCACCCTCACTCTACTCAAGTCAAGTGACGGCAATTCCCACCCTCACTATGCTCAGGTCAAGGGACGGCAATTCCAACCCTCACTCTGCTCAAGTCAAGGGACGCAATTCCCACCCTCACTCTGCTCAAGTCAAGGGACGGCAATTCCCACACTCACTCTGTCCAAGTAAAGGGACGGCAATTCCCACCCTCACTCTGGTCAAGGCAAGGGACGGCAATTCCCACACTCACTCTGTCAAAGGCAAGGGACGGCAATTCCCACCCTCACTCTGCACAAGTCAAGGGACGGCAATTCCCACCCTCACTCTGCTCAAGTCAAGTGACGGCAATTCCCACCCTGACTCTGCTCAAGTCAAGGGACGGCAATTCCCACCCTCACTCTGCTCAAGGCAAGGGACGGCAATTCCCACCCTCACTCTGCTCAAGGCAAGGGACGGCAATTCCCACCCTCACTCTGGTCAAGTCAAGGGACGGCAATTCCCACCCTCACTTTGCTCAAGGCAAGGGACGGCAATTCCCACACTCACTCTGCACAAGTCAAGGGACGGCAATTCCCAACATCACTCTGGTCAGGTCAAGGGACGGCAATTCCCACCCTCACTATGCTCAGGTCAAGGGACGGCAATTCCAACCCTCACTCTGCTCAAGTCAAGGGACGCAATTCCCACCCTCACTCTGCTCAAATCAAGGGACGGCAATTCCCACACTCACTCTGTACAAGTAAAGGGACTGCAATTCCCACCATCACTCTGCTCAAGGCAAGGGACGGCAATTCCCACACTCACTCTGCACAAGTCAAGGGACGGCAATTCCCGCCCTCACTCTGGTCAAGTCAAGGGACGGCAATTCCCACCCTCACTATGCTCAGGTCAAGGGACGGCAATTCCAACCCTCACTCTGCTCAAGTCAAGGGACGCAATTCCCACCCTCACTCTGCTCAAGTCAAGGGACGGCAATTCCCACACTCACTCTGTCCAAGTAAAGGGACGGCAATTCCCACCATCACTCTGCTCAAGGCAAGGGACGGCAATTCCCACACTCACTCTGTCCAAGTAAAGGGACGGCAATTCCCACCCTCACTTCTATCCAAGTCAAGGGACGGCAATTCCCACCCTCACTCTACTCAAGTCAAGTGACGGCAAATCCCACCCTCACTCTGCTCAAGTCAAGGGACGGCAATTCCCACCCTCACTCTGGTCAAGTCAAGGGACGGCAATTCCCACCCTCACTATGCTCAGGTCAAGGGACGGCAATTCCAACCCTCACTCTGCTCAAGTCAAGGGACGCAATTCCCACCCTCACTCTGCTCAAGTCAAGGGACGGCAATTCCCACACTCACTCTGTCCAAGTAAAGGGACGGCAATTCCCACCCTCACTCTGCTCAAGGCAAGGGACGGCAATTCCCACCTTCACTCTGGTCAAGTCAAGGGACGGCAATTCCCACCCTCACTCTGCTCAAGGCAAGGGACGGAAATTCCCACACTCACTCTGCACAAGTCAAGGGACGGCAATTCCCACCCTCACTCTGGTCAAGTCAAGGGACGGCAATTCCCACCCTCACTATGCTCAGGTCAAGGGACGGCAATTCCAACCCTCACTCTGCTCAAGTCAAGGGACGCAATTCCCACCCTCACTCTGCTCAAGTCAAGGGACGGCAATTCCCACACTCACTCTGCACAAGTCAAGGGACGGCAATTCCCACCCTCACTCTGGTCAAGTCAAGGGACGGCAATTCCCACCCTCACTATGCTCAGGTCAAGGGACGGCAATTCCAACCCTCACTCTGCTCAAGTCAAGGGACGGCAATTCCCACACTCACTCTGTCCAAGTAAAGGGACGGCAATTCCCAGCCTCACTCTGTCCAAGTCAAGGGACGGCAATTCCCAGCCTCACTTTGCTCAAGTCAAGGGACGGCAATTCCCACCCTCACTCTGCTCAAGTCAAGGGACGGCAATTCCCACCCTCACTCTGTCCAAGTAAAGGGACGGCAATTCCCACCATCACTCTGCTCAAGGCAAGGGACGGCAATTCCCACACTCACTCTGTCCAAGTCAAGGGACGGCAATTCCCACCCTCACTCTGCACAAGTCAAGGGACGGCAATTCCCACCCTCACTCTGCTCAAGTCAAGTGACGGCAATTCCCACCCTCACTCTGCTCAAGTCAAGGGACGGCAATTCCCACCCTCACTCTGCTCAAGGCAAGGGACGGCAATTCCCACCCTCACTCTGCTCAAGGCAAGGGACGGCAATTCCCACCCTCACTCTGGTCAAGTCAAGGGACGGCAATTCCCACACTCACTCTGTCCAAGTAAAGGGACGGCAATTCCCACCCTCACTCTGATCAAGGCAAGGGACGGCAATTCCCACCCTCACTCTGCTCAAGTCAAGGGACGGCAATTCCCACCCTGACTCTGTCCAAGTCAAGGGACGGTAATTCCCACCCTCACTCTGGTCAAGTCAAGGGACGGATATTCCCACCCTGACTCTGCTCAAGGCAAGGGACGGCAATTCCCACACTCACTCTGCACAAGTCAAGGGACGGCAATTCCCACCCTCACTCTGGTCAAGTCAAGGGACGGCAATTCCCACACTCACTCTGTCCAAGTAAAGGGACGGCAATTCCCACCCTCACTCTGCTCAAGGCAAGGGACGGCAATTCCCACCCTCACTCTGGTCAAGTCAAGGGACGGCAATTCCCACCCTCACTCTGCTCAAGGCAAGGGACGGAAATTCCCACACTCACTCTGCACAAGTCAAGGGACGGCAATTCCCACCCTCACTCTGGTCAAGTCAAGGGACGGCAATTCCCACCCTCACTATGCTCAGGTCAAGGGACGGCAATTCCAACCCTCACTCTGCTCAAGTCAAGGGACGCAATTCCCACCCTCACTCTGCTCAAGTCAAGGGACGGCAATTCCCACACTCACTCTGCACAAGTCAAGGGACGGCAATTCCCACCCTCACTCTGGTCAAGTCAAGGGACGGCAATTCCCACCCTCACTATGCTCAGGTCAAGGGACGGCAATTCCAACCCTCACTCTGCTCAAGTCAAGGGACGGCAATTCCCACACTCACTCTGTCCAAGTAAAGGGACGGCAATTCCCAGCCTCACTCTGTCCAAGTCAAGGGACGGCAATTCCCAGCCTCACTTTGCTCAAGTCAAGGGACGGCAATTCCCACCCTCACTCTGTCCAAGTAAAGGGACGGCAATTCCCACCATCACTCTGCTCAAGGCAAGGGACGGCAATTCCAACCCTCACTCTGCTCAAGTCAAGGGACGCAATTCCCACCCTCACTCTGCTCAAGTCAAGGGACGGCAATTCCCACACTCACTCTGTCCAAGTAAAGAGACGGCAATTCCCACCATCACTCTGCTCAAGGCAAGGGACGGCAATTCCCACACTCACTCTGTCCAAGTCAAGGGACGGCAATTCCCACCCTCACTTCTATCCAAGTCAAGGGACGGCAATTCCCACCCTCACTCTACTCAAGTCAAGTGACGGCAATTCCCACCCTCACTATGCTCAGGTCAAGGGACGGCAATTCCAACCCTCACTCTGCTCAAGTCAAGGGACGCAATTCCCACCCTCACTCTGCTCAAGTCAAGGGACGGCAATTCCCACACTCACTCTGTCCAAGTAAAGGGACGGCAATTCCCACCATCACTCTGCACAAGGCAAGGGACGGCAATTCCCACACTCACTCTGTCCAAGTCAAGGGACGGCAATTCCCACCCTCACTTCTATCCAAGTCAAGGGACGGCAATTCCCACCCTCACTCTACTCAAGTCAAGTGACGGCAAATCCCACCCTCACTCTGCTCAACACGGCCGTTCCGCAGTATTAAAATGTGCACGCCCTCAGTGTTCACGCTGCGTCCAGTTCATTCTGACAAGTTACGCGCGCGCGACATTTGCAAGTTTATGTTTACACCTGAAAAAGGTCACGTTTTGTGATTTGCATATCACCATTTCCTTAAATTTCATTGGTCGCAGGAATGTTTTGAATAAAAATAGTGATAATTCTCATGAATATTCATCTGATTAATCCTTACTTGGATCTCCGAGGTCAATTCAGCCATGTGAGCTGCAATCCAGGGGCCACTGCGTACGGGGTGTCATGGTGTCGTCGTTTTACTATTTTGGCGTGCGAATGACGTGCAAAAGAGTGTTATTTTATGGAAATAAGAGTTTTCATCAACAAAATCTGACCACAGATGTTTAAAAGAAGCATACTCCAAGCCAATCAGGATAAAAGAAGGTAAAAGACAGCGGGATGATTTGTGATATTAGAGATTTTGTTTGGTTATTTTCCAACGTGTGAAAAATGATCTTTCGTTTATTATGTACATTCAATACACTATAATATACAGAGGCTACGTAGAGTTTGCATACGTTCATTTTGTACATCGTTGTGTCAGTGTCGGGATATTTTCATGACTGATTTCAAACTAGCCTAGGCCCTATGATTTAAGTTGTTAGGCCTACTGCATCTGTGTTTTCAAAACAATTTTTTACTAGGGTATATATTATAGGCCTACTTTTTTGAATGAAAACTGGAAAAAATTTCATTCTACATGTACATACAATCCTCCGATCCATCATGCCAACCCAAATGCAAATAATAATATACTAAATCGTGATTTGATTCTGGTCCCTGGGTGTCTGGAATAACACGTTTCTTGAAGTGAACTGTTACGTCCTGTGGTGGTATGGCTTAATTAATGGACATTATGTTTTTTTATTGGGATTGCTGATAATTAAACATTTTCTTATTTTCTCGAAATTACACAGCCACTGTCGAACTCGAACCCTGCCAGTGCCAGCTTACCAAAGCAGAGAGGACTATAAGTAGGCCTACATGTGAAGGTGAGTGACTATTCCAAGTAAAATTGTAACGCTACACTAGTCCGACTTGTATTTTCATTTTGAAGCCTTTAAACTCAGCTGTGCTATTCATAATTTTGGAAATTAAAAGTCTTGCTGTGCATGTACCCCCCCCCTTTGGCAAATTTGCATGCATATTATTTACACTATCTTGTCATCATGTATCATTCAGCTGTTGAAAACAATTGTTTAAGTTTGATGTGATCATGATATGATGTATTTGCACACAAAATATTATAGCGTAGTAAATTAATACCCAACTTGAACCTTGCTTAAAAACAATATTTGTGTTATTCTTCTATTTTTGCTTTTTTTCTACATGTGATGACTTTGGCTTGTACTTCTGGAGTGGTTGACAAGTGGTGACGTCGCATTGTTGTCATGAGACGCTGTACAACACGACCTGTCCTGTTGAACTCGGTGTGTATGAGCTCGCCTCCTTGCTCATTGAGGAGGCCAAACCCAACACCAAACCTGGACAGCTGTTCAACGGCGTGGTTCTCCAATAAGTGCATCTTTGGTGTGATGCTGGATTCAGGGAAACTCTCTCGGTAAGATGCCATGAAGACCTTGATACACATATCTGCAACAACAAAAAAAACATCATTACTCTGGACTGGTATTAACATTGGTACTTCACAACAAAAATTAAATGGAGTTGAGTAATTACCAATGCGGTTCAAGTCATCTGGTGATAATGCCCTCCTATGGTTTATCGCAAAGTGTGCATCGGCAAATTTTAGGAAAATATCCTCGAAAGTAGACCCCAATTTAGCTGCTTCTCTGATGAGTTCTTGCTGATGTTTCAGTGGAATGTCATCGTTGGATACACTTTGAAGGATTCTGGGGGGTCCGCTTTTGGTGGATTTTCGAGGAGATTTGATTGAGCTGTGAGCAATTTTCTGCACAAACAATGGTTGTAAAGATGAGATGTAAAAAATGGATTGTCATAATTTGTGTTAGTATAAAACAGCATCATTGAATACAAAATGTACTATTTGTAAATTTGTAAATTTTGACTTAGTAATGTTTAAATGTGTTTACGTTTGGGTGTTTGTGTTGGCATTAAGCAGAAATTATGTGTTTGATGTTCTATTTCAGAAGCTAAATCCTAACCATCAATATTTTTATTATTATGAAAATGTTTATTAAGTACATAATTTATTGATGGCTGTGGTATGCGAATGATGTAAATTTGACTTGTACACTTGTAAAAAGTATTTAAAGAAAATAATAATTAATAACAATGCAAGTTGTTTTACAATACATACCCGGCCTGGTGTTTTCAAGCGCACATCGTTTCCCTTGTGTGCACTAAGCTTTAACCAAGTCCAGCGATCACTGACTTCTTCAATTTCTGCTGGGATAGGTGTGCCTCTGCTGTGTTCCACTGCAACTTGCTTGAGAAGGTTTGCAGCCTTTATAATCTCATCTCTGTGTATTTTAACTGTGCTTGTCTCGGGATATGTTTGGATGGGGTTTGCTGATTTTGAACACAAGTCACAGTTACATGATGGTGTTTTATCCTTTTCTGGACAAACATGGTCAGCCATTTTGGACAGTTTACCTATTGTTCCGCATACTGTGCAAACTGTTGTCAATGTGCTAAGCTGAAGCCTCAAAATTCGGGGTGATGATGTGACGTTGTCATGATTCACACTAACTTGACATACAGGGCAGGGAACGGTGTGACTGCCTCGAAAAACGAACCACTGCTCTAAACATGAAGAACAGTAGTTGTGTTCGCATTGAGTTTGCACAGAAGGGGAGCTCAGGATACACTGGCATATTGCACATATGAAAATTGTCTCCACTGCCTTCTCTGTGCCAAGAATGTCGAGATTTGGGGGAACTGTGTACGCAGAATCATTAGTCGCAAAGTTAAACAGATAACTTTTCTCACAGTCCTGTTTGTTGAGGCTCGGTGGATTAATGTTCGGAAGACCTTTTCCAGTACGATTTCTCTTAACAGGGCGACCCCCCTTAAGTACTTTTCTGTACTGCTCACATGTGGTGCATGTTCCAGATCTTGAGTGAGTCGGCCATTCGTCAGTAGTTTTTTGTGTAGCAGATGAATATTCAAATTCCCTAGTTTGTTGTTTACAATGTGTCAAATTACGCACACACCTCCAGCATAATTTATTCGGATGCCTTGTTGAATCATCGAGCCAGATATTTATACTGTACAGTATTTCTAATTCCTTTCTGTATTGTGCACAATCCACTGCCACATATGAATTATTTGTATTTAATTTTGTGCACACACGACACAACTTATCAAGTGCTAATTGATGAAACTGCAATGTATTCATATCTGGAAAACTTCCTGTAAAGATGTCATCGTTGCAATAAAGTGTTTACCTTGAAACAGTGAATCACAGTAGTATTGCAGTCTGTTTGTTCAACACATCTTTATTTGAGAGTCTGTGTTTGACGATCGCGATACGAACGTAAACAACATACTGAGTAGTAGTCATAGAGCTATGGTAGTAGTACATAGATCTTTTTACTACACTATAATCTACGTTTTGCATCCCGCGCGCTATTGACGTGTTGGCTGTGGAGGTGCGCGGTGCACGTCTGCGACTGTGTGTACATTTTAATAGGAGTTTTACGTGATTTTTTGTTCATCTCCGTGAAAAACACACTCTTAAAAATCTATTTCTTGTAAATATGCCCGCTGTCTTGTTTTATTCGTTTGGGCTTTAGGGAAAACAAGTATATTTTTTTCAAGAAATTGGCTCCACTTTATCGGGAAAACCCAGAATTTTTATTTTGGGACATTTTAGAATCAACAGTTTCTCACTATCTTCGGGAATTCACGTCCAGTTACCAGGGTGGAAAAACCCTCATATTTTATATTTTTCCTCACACATTATTACTCTCAATAAATAAAAGTGATCGATTGAAAGTGTTTATGATAAATTATGAACAAATAACTCGAAAATCAATTGGTTATGTATGGACAATTCAATGTAATTATCGTTTTTTTATTCAACGTTAACGTTGAGCCTCCGCCATTTTGGAAACGGATTGTTGTTTCATTACTGGAGGAAACGTTTGTTCGTTGCGAAATCTTTTAATGCGCTGTGTTAATGGGCTTGATACGGCCGTGTCAAGTCAAGGGACGGCAATTCCCACCCTCACTCTGCTCAAGGCAAGGGACGGCAATTCCCACCCTCACTCTGCTCAAGGCAAGGGACGGCAATTCCCACCCTCACTCTGGTCAAGGCAAGGGACGGCAATTCCCACACTCACTCTGTCAAAGTCAAGGGACGGCAATTCCCACACTCACTCTGCACAAGTCAAGGGACGGCAATTCCCACCCTCACTCTGCTCAAGTCAAGTGACGGCAATTCCCACCCTCACTCTGCTCAAGTCAAGGGACGGCAATTCCCACCCTCACTCTGCTCAAGGCAAGGGACGGCAATTCCCACCCTCACTCTGCTCAAGGCAAGGGACGGCAATTCCCACCCTCACTCTGGTCAAGTCAAGGGACGGCAATTCCCACACTCACTCTGCTCAAGTCAAGGGACGGCAATTCCCACCCTCACTCTGTCCAAGTCAAGGGACGGCAATTCCCAGCCTCACTTTGCTCAAGTCAAGGGACGGCAATTCCCACCCTCACTCTGCTCAAGTCAAGGGACGGCAATTCCCACCCTGACTCTGTCCAAGTCAAGGGACGGTAATTCCCACCCTCACTCTGCTCAAGTCAAGGGACGGATATTCCCACCCTGACTCTGCTCAAGGCAAGGGACGGCAATTCCCACACTCACTCTGCACAAGTCAAGGGACGGCAATTCCCACCCTCACTCTGGTCAAGTCAAGGGACGGCAATTCCCACACTCACTCTGTCCAAGTAAAGTGACGGCAATTCCCACCCTCACTCTGCTCAAGGCAAGGGACGGCAATTCCCACCCTCACTCTGGTCAAGTCAAGGGACGGCAATTCCCACCCTCACTCTGCTCAAGGCAAGGGACGGAAATTCCCACACTCACTCTGCACAAGTCAAGGGACGGCAATTCCCACCCTCACTCTGGTCAAGTCAAGGGACGGCAATTCCCACCCTCACTATGCTCAGGTCAAGGGACGGCAATTCCAACCCTCACTCTGCTCAAGTCAAGGGACGCAATTCCCACCCTCACTCTGCTCAAGTCAAGGGACGGCAATTCCCACACTCACTCTGCACAAGTCAAGGGACGGCAATTCCCACCCTCACTCTGGTCAAGTCAAGGGACGGCAATTCCCACCCTCACTATGCTCAGGTCAAGGGACGGCAATTCCAACCCTCACTCTGCTCAAGTCAAGGGACGGCAATTCCCACACTCACTCTGTCCAAGTAAAGGGACGGCAATTCCCAGCCTCACTCTGTCCAAGTCAAGGGACGGCAATTCCCAGCCTCACTTTGCTCAAGTCAAGGGACGGCAATTCCCACCCTCACTCTGCTCAAGTCAAGGGACGGCAATTCCCACCCTCACTCTGTCCAAGTAAAGGGACGGCAATTCCCACCATCACTCTGCTCAAGGCAAGGGACGGCAATTCCCACACTCACTCTGTCCAAGTCAAGGGACGGCAATTCCCACCCTCACTTCTATCCAAGTCAAGGGACGGCAATTCCCACCATCACTCTGCTCAAGTCAAGGGACGGCAATTCCCACCATCACTCTGCTCAAGTCAAGTGACGGCAATTCCCACCCTCACTCTGCTCAAGTCAAGGGACGGCAATTCCCACCCTCACTATGCTCAGGTCAAGGGACGGCAATTCCAACCCTCACTCTGCTCAAGTCAAGGGACGGCAATTCCCACACTCACTCTGTCCAAGTAAAGGGACGGCAATTCCCAGCCTCACTCTGTCCAAGTCAAGGGACGGCAATTCCCAGCCTCACTTTGCTCAAGTCAAGGGACGGCAATTCCCACCCTCACTCTGTCCAAGTAAAGGGACGGCAATTCCCACCATCACTCTGCTCAAGGCAAGGGACGGCAATTCCAACCCTCACTCTGCTCAAGTCAAGGGACGCAATTCCCACCCTCACTCTGCTCAAGTCAAGGGACGGCAATTCCCACACTCACTCTGTCCAAGTAAAGGGACGGCAATTCCCACCATCACTCTGCTCAAGGCAAGGGACGGCAATTCCCACACTCACTCTGTCCAAGTCAAGGGACGGCAATTCCCACCCTCACTTCTATCCAAGTCAAGGGACGGCAATTCCCACCCTCACTCTACTCAAGTCAAGTGACGGCAAATCCCACCCTCACTCTGCTCAAGTCAAGGGACGGCAATTCCCACCCTCACTCTGGTCAAGTCAAGGGACGGCAATTCCCACCCTCACTATGCTCAGGTCAAGGGACGGCAATTCCAACCCTCACTCTGCTCAAGTCAAGGGACGCAATTCCCACCCTCACTCTGCTCAAGTCAAGGGACGGCAATTCCCACACTCACTCTGTCCAAGTAAAGGGACGGCAATTCCCACCATCACTCTGCTCAAGGCAAGGGACGGCAATTCCCACACTCACTCTGTCCAAGTCAAGGGACGGCAATTCCCACCCTCACTTCTATCCAAGTCAAGGGACGGCAATTCCCACCCTCACTCTACTCAAGTCAAGTGACGGCAAATCCCACCCTCACTCTGCTCAAGTCAAGGGACGGCAATTCCCACCCTCACTCTGCTCAAGGCAAGGGACGGCAATTCCCACCCTCACTCTGCTCAAGGCAAGGGACGGCAATTCCCACCCTCACTCTGTCCAAGTAAAGGGACGGCAATTCCCACCATCACTCTGCTCAAGGCAAGGGACGGCAATTCCCACACTCACTCTGTCCAAGTCAAGGGACGGCAATTCCCACCCTCACTTCTATCCAAGTCAAGGGACGGCAATTCCCACCATCACTCTGCTCAAGTCAAGGGACGGCAATTCCCACCATCACTCTGCTCAAGTCAAGTGACGGCAATTCCCACCCTCACTCTGCTCAAGTCAAGGGACGGCAATTCCCACCCTCACTATGCTCAGGTCAAGGGACGGCAATTCCAACCCTCACTCTGCTCAAGTCAAGGGACGGCAATTCCCACACTCACTCTGTCCAAGTAAAGGGACGGCAATTCCCAGCCTCACTCTGTCCAAGTCAAGGGACGGCAATTCCCAGCCTCACTTTGCTCAAGTCAAGGGACGGCAATTCCCACCCTCACTCTGTCCAAGTAAAGGGACGGCAATTCCCACCATCACTCTGCTCAAGGCAAGGGACGGCAATTCCAACCCTCACTCTGCTCAAGTCAAGGGACGCAATTCCCACCCTCACTCTGCTCAAGTCAAGGGACGGCAATTCCCACACTCACTCTGTCCAAGTAAAGGGACGGCAATTCCCACCATCACTCTGCTCAAGGCAAGGGACGGCAATTCCCACACTCACTCTGTCCAAGTCAAGGGACGGCAATTCCCACCCTCACTTCTATCCAAGTCAAGGGACGGCAATTCCCACCCTCACTCTACTCAAGTCAAGTGACGGCAAATCCCACCCTCACTCTGCTCAAGTCAAGGGACGGCAATTCCCACCCTCACTCTGGTCAAGTCAAGGGACGGCAATTCCCACCCTCACTATGCTCAGGTCAAGGGACGGCAATTCCAACCCTCACTCTGCTCAAGTCAAGGGACGCAATTCCCACCCTCACTCTGCTCAAGTCAAGGGACGGCAATTCCCACACTCACTCTGTCCAAGTAAAGGGACGGCAATTCCCACCATCACTCTGCTCAAGGCAAGGGACGGCAATTCCCACACTCACTCTGTCCAAGTCAAGGGACGGCAATTCCCACCCTCACTTCTATCCAAGTCAAGGGACGGCAATTCCCACCCTCACTCTACTCAAGTCAAGTGACGGCAAATCCCACCCTCACTCTGCTCAAGTCAAGGGACGGCAATTCCCACCCTCACTCTGCTCAAGGCAAGGGACGGCAATTCCCACCCTCACTCTGCTCAAGGCAAGGGACGGCAATTCCCACCCTCACTCTGGTCAAGGCAAGGGACGGCAATTCCCACACTCACTCTGTCAAAGTCAAGGGACGGCAATTCCCACCCTCACTCTGCACAAGTCAAGGGACGGCAATTCCCACCCTCACTCTGCTCAAGTCAAGTGATGGCAATTCCCACCCTCACTCTGCTCAAGTCAAGGGACGGCAATTCCCACCCTCACTCTGCTCAAGGCAAGGGACGGCAATTCCCACCCTCACTCTGCTCAAGGCAAGGGACGGCAATTCCCACCCTCACTCTGGTCAAGTCAAGGGACGGCAATTCCCACACTCACTCTGCTCAAGTCAAGGGACGGCAATTCCCACCCTCACTCTGTCCAAGTCAAGGGACGGCAATTCCCAGCCTCACTTTGCTCAAGTCAAGGGACGGCAATTCCCACCCTCACTCTGCTCAAGTCAAGGGACGGCAATTCCCACCCTGACTCTGTCCAAGTCAAGGGACGGTAATTCCCACCCTCACTCTGCTCAAGTCAAGGGACGGATATTCCCACCCTGACTCTGCTCAAGGCAAGGGACGGCAATTCCCACACTCACTCTGCACAAGTCAAGGGACGGCAATTCCCACCCTCACTCTGGTCAAGTCAAGGGACGGCAATTCCCACACTCACTCTGTCCAAGTAAAGTGACGGCAATTCCCACCCTCACTCTGCTCAAGGCAAGGGACGGCAATTCCCACCCTCACTCTGGTCAAGTCAAGGGACGGCAATTCCCACCCTCACTCTGCTCAAGGCAAGGGACGGAAATTCCCACACTCACTCTGCACAAGTCAAGGGACGGCAATTCCCACCCTCACTCTGGTCAAGTCAAGGGACGGCAATTCCCACCCTCACTATGCTCAGGTCAAGGGACGGCAATTCCAACCCTCACTCTGCTCAAGTCAAGGGACGCAATTCCCACCCTCACTCTGCTCAAGTCAAGGGACGGCAATTCCCACACTCACTCTGCACAAGTCAAGGGACGGCAATTCCCACCCTCACTCTGGTCAAGTCAAGGGACGGCAATTCCCACCCTCACTATGCTCAGGTCAAGGGACGGTAATTCCAACCCTCACTCTGCTCAAGTCAAGGGACGGCAATTCCCACACTCACTCTGTCCAAGTAAAGGGACGGCAATTCCCAGCCTCACTCTGTCCAAGTCAAGGGACGGCAATTCCCAGCCTCACTTTGCTCAAGTCAAGGGACGGCAATTCCCACCCTCACTCTGCTCAAGTCAAGGGACGGCAATTCCCACCCTCACTCTGTCCAAGTAAAGGGACGGCAATTCCCACCATCACTCTGCTCAAGGCAAGGGACGGCAATTCCCACACTCACTCTGTCCAAGTCAAGGGACGGCAATTCCCACCCTCACTTCTATCCAAGTCAAGGGACGGCAATTCCCACCATCACTCTGCTCAAGTCAAGGGACGGCAATTCCCACCATCACTCTGCTCAAGTCAAGAGACGGCAATTCCCACCCTCACTCTGCTCAAGTCAAGGGACGGCAATTCCCACCCTCACTCTGCTCAAGGCAAGGGACGGCAATTCCCACCCTCACTCTGCTCAAGGCAAGGGACGGCAATTCCCACCCTCACTCTGGTCAAGGCAAGGGACGGCAATTCCCACACTCACTCTGTCAAAGGCAAGGGACGGCAATTCCCACCCTCACTCTGCACAAGTCAAGGGACGGCAATTCCCACCCTCACTCTGCTCAAGTCAAGTGACGGCAATTCCCACCCTCACTCTGCTCAAGTCAAGGGACGGCAATTCCCACCCTCACTCTGCTCAAGGCAAGGGACGGCAATTCCCACCCTCACTCTGCTCAAGGCAAGGGACGGCAATTCCCACCCTCACTCTGGTCAAGTCAAGGGACGGCAATTCCCACCCTCACTTTGCTCAAGGCAAGGGACGGCAATTCCCACACTCACTCTGCACAAGTCAAGGGACGGCAATTCCCAACATCACTCTGGTCAAGTCAAGGGACGGCAATTCCCACCCTCACTATGCTCAGGTCAAGGGACGGCAATTCCAACCCTCACTCTGCTCAAGTCAAGGGACGCAATTCCCACCCTCACTCTGCTCAAATCAAGGGACGGCAATTCCCACACTCACTCTGTACAAGTAAAGGGACTGCAATTCCCACCATCACTCTGCTCAAGGCAAGGGACGGCAATTCCCACACTCACTCTGCACAAGTCAAGGGACGGCAATTCCCACCCTCACTCTGGTCAAGTCAAGGGACGGCAATTCCCACCCTCACTATGCTCAGGTCAAGGGACGGCAATTCCAACCCTCACTCTGCTCAAGTCAAGGGACGCAATTCCCACCCTCACTCTGCTCAAGTCAAGGGACGGCAATTCCCACACTCACTCTGTCCAAGTAAAGGGACGGCAATTCCCACCATCACTCTGCTCAAGGCAAGGGACGGCAATTCCCACACTCACTCTGTCCAAGTCAAGGGACGGCAATTCCCACCCTCACTTCTATCCAAGTCAAGGGACGGCAATTCCCACCCTCACTCTACTCAAGTCAAGTGACGGCAAATCCCACCCTCACTCTGGTCAAGGCAAGGGACGGCAATTCCCACACTCACTCTGTCAAAGTCAAGGGACGGCAATTCCCACCCTCACTCTGCACAAGTCAAGGGACGGCAATTCCCACCCTCACTCTGCTCAAGTCAAGTGACGGCAATTCCCACCCTCACTCTGCTCAAGTCAAGGGACGGCAATTCCCACCCTCACTCTGCTCAAGGCAAGGGACGGCAATTCCCACCCTCACTCTGCTCAAGGCAAGGGACGGCAATTCCCACCCTCACTCTGGTCAAGTCAAGGGACGGCAATTCCCACACTCACTCTGCTCAAGTCAAGGGACGGCAATTCCCACCCTCACTCTGTCCAAGTCAAGGGACGGCAATTCCCAGCCTCACTTTGCTCAAGTCAAGGGACGGCAATTCCCACCCTGACTCTGTCCAAGTCAAGGGACGGTAATTCCCACCCTCACTCTGCTCAAGTCAAGGGACGGATATTCCCACCCTGACTCTGCTCAAGGCAAGGGACGGCAATTCCCACACTCACTCTGCACAAGTCAAGGGACGGCAATTCCCACCCTCACTCTGGTCAAGTCAAGGGACGGCAATTCCCACACTCACTCTGTCCAAGTAAAGGGACGGCAATTCCCACCCTCACTCTGCTCAAGGCAAGGGACGGCAATTCCCACCCTCACTCTGGTCAAGTCAAGGGACGGCAATTCCCACCCTCACTCTGCTCAAGGCAAGGGCACGGCCGTTCCGCAGTATTAAAATGTGCACGCCCTCAGTGTTCACGCTGCGTCCAGTTCATTCTGACAAGTTACGCGCGCGCGACATTTGCAAGTTTATGTTTACACCTGAAAAAGGTCACGTTTTGTGATTTGCATATCACCATTTCCTTAAATTTCATTGGTCGCAGGAATGTTTTGAATAAAAATAGTGATAATTCTCATGAATATTCATCTGATTAATCCTTACTTGGATCTCCGAGGTCAATTCAGCCATGTGAGCTGCAATCCAGGGGCCACTGCGTACGGGGTGTCATGGTGTCGTCGTTTTACTATTTTGGCGTGCGAATGACGTGCAAAAGAGTGTTATTTTATGGAAATAAGAGTTTTCATCAACAAAATCTGACCACAGATGTTTAAAAGAAGCATACTCCAAGCCAATCAGGATAAAAGAAGGTAAAAGACAGCGGGATGATTTGTGATATTAGAGATTTTGTTTGGTTATTTTCCAACGTGTGAAAAATGATCTTTCGTTTATTATGTACATTCAATACACTATAATATACAGAGGCTACGTAGAGTTTGCATACGTTCATTTTGTACATCGTTGTGTCAGTGTCGGGATATTTTCATGACTGATTTCAAACTAGCCTAGGCCCTATGATTTAAGTTGTTAGGCCTACTGCATCTGTGTTTTCAAAACAATTTTTTACTAGGGTATATATTATAGGCCTACTTTTTTGAATGAAAACTGGAAAAAATTTCATTCTACATGTACATACAATCCTCCGATCCATCATGCCAACCCAAATGCAAATAATAATATACTAAATCGTGATTTGATTCTGGTCCCTGGGTGTCTGGAATAACACGTTTCTTGAAGTGAACTGTTACGTCCTGTGGTGGTATGGCTTAATTAATGGACATTATGTTTTTTTATTGGGATTGCTGATAATTAAACATTTTCTTATTTTCTCGAAATTACACAGCCACTGTCGAACTCGAACCCTGCCAGTGCCAGCTTACCAAAGCAGAGAGGACTATAAGTAGGCCTACATGTGAAGGTGAGTGACTATTCCAAGTAAAATTGTAACGCTACACTAGTCCGACTTGTATTTTCATTTTGAAGCCTTTAAACTCAGCTGTGCTATTCATAATTTTGGAAATTAAAAGTCTTGCTGTGCATGTACCCCCCCCCCTTTGGCAAATTTGCATGCATATTATTTACACTATCTTGTCATCATGTATCATTCAGCTGTTGAAAACAATTGTTTAAGTTTGATGTGATCATGATATGATGTATTTGCACACAAAATATTATAGCGTAGTAAATTAATACCCAACTTGAACCTTGCTTAAAAACAATATTTGTGTTATTCTTCTATTTTTGCTTTTTTTCTACATGTGATGACTTTGGCTTGTACTTCTGGAGTGGTTGACAAGTGGTGACGTCGCATTGTTGTCATGAGACGCTGTACAACACGACCTGTCCTGTTGAACTCGGTGTGTATGAGCTCGCCTCCTTGCTCATTGAGGAGGCCAAACCCAACACCAAACCTGGACAGCTGTTCAACGGCGTGGTTCTCCAATAAGTGCATCTTTGGTGTGATGCTGGATTCAGGGAAACTCTCTCGGTAAGATGCCATGAAGACCTTGATACACATATCTGCAACAACAAAAAAAACATCATTACTCTGGACTGGTATTAACATTGGTACTTCACAACAAAAATTAAATGGAGTTGAGTAATTACCAATGCGGTTCAAGTCATCTGGTGATAATGCCCTCCTATGGTTTATCGCAAAGTGTGCATCGGCAAATTTTAGGAAAATATCCTCGAAAGTAGACCCCAATTTAGCTGCTTCTCTGATGAGTTCTTGCTGATGTTTCAGTGGAATGTCATCGTTGGATACACTTTGAAGGATTCTGGGGGGTCCGCTTTTGGTGGATTTTCGAGGAGATTTGATTGAGCTGTGAGCAATTTTCTGCACAAACAATGGTTGTAAAGATGAGATGTAAAAAATGGATTGTCATAATTTGTGTTAGTATAAAACAGCATCATTGAATACAAAATGTACTATTTGTAAATTTGTAAATTTTGACTTAGTAATGTTTAAATGTGTTTACGTTTGGGTGTTTGTGTTGGCATTAAGCAGAAATTATGTGTTTGATGTTCTATTTCAGAAGCTAAATCCTAACCATCAATATTTTTATTATTATGAAAATGTTTATTAAGTACATAATTTATTGATGGCTGTGGTATGCGAATGATGTAAATTTGACTTGTACACTTGTAAAAAGTATTTAAAGAAAATAATAATTAATAACAATGCAAGTTGTTTTACAATACATACCCGGCCTGGTGTTTTCAAGCGCACATCGTTTCCCTTGTGTGCACTAAGCTTTAACCAAGTCCAGCGATCACTGACTTCTTCAATTTCTGCTGGGATAGGTGTGCCTCTGCTGTGTTCCACTGCAACTTGCTTGAGAAGGTTTGCAGCCTTTATAATCTCATCTCTGTGTATTTTAACTGTGCTTGTCTCGGGATATGTTTGGATGGGGTTTGCTGATTTTGAACACAAGTCACAGTTACATGATGGTGTTTTATCCTTTTCTGGACAAACATGGTCAGCCATTTTGGACAGTTTACCTATTGTTCCGCATACTGTGCAAACTGTTGTCAATGTGCTAAGCTGAAGCCTCAAAATTCGGGGTGATGATGTGACGTTGTCATGATTCACACTAACTTGACATACAGGGCAGGGAACGGTGTGACTGCCTCGAAAAACGAACCACTGCTCTAAACATGAAGAACAGTAGTTGTGTTCGCATTGAGTTTGCACAGAAGGGGAGCTCAGGATACACTGGCATATTGCACATATGAAAATTGTCTCCACTGCCTTCTCTGTGCCAAGAATGTCGAGATTTGGGGGAACTGTGTACGCAGAATCATTAGTCGCAAAGTTAAACAGATAACTTTTCTCACAGTCCTGTTTGTTGAGGCTCGGTGGATTAATGTTCGGAAGACCTTTTCCAGTACGATTTCTCTTAACAGGGCGACCCCCCTTAAGTACTTTTCTGTACTGCTCACATGTGGTGCATGTTCCAGATCTTGAGTGAGTCGGCCATTCGTCAGTAGTTTTTTGTGTAGCAGATGAATATTCAAATTCCCTAGTTTGTTGTTTACAATGTGTCAAATTACGCACACACCTCCAGCATAATTTATTCGGATGCCTTGTTGAATCATCGAGCCAGATATTTATACTGTACAGTATTTCTAATTCCTTTCTGTATTGTGCACAATCCACTGCCACATATGAATTATTTGTATTTAATTTTGTGCACACACGACACAACTTATCAAGTGCTAATTGATGAAACTGCAATGTATTCATATCTGGAAAACTTCCTGTAAAGATGTCATCGTTGCAATAAAGTGTTTACCTTGAAACAGTGAATCACAGTAGTATTGCAGTCTGTTTGTTCAACACATCTTTATTTGAGAGTCTGTGTTTGACGATCGCGATACGAACGTAAACAACATACTGAGTAGTAGTCATAGAGCTATGGTAGTAGTACATAGATCTTTTTACTACACTATAATCTACGTTTTGCATCCCGCGCGCTATTGACGTGTTGGCTGTGGAGGTGCGCGGTGCACGTCTGCGACTGTGTGTACATTTTAATAGGAGTTTTACGTGATTTTTTGTTCATCTCCGTGAAAAACACACTCTTAAAAATCTATTTCTTGTAAATATGCCCGCTGTCTTGTTTTATTCGTTTGGGCTTTAGGGAAAACAAGTATATTTTTTTCAAGAAATTGGCTCCACTTTATCGGGAAAACCCAGAATTTTTATTTTGGGACATTTTAGAATCAACAGTTTCTCACTATCTTCGGGAATTCACGTCCAGTTACCAGGGTGGAAAAACCCTCATATTTTATATTTTTCCTCACACATTATTACTCTCAATAAATAAAAGTGATCGATTGAAAGTGTTTATGATAAATTATGAACAAATAACTCGAAAATCAATTGGTTATGTATGGACAATTCAATGTAATTATCGTTTTTTTATTCAACGTTAACGTTGAGCCTCCGCCATTTTGGAAACGGATTGTTGTTTCATTACTGGAGGAAACGTTTGTTCGTTGCGAAATCTTTTAATGCGCTGTGTTAATGGGCTTGATACGGCCGTGAGGGACGGAAATTCCCACACTCACTCTGCACAAGTCAAGGGACGGCAATTCCCACCCTCACTCTGGTCAAGTCAAGGGACGGCAATTCCCACCCTCACTATGCTCAGGTCAAGGGACGGCAATTCCAACCCTCACTCTGCTCAAGTCAAGGGACGCAATTCCCACCCTCACTCTGCTCAAGTCAAGGGACGGCAATTCCCACACTCACTCTGCACAAGTCAAGGGACGGCAATTCCCACCCTCACTCTGGTCAAGTCAAGGGACGGCAATTCCCACCCTCACTATGCTCAGGTCAAGGGACGGCAATTCCAACCCTCACTCTGCTCAAGTCAAGGGACGGCAATTCCCACACTCACTCTGGTCAAGGCAAGGGACGGCAATTCCCACACTCACTCTGTCAAAGGCAAGGGACGGCAATTCCCACCCTCACTCTGCACAAGTCAAGGGACGACAATTCCCACCCTCACTCTGCTCAAGTCAAGTGACGGCAATTCCCACCCTGACTCTGCTCAAGTCAAGGGACGGCAATTCCCACCCTCACTCTGCTCAAGGCAAGGGACGGCAATTCCCACCCTCACTCTGCTCAAGGCAAGGGACGGCAATTCCCAGCCTCACTTTGCTCAAGTCAAGGGACGGCAATTCCCACCCTCACTCTGCTCAAGTCAAGGGACGGCAATTCCCACCCTCACTCTGTCCACGTAAAGGGACGGCAATTCCCACCATCACTCTGCTCAAGGCAAGGGACGGCAATTCCCACACTCACTCTGTCCAAGTCAAGGGACGGCAATTCCCACCCTCACTTCTATCCAAGTCAAGGGACGGCAATTCCCACCATCACTCTGCTCAAGTCAAGTGACGGCAATTCCCACCCTCACTCTGCTCAAGTCAAGGGACGGCAATTCCCACCCTCACTCTGCTCAAGGCAAGGGACGGCAATTCCCACCCTCACTCTGCTCAAGGCAAGGGACGGCAATTCCCACCCTCACTCTGGTCAAGGCAAGGGACGGCAATTCCCACACTCACTCTGTCAAAGGCAAGGGACGGCAATTCCCACCCTCACTCTGCACAAGTCAAGGGACGGCAATTCCCACCCTCACTCTGCTCAAGTCAAGTGACGGCAATTCCCACCCTGACTCTGCTCAAGTCAAGGGACGGCAATTCCCACCCTCACTCTGCTCAAGGCAAGGGACGGCAATTCCCACCCTCACTCTGCTCAAGGCAAGGGACGGCAATTCCCACCCTCACTCTGGTCAAGTCAAGGGACGGCAATTCCCACCCTCACTTTGCTCAAGGCAAGGGACGGCAATTCCCACACTCACTCTGCACAAGTCAAGGGACGGCAATTCCCAACATCACTCTGGTCAGGTCAAGGGACGGCAATTCCCACCCTCACTATGCTCAGGTCAAGGGACGGCAATTCCAACCCTCACTCTGCTCAAGTCAAGGGACGCAATTCCCACCCTCACTCTGCTCAAATCAAGGGACGGCAATTCCCACACTCACTCTGTACAAGTAAAGGGACTGCAATTCCCACCATCACTCTGCTCAAGGCAAGGGACGGCAATTCCCACACTCACTCTGCACAAGTCAAGGGACGGCAATTCCCGCCCTCACTCTGGTCAAGTCAAGGGACGGCAATTCCCACCCTCACTATGCTCAGGTCAAGGGACGGCAATTCCAACCCTCACTCTGCTCAAGTCAAGGGACGCAATTCCCACCCTCACTCTGCTCAAGTCAAGGGACGGCAATTCCCACACTCACTCTGTCCAAGTAAAGGGACGGCAATTCCCACCATCACTCTGCTCAAGGCAAGGGACGGCAATTCCCACACTCACTCTGTCCAAGTAAAGGGACGGCAATTCCCACCCTCACTTCTATCCAAGTCAAGGGACGGCAATTCCCACCCTCACTCTACTCAAGTCAAGTGACGGCAAATCCCACCCTCACTCTGCTCAAGTCAAGGGACGGCAATTCCCACCCTCACTCTGGTCAAGTCAAGGGACGGCAATTCCCACCCTCACTATGCTCAGGTCAAGGGACGGCAATTCCAACCCTCACTCTGCTCAAGTCAAGGGACGCAATTCCCACCCTCACTCTGCTCAAGTCAAGGGACGGCAATTCCCACACTCACTCTGTCCAAGTAAAGGGACGGCAATTCCCACCCTCACTCTGCTCAAGGCAAGGGACGGCAATTCCCACCCTCACTCTGGTCAAGTCAAGGGACGGCAATTCCCACCCTCACTCTGCTCAAGGCAAGGGACGGAAATTCCCACACTCACTCTGCACAAGTCAAGGGACGGCAATTCCCACCCTCACTCTGGTCAAGTCAAGGGACGGCAATTCCCACCCTCACTATGCTCAGGTCAAGGGACGGCAATTCCAACCCTCACTCTGCTCAAGTCAAGGGACGCAATTCCCACCCTCACTCTGCTCAAGTCAAGGGACGGCAATTCCCACACTCACTCTGCACAAGTCAAGGGACGGCAATTCCCACCCTCACTCTGGTCAAGTCAAGGGACGGCAATTCCCACCCTCACTATGCTCAGGTCAAGGGACGGCAATTCCAACCCTCACTCTGCTCAAGTCAAGGGACGGCAATTCCCACACTCACTCTGTCCAAGTAAAGGGACGGCAATTCCCAGCCTCACTCTGTCCAAGTCAAGGGACGGCAATTCCCAGCCTCACTTTGCTCAAGTCAAGGGACGGCAATTCCCACCCTCACTCTGCTCAAGTCAAGGGACGGCAATTCCCACCCTCACTCTGTCCAAGTAAAGGGACGGCAATTCCCACCATCACTCTGCTCAAGGCAAGGGACGGCAATTCCCACACTCACTCTGTCCAAGTCAAGGGACGGCAATTCCCACCCTCACTCTGCACAAGTCAAGGGACGGCAATTCCCACCCTCACTCTGCTCAAGTCAAGTGACGGCAATTCCCACCCTCACTCTGCTCAAGTCAAGGGACGGCAATTCCCACCCTCACTCTGCTCAAGGCAAGGGACGGCAATTCCCACCCTCACTCTGCTCAAGGCAAGGGACGGCAATTCCCACCCTCACTCTGGTCAAGTCAAGGGACGGCAATTCCCACACTCACTCTGTCCAAGTAAAGGGACGGCAATTCCCACCCTCACTCTGATCAAGGCAAGGGACGGCAATTCCCACCCTCACTCTGGTCAAGTCAAGGGACGGCAATTCCCACCCTCACTCTGCTCAAGGCAAGGGACGGAAATTCCCACACTCACTCTGCACAAGTCAAGTGACGGCAATTCCCACCCTCACTCTGGTCAAGTCAAGGGTCGGCAATTCCCACCCTCACTATGCTCAGGTCAAGGGACGGCAATTCCAACCCTCACTCTGCTCAAGTCAAGGGACGCAATTCCCACCCTCACTCTGCTCAAGTCAAGGGACGGCAATTCCCACACTCACTCTGCACAAGTCAAGGGACGGCAATTCCCACCCTCACTCTGGTCAAGTCAAGGGACGGCAATTCCCACCCTCACTATGCTCAGGTCAAGGGACGGCAATTCCAACCCTCACTCTGCTCAAGTCAAGGGACGGCAATTCCCACACTCACTCTGTCCAAGTAAAGGGACGGCAATTCCCAGCCTCACTCTGCTCAGGTCAAGGGACGGCAATTCCAACCCTCACTCTGCTCAAGTCAAGGGACGGCAATTCCCACACTCACTCTGTCCAAGTAAAGGGACGGCAATTCCCAGCCTCACTCTGCTCAAGTCAAGTGACGGCAATTCCCACCCTCACTCTGCTCAAGTCAAGGGACGGCAATTCCCACCCTCACTCTGCTCAAGGCAAGGGACGGCAATTCCCACCCTCACTCTGCTCAAGGCAAGGGACGGCAATTCCCACCCTCACTCTGGTCAAGTCAAGGGACGGCAATTCCCACACTCACTCTGTCCAAGTAAAGGGACGGCAATTCCCACCCTCACTCTGATCAAGGCAAGGGACGGCAATTCCCACCCTCACTCTGGTCAAGTCAAGGGACGGCAATTCCCACCCTCACTCTGCTCAAGGCAAGGGACGGAAATTCCCACACTCACTCTGCACAAGTCAAGGGACGGCAATTCCCACCCTCACTCTGGTCAAGTCAAGGGACGGCAATTCCCACCCTCACTATGCTCAGGTCAAGGGACGGCAATTCCAACCCTCACTCTGCTCAAGTCAAGGGACGCAATTCCCACCCTCACTCTGCTCAAGTCAAGGGACGGCAATTCCCACACTCACTCTGCACAAGTCAAGGGACGGCAATTCCCACCCTCACTCTGGTCAAGTCAAGGGACGGCAATTCCCACCCTCACTATGCTCAGGTCAAGGGACGGCAATTCCAACCCTCACTCTGCTCAAGTCAAGGGACGGCAATTCCCACACTCACTCTGTCCAAGTAAAGGGACGGCAATTCCCAGCCTCACTCTGTCCAAGTCAAGGGACGGCAATTCCCAGCCTCACTTTGCTCAAGTCAAGGTACGGCAATTCCCACACTCACTCTGCTCAAGTCAAGGGACGGCAATTCCCACCCTCACTCTGTCCAAGTCAAGGGACGGCAATTCCCAGCCTCACTTTGCTCAAGTCAAGGGACGGCAATTCCCACCCTCACTCTGCTCAAGTCAAGGGACGGCAATTCCCACCCTGACTCTGTCCAAGTCAAGGGACGGCAATTCCCACCCTCACTCTGCTCAAGTCAAGGGACGGCAATTCCCACCCTCACTCTGTCCAAGTCAAGGGACGGCAATTCCCAGCCTCACTTTGCTCAAGTCAAGGGACGGCAATTCCCACCCTCACTCTGCTCAAGTCAAGGGACGGCAATTCCCACCCTTACTCTGTCCAAGTCAAGGGACGGCAATTCCCAGCCTCACTTTGCTCAAGTCAAGGGACGGCAATTCCCACCCTCACTCTGCTCAAGTCAAGGGACGGCAATTCCCACACTCACTCTGTCCAAGTAAAGGGACGGCAATTCCCACCATCACTCTGCTCAAGGCAAGGGACGGCAATTCCCACACTCACTCTGTCCAAGTCAACGGACGGCAATTTCCACCCTCACTTCTATCCAAGTCAAGGGACGGCAATTCCCACCATCACTCTGCTCAAGTCAAGTGACGGCAATTCCCACCCTCACTCTGCTCAAGTCAAGGGACGGCAATTCCCACCCTCACTCTGCTCAAGGCAAGGGACGGCAATTCCCACCCTCACTCTGCTCAAGGCAAGGGACAGCAATTCCCACCCTCACTCTGGTCAAGGCAAGGGACGGCAATTCCCACACTCACTCTGTCAAAGTCAAGGGACGGCAATTCCCACCCTCACTCTGCACAAGTCAAGGGACGGCAATTCCCACCCTCACTCTGCTCAAGTCAAGTGACGGCAATTCCCACCCTCACTCTGCTCAAGTCAAGGGACGGCAATTCCCACCCTCACTCTGCTCAAGGCAAGGGACGGCAATTCCCACCCTCACTCTGCTCAAGGCAAGGGACGGCAATTCCCACCCTCACTCTGCTCAAGGCAAGGGACGGCAATTCCCACCCTCACTCTGGTCAAGGCAAGGGACGGCAATTCCCACACTCACTCTGTCAAAGTCAAGGGACGGCAATTCCCACCCTCACTTCTATCCAAGTCAAGGGACGGCAATTCCCACCATCACTCTGCTCAAGTCAAGTGACGGCAATTCCCACCCTCACTCTGCTCAAGTCAAGGGACGGCAATTCCCACCCTCACTCTGCTCAAGGCAAGGGACGGCAATTCCCACCCTCACTCTGCTCAAGTCAAGGGACGGCAATTCCCACACTCACTCTGTCCAAGTAAAGGGACGGCAATTCCCAGCCTCACTCTGTCCAAGTCAAGGGACGGCAATTCCCAGCCTCACTTTGCTCAAGTCAAGGGACGGCAATTCCCACCCTCACTCTGCTCAAGTCAAGGGACGGCAATTCCCACCCTCACTCTGTCCAAGTAAAGGGACGGCAATTCCCACCATCACTCTGCTCAAGGCAAGGGACGGCAATTCCCACACTCACTCTGTCCAAGTCAAGGGACGGCAATTCCCACCCTCACTCTGCACAAGTCAAGGGACGGCAATTCCCACCCTCACTCTGCTCAAGTCAAGTGACGGCAATTCCCACCCTCACTCTGCTCAAGTCAAGGGACGGCAATTCCCACCCTCACTCTGCTCAAGGCAAGGGACGGCAATTCCCACCCTCACTCTGCTCAAGGCAAGGGACGGCAATTCCCACCCTCACTCTGGTCAAGTCAAGGGACGGCAATTCCCACACTCACTCTGTCCAAGTAAAGGGACGGCAATTCCCACCCTCACTCTGATCAAGGCAAGGGACGGCAATTCCCACCCTCACTCTGGTCAAGTCAAGGGACGGCAATTCCCACCCTCACTCTGCTCAAGGCAAGGGACGGAAATTCCCACACTCACTCTGCACAAGTCAAGGGACGGCAATTCCCACCCTCACTCTGGTCAAGTCAAGGGACGGCAATTCCCACCCTCACTATGCTCAGGTCAAGGGACGGCAATTCCAACCCTCACTCTGCTCAAGTCAAGGGACGCAATTCCCACCCTCACTCTGCTCAAGTCAAGGGACGGCAATTCCCACACTCACTCTGCACAAGTCAAGGGACGGCAATTCCCACCCTCACTCTGGTCAAGTCAAGGGACGGCAATTCCCACCCTCACTATGCTCAGGTCAAGGGACGGCAATTCCAACCCTCACTCTGCTCAAGTCAAGGGACGGCAATTCCCACACTCACTCTGTCCAAGTAAAGGGACGGCAATTCCCAGCCTCACTCTGTCCAAGTCAAGGGACGGCAATTCCCAGCCTCACTTTGCTCAAGTCAAGGTACGGCAATTCCCACACTCACTCTGCTCAAGTCAAGGGACGGCAATTCCCACCCTCACTCTGTCCAAGTCAAGGGACGGCAATTCCCAGCCTCACTTTGCTCAAGTCAAGGGACGGCAATTCCCACCCTCACTCTGCTCAAGTCAAGGGACGGCAATTCCCACCCTGACTCTGTCCAAGTCAAGGGACGGCAATTCCCACCCTCACTCTGCTCAAGTCAAGGGACGGCAATTCCCACCCTCACTCTGTCCAAGTCAAGGGACGGCAATTCCCAGCCTCACTTTGCTCAAGTCAAGGGACGGCAATTCCCACCCTCACTCTGCTCAAGTCAAGGGACGGCAATTCCCACCCTCACTCTGTCCAAGTCAAGGGACGGCAATTCCCAGCCTCACTTTGCTCAAGTCAAGGGACGGCAATTCCCACCCTCACTCTGCTCAAGTCAAGGGACGGCAATTCCCACACTCACTCTGTCCAAGTAAAGGGACGGCAATTCCCACCATCACTCTGCTCAAGGCAAGGGACGGCAATTCCCACACTCACTCTGTCCAAGTCAAGGGACGGCAATTTCCACCCTCACTTCTATCCAAGTCAAGGGACGGCAATTCCCACCATCACTCTGCTCAAGTCAAGTGACGGCAATTCCCACCCTCACTCTGCTCAAGTCAAGGGACGGCAATTCCCACCCTCACTCTGCTCAAGGCAAGGGACGGCAATTCCCACCCTCACTCTGCTCAAGGCAAGGGACAGCAATTCCCACCCTCACTCTGGTCAAGGCAAGGGACGGCAATTCCCACACTCACTCTGTCAAAGTCAAGGGACGGCAATTCCCACCCTCACTCTGCACAAGTCAAGGGACGGCAATTCCCACCCTCACTCTGCTCAAGTCAAGTGACGGCAATTCCCACCCTCACTCTGCTCAAGTCAAGGGACGGCAATTCCCACCCTCACTCTGCTCAAGGCAAGGGACGGCAATTCCCACCCTCACTCTGCTCAAGGCAAGGGACGGCAATTCCCACCCTCACTCTGCTCAAGGCAAGGGACGGCAATTCCCACCCTCACTCTGGTCAAGGCAAGGGACGGCAATTCCCACACTCACTCTGTCAAAGTCAAGGGACGGCAATTCCCACCCTCACTATGCTCAGGTCAAGGGACGGCAATTCCAACCCTCACTCTGCTCAAGTCAAGGGACGCAATTCCCACCCTCACTCTGCTCAAGTCAAGGGACGGCAATTCCCACACTCACTCTGCACAAGTCAATGGACGGCAATTCCCACCCTCACTCTGGTCAAGTCAAGGGACGGCAATTCCCACCCTCACTATGCTCAGGTCAAGGGACGGCAATTCCAACCCTCACTCTGCTCAAGTCAAGGGACGGCAATTCCCACACTCACTCTGTCCAAGTAAAGGGACGGCAATTCCCAGCCTCACTCTGTCCAAGTCAAGGGACGGCAATTCCCAGCCTCACTTTGCTCAAGTCAAGGGACGGCAATTCCCACACTCACTCTGCTCAAGTCAAGGGACGGCAATTCCCACCCTCACTCTGTCCAAGTCAAGGGACGGCAATTCCCAGCCTCACTTTGCTCAAGTCAAGGGACGGCAATTCCCACCCTCACTCTGCTCAAGTCAAGGGACGGCAATTCCCACCCTGACTCTGTCCAAGTCAAGGGACGGTAATTCCCACCCTCACTCTGCTCAAGTCAAGGGACGGATATTCCCACCCTGACTCTGCTCAAGGCAAGGGACGGCAATTCCCACACTCACTCTGCACAAGTCAAGGGACGGCAATTCCCACCCTCACTCTGGTCAAGTCAAGGGACGGCAATTCCCACACTCACTCTGTCCAAGTAAAGGGACGGCAATTCCAACCCTCACTCTGTTCAAGGCAAGGGACGGCAATTCCCACCCTCACTCTGGTCAAGTCAAGGGACGGCAATTCCCACCCTCACTCTGCTCAAGGCAAGGGACGGGAATTCCCACACTCACTCTGCACAAGTCAAGGGACGGCAATTCCCACCCTCACTCTGGTCAAGTCAAGGGACGGCAATTCCCACCCTCACTATGCTCAGGTCAAGGGACGGCAATTCCAACCCTCACTCTGCTCAAGTCAAGGGACGCAATTCCCACCCTCACTCTGCTCAAGTCAAGGGACGGCAATTCCCACACTCACTCTGCACAAGTCAAGGGACGGCAATTCCCACCCTCACTCTGGTCAAGTCAAGGGACGGCAATTCCCACCCTCACTATGCTCAGGTCAAGGGACGGCAATTCCAACCCTCACTCTGCTCAAGTCAAGGGACGGCAATTCCCACACTCACTCTGTCCAAGTAAAGGGACGGCAATTCCCAGCCTCACTCTGTCCAAGTCAAGGGACGGCAATTCCCAGCCTCACTTTGCTCAAGTCAAGGGACGGCAATTCCCACCCTCACTCTGCTCAAGTCAAGGGACGGCAATTCCCACCCTCACTCTGTCCAAGTCAAGGGACGGCAATTCCCAGCCTCACTTTGCTCAAGTCAAGGGACGGCAATTCCCACCCTCACTCTGCTCAAGTCAAGGGACGGCAATTCCCACACTCACTCTGTCCAAGTAAAGGGACGGCAATTCCCACCATCACTCTGCTCAAGGCAAGGGACGGCAATTCCCACACTCACTCTGTCCAAGTCAAGGGACGGCAATTCCCACCCTCACTTCTATCCAAGTCAAGGGACGGCAATTCCCACCATCACTCTGCTCAAGTCAAGTGACGGCAATTCCCACCCTCACTCTGCTCAAGTCAAGAGACGGCAATTCCCACCCTCACTCTGCTCAAGGCAAGGGACGGCAATTCCCACCCTCACTCTGCTCAAGGCAAGGGACGGCAATTCCCACCCTCACTCTGGTCAAGTCAAGGGACGGCAATTCCCACCCTCACTTTGCTCAAGGCAAGGGACGGCAATTCCCACACTCACTCTGCACAAGTCAAGGGACGGCAATTCCCAACATCACTCTGGTCAGGTCAAGGGACGGCAATTCCCACCCTCACTATGCTCAGGTCAAGGGACGGCAATTCCAACCGTCACTCTGCTCAAGTCAAGGGACGCAATTCCCACCCTCACTCTGCTCAAATCAAGGGACGGCAATTCCCACACTCACTCTGTCCAAGTAAAGGGACTGCAATTCCCACCATCACTCTGCTCAAGGCAAGGGACGGCAATTCCCACACTCACTCTGCACAAGTCAAGGGACGGCAATTCCCACCCTCACTCTGGTCAAGTCAAGGGACGGCAATTCCCACCCTCACTATGCTCAGGTCAAGGGACGGCAATTCCAACCCTCACTCTGCTCAAGTCAAGGGACGCAATTCCCACCCTCACTCTGCTCAAGTCAAGGGACGGCAATTCCCACACTCACTCTGTCCAAGTAAAGGGACGGCAATTCCCACCATCACTCCGCTCAAGGCAAGGGACGGCAATTCCCACACTCACTCTGTCCAAGTCAAGGGACGGCAATTCCCACCCTCACTTCTATCCAAGTCAAGGGACGGCAATTCCCACCCTCACTCTACTCAAGTCAAGTGACGGCAAATCCCACCCTCACTCTGCTCAAGTCAAGGGACGGCAATTCCCACCCTCACTATGCTCAGGTCAAGGGACGGCAATTCCAACCCTCACTCTGCTCAAGTCAAGGGACGCAATTCCCACCCTCACTCTGCTCAAGTCAAGGGACGGCAATTCCCACACTCACTCTGTCCAAGTAAAGGGACGGCAATTCCCACCATCACTCTGCTCAAGGCAAGGGACGGCAATTCCCACACTCACTCTGTCCAAGTCAAGGGACGGCAATTCCCACCCTCACTTCTATCCAAGTCAAGGGACGGCAATTCCCACCCTCACTCTACTCAAGTCAAGTGACGGCAAATCCCACCCTCACTCTGCTCAAGTCAAGGGACGGCAATTCCCACCCTCACTCTGCTCAAGGCAAGGGACGGCAATTCCCACCATCACTCTGCTCAAGGCAAGGGACGGCAATTCCCACACTCACTCTGTCCAAGTCAAGGGACGGCAATTCCCACCCTCACTTCTATCCAAGTCAAGGGACGGCAATTCCCACCATCACTCTGCTCAAGTCAAGTGACGGCAATTCCCACCCTCACTCTGCTCAAGTCAAGGGACGGCAATTCCCACCCTCACTCTGCTCAAGGCAAGGGACGGCAATTCCCACCCTCACTCTGCTCAAGGCAAGGGACGGCAATTCCCACCCTCACTCTGGTCAAGTCAAGGGACGGCAATTCCCACCCTCACTTTGCTCAAGGCAAGGGACGGCAATTCCCACACTCACTCTGCACAAGTCAAGGGACGGCAATTCCCAACATCACTCTGGTCAAGTCAAGGGACGGCAATTCCCACCCTCACTATGCTCAGGTCAAGGGACGGCAATTCCAACCCTCACTCTGCTCAAGTCAAGGGACGCAATTCCCACCCTCACTCTGCTCAAATCAAGGGACGGCAATTCCCACACTCACTCTGTCCAAGTAAAGGGACTGCAATTCCCACCATCACTCTGCTCAAGGCAAGGGACGGCAATTCCCACACTCACTCTGCACAAGTCAAGGGACGGCAATTCCCACCCTCACTCTGGTCAAGTCAAGGGACGGCAATTCCCACCCTCACTATGCTCAGGTCAAGGGACGGCAATTCCAACCCTCACTCTGCTCAAGTCAAGGGACGCAATTCCCACCCTCACTCTGCTCAAGTCAAGGGACGGCAATTCCCACACTCACTCTGTCCAAGTAAAGGGACGGCAATTCCCACCATCACTCTGCTCAAGGCAAGGGACGGCAATTCCCACACTCACTCTGTCCAAGTCAAGGGACGGCAATTCCCACCCTCACTTCTATCCAAGTCAAGGGACGGCAATTCCCACCCTCACTCTACTCAAGTCAAGTGACGGCAAATCCCACCCTCACTCTGCTCAAGTCAAGGGACGGCAATTCCCACCCTCACTCTGGTCAAGTCAAGGGACGGCAATTCCCACCCTCACTATGCTCAGGTCAAGGGACGGCAATTCCAACCCTCACTCTGCTCAAGTCAAGGGACGCAATTCCCACCCTCACTCTGCTCAAGTCAAGGGACGGCAATTCCCACACTCACTCTGTCCAAGTAAAGGGACGGCAATTCCCACCATCACTCTGCTCAAGGCAAGGGACGGCAATTCCCACACTCACTCTGTCCAAGTCAAGGGACGGCAATTCCCACCCTCACTTCTATCCAAGTCAAGGGACGGCAATTCCCACCCTCACTCTACTCAAGTCAAGTGACGGCAAATCCCACCCTCACTCTGCTCAAGTCAAGGGACGGCAATTCCCACCCTCACTCTGCTCAAGGCAAGGGACGGCAATTCCCACCCTCACTCTGCTCAAGGCAAGGGACGGCAATTCCCACCCTCACTCTGGTCAAGGCAAGGGACGGCAATTCCCACACTCACTCTGTCAAAGTCAAGGGACGGCAATTCCCACCCTCACTCTGCACAAGTCAAGGGACGGCAATTCCCACCCTCACTCTGCTCAAGTCAAGTGACGGCAATTCCCACCCTCACTCTGTCCAAGTAAAGGGATGGCAATTCCCACACTCACTCTGTCCAAGTAAAGGGACGGCAATTCCCACCCTCACTCTGCTCAAGGCAAGGAACGGCAATTCCCACCCTCACTCTGGTCAAGTCAAGGGACGGCAATTCCCACCCTCACTCTGCTCAAGGCAAGGGACGGAAATTCCCACACTCACTCTGCACAAGTCAAGGGACGGCAATTCCCACCCTCACTCTGGTCAAGTCAAGGGACGGCAATTCCCACCCTCACTATGCTCAGGTCGAGGGACGGCAATTCCAACCCTCACTCTGCTCAAGTCAAGGGACGCAATTCCCACCCTCACTCTGCTCAAGTCAAGGGACGGCAATTCCCACACTCACTCTGCACAAGTCAAGGGACGGCAATTCCCACACTCACTCTGTCCAAGTAAAGGGACGGCAATTCCCACCCTCACTCTGCTCAAGGCAAGGGACGGCAATTCCCACCATCACTCTGCTCAAGGCAAGGGACGGCAATTCCCACACTCACTCTGTCCAAGTCAAGGGACGGCAATTCCCACCCTCACTTCTATCCAAGTCAAGGGACGGCAATTCCCACCATCACTCTGCTCAAGTCAAGTGACGGCAATTCCCACCCTCACTCTGCTCAAGTCAAGGGACGGCAATTCCCACCCTCACTCTGCTCAAGGCAAGGGACGGCAATTCCCACCCTCACTCTGCTCAAGGCAAGGGACGGCAATTCCCACCCTCACTCTGGTCAAGTCAAGGGACGGCAATTCCCACCCTCACTTTGCTCAAGGCAAGGGACGGCAATTCCCACACTCACTCTGCACAAGTCAAGGGACGGCAATTCCCAACATCACTCTGGTCAAGTCAAGGGACGGCAATTCCCACCCTCACTATGCTCAGGTCAAGGGACGGCAATTCCAACCCTCACTCTGCTCAAGTCAAGGGACGCAATTCCCACCCTCACTCTGCTCAAATCAAGGGACGGCAATTCCCACACTCACTCTGTCCAAGTAAAGGGACTGCAATTCCCACCATCACTCTGCTCAAGGCAAGGGACGGCAATTCCCACACTCACTCTGCACAAGTCAAGGGACGGCAATTCCCACCCTCACTCTGGTCAAGTCAAGGGACGGCAATTCCCACCCTCACTATGCTCAGGTCAAGGGACGGCAATTCCAACCCTCACTCTGCTCAAGTCAAGGGACGCAATTCCCACCCTCACTCTGCTCAAGTCAAGGGACGGCAATTCCCACACTCACTCTGTCCAAGTAAAGGGACGGCAATTCCCACCATCACTCTGCTCAAGGCAAGGGACGGCAATTCCCACACTCACTCTGTCCAAGTCAAGGGACGGCAATTCCCACCCTCACTTCTATCCAAGTCAAGGGACGGCAATTCCCACCCTCACTCTACTCAAGTCAAGTGACGGCAAATCCCACCCTCACTCTGCTCAAGTCAAGGGACGGCAATTCCCACCCTCACTCTGGTCAAGTCAAGGGACGGCAATTCCCACCCTCACTATGCTCAGGTCAAGGGACGGCAATTCCAACCCTCACTCTGCTCAAGTCAAGGGACGCAATTCCCACCCTCACTCTGCTCAAGTCAAGGGACGGCAATTCCCACACTCACTCTGTCCAAGTAAAGGGACGGCAATTCCCACCATCACTCTGCTCAAGGCAAGGGACGGCAATTCCCACACTCACTCTGTCCAAGTCAAGGGACGGCAATTCCCACCCTCACTTCTATCCAAGTCAAGGGACGGCAATTCCCACCCTCACTCTACTCAAGTCAAGTGACGGCAAATCCCACCCTCACTCTGCTCAAGTCAAGGGACGGCAATTCCCACCCTCACTCTGCTCAAGGCAAGGGACGGCAATTCCCACCCTCACTCTGCTCAAGGCAAGGGACGGCAATTCCCACCCTCACTCTGGTCAAGGCAAGGGACGGCAATTCCCACACTCACTCTGTCAAAGTCAAGGGACGGCAATTCCCACCCTCACTCTGCACAAGTCAAGGGACGGCAATTCCCACCCTCACTCTGCTCAAGTCAAGTGACGGCAATTCCCACCCTCACTCTGTCCAAGTAAAGGGATGGCAATTCCCACACTCACTCTGTCCAAGTAAAGGGACGGCAATTCCCACCCTCACTCTGCTCAAGGCAAGGAACGGCAATTCCCACCCTCACTCTGGTCAAGTCAAGGGACGGCAATTCCCACCCTCACTCTGCTCAAGGCAAGGGACGGAAATTCCCACACTCACTCTGCACAAGTCAAGGGACGGCAATTCCCACCCTCACTCTGGTCAAGTCAAGGGACGGCAATTCCCACCCTCACTATGCTCAGGTCGAGGGACGGCAATTCCAACCCTCACTCTGCTCAAGTCAAGGGACGCAATTCCCACCCTCACTCTGCTCAAGTCAAGGGACGGCAATTCCCACACTCACTCTGCACAAGTCAAGGGACGGCAATTCCCACCCTCACTCTGGTCAAGTCAAGGGACGGCAATTCCCACCCTCACTATGCTCAGGTCAAGGGACGGCAATTCCAACCCTCACTCTGCTCAAGTCAAGGGACGGCAATTCCCACACTCACTCTGTCCAAGTAAAGGGACGGCAATTCCCAGCCTCACTCTGTCCAAGTCAAGGGACGGCAATTCCCAGCCTCTCTTTGCTCAAGTCAAGGGACGGCAATTCCCACCCTCACTCTGCTCAAGTCAAGGGACGGCAATTCCCACCCTCACTCTGTCCAAGTAAAGGGACGGCAATTCCCACCATCACTCTGCTCAAGGCAAGGGACGGCAATTCCCACACTCACTCTGTCCAAGTCAAGGGACGGCAATTCCCACCCTCACTTCTATCCAAGTCAAGGGACGGCAATTCCCACCATCACTCTGCTCAAGTCAAGTGACGGCAATTCCCACCCTCACTCTGCTCAAGTCAAGGGACGGCAATTCCCACCCTCACTCTGCTCAAGGCAAGGGACGGCAATTCCCACCCTCACTCTGCTCAAGGCAAGGGACGGCAATTCCCACCCTCACTCTGGTCAAGGCAAGGGACGGCAATTCCCACACTCACTCTGTCAAAGGCAAGGGACGGCAATTCCCACCCTCACTCTGCACAAGTCAAGGGACGGCAATTCCCACCCTCACTCTGCTCAAGTCAAGTGACGGCAATTCCCACCCTCACTCTGCTCAAGTCAAGGGACGGCAATTCCCACCCTCACTCTGCTCAAGGCAAGGGACGGTAATTCCCACCCTCACACTGCTCAAGGCAAGGGACGGCAATTCCCACCCTCACTCTGGTCAAGTCAAGGGACGGCAATTCCCACCCTCACTTTGCTCAAGGCAAGGGACGGCAATTCCCACACTCACTCTGCACAAGTCAAGGGACGGCAATTCCCAACATCACTCTGGTCAAGTCAAGGGACGGCAATTCCCACCCTCACTATGCTCAGGTCAAGGGACGGCAATTCCAACCCTCACTCTGCTCAAGTCAAGGGACGCAATTCCCACCCTCACTCTGCTCAAATCAAGGGACGGCAATTCCCACACTCACTCTGTCCAAGTAAAGGGACTGCAATTCCCACCATCACTCTGCTCAAGTCAAGGGACGGCAATTCCCACCCTCACTCTACTCAAGTCAAGTGACGGCAAATCCCACCCTCACTCTGCTCAAGTCAAGGGACGGCAATTCCCACCCTCACTCTGCTCAAGGCAAGGGACGGCAATTCCCACCCTCACTCTGCTCAAGGCAAGGGACGGCAATTCCCACCCTCACTCTGGTCAAGGCAAGGGACGGCAATTCCCACACTCACTCTGTCAAAGTCAAGGGACGGCAATTCCCACCCTCACTCTGCACAAGTCAAGGGACGGCAATTCCCACCCTCACTCTGCTCAAGTCAAGTGACGGCAATTCCCACCCTCACTCTGTCCAAGTAAAGGGACGGCAATTCCCACACTCACTCTGTCCAAGTAAAGGGACGGCAATTCCCACCCTCACTCTGCTCAAGGCAAGGGACGGCAATTCCCACCCTCACTCTGGTCAAGTCAAGGGACGGCAATTCCCACCCTCACTCTGCTCAAGGCAAGGGACGGAAATTCCCACACTCACTCTGCACAAGTCAAGGGACGGCAATTCCCACCCTCACTCTGGTCAAGTCAAGGGACGGCAATTCCCACCCTCACTATGCTCAGGTCAAGGGACGGCAATTCCAACCCTCACTCTGCTCAAGTCAAGGGACGCAATTCCCACCCTCACTCTGCTCAAGTCAAGGGACGGCAATTCCCACACTCACTCTGCACAAGTCAAGGGACGGCAATTCCCACCCTCACTCTGGTCATGTCAAGGGACGGCAATTCCCACCCTCACTATGCTCAGGTCAAGGGACGGCAATTCCAACCCTCACTCTGCTCAAGTCAAGGGACGGCAATTCCCACACTCACTCTGTCCAAGTAAAGGGACGGCAATTCCCAGCCTCACTCTGTCCAAGTCAAGGGACGGCAATTCCCAGCCTCTCTTTGCTCAAGTCAAGGGACGGCAATTCCCACCCTCACTCTGCTCAAGTCAAGGGACGGCAATTCCCACCCTCACTCTGTCCAAGTAAAGGGACGGCAATTCCCACCATCACTCTGCTCAAGGCAAGGGACGGCAATTCCCACCCTCACTTCTATCCAAGTCAAGGGACGGCAATTCCCACCATCACTCTGCTCAAGTCAAGTGACGGCAATTCCCACCCTCACTCTGCTCAAGTCAAGGGACGGCAATTCCCACCCTCACTCTGCTCAAGGCAAGGGACGGCAATTCCCACCCTCACTCTGCTCAAGGCAAGGGACGGCAATTCCCACCCTCACTCTGGTCAAGGCAAGGGACGGCAATTCCCACACTCACTCTGTCAAAGGCAAGGGACGGCAATTCTCACCCTCACTCTGCACAAGTCAAGGGACGGCAATTCCCACCCTCACTCTGCTCAAGTCAAGTGCCGGCAATTCCCACCCTCACTCTGCTCAAGTCAAGGGACGGCAATTCCCACCCTCACTCTGCTCAAGGCAAGGGACGGCAATTCCCACCCTCACTCTGCTCAAGGCAAGGGACGGCAATTCCCACCCTCACTCTGGTCAAGTCAAGGGACGGCAATTCCCACCCTCACTTTGCTCAAGGCAAGGGACGGCAATTCCCACACTCACTCTGCACAAGTCAAGGGACGGCAATTCCCAACATCACTCTGGTCAAGTCAAGGGACGGCAATTCCCACCCTCACTATGCTCAGGTCAAGGGACGGCAATTCCAACCCTCACTCTGCTCAAGTCAAGGGACGCAATTCCCACCCTCACTCTGCTCAAATCAAGGGACGGCAATTCCCACACTCACTCTGTCCAAGTAAAGGGACTGCAATTCCCACCATCACTCTGCTCAAGGCAAGGGACGGCAATTCCCACACTCACTCTGCACAAGTCAAGGGACGGCAATTCCCACCCTCACTCTGGTCAAGTCAAGGGACGGCAATTCCCACCCTCACTATGCTCAGGTCAAGGGACGGCAATTCCAACCCTCACTCTGCTCAAATCAAGGGACGCAATTCCCACCCTCACTCTGCTCAAGTCAAGGGACGGCAATTCCCACACTCACTCTGTCCAAGTAAAGGGACGGCAATTCCCACCATCACTCTGCTCAAGGCAAGGGACGGCAATTCCCACACTCACTCTGTCCAAGTCAAGGGACGGCAATTCCCACCCTCACTTCTATCCAAGTCAAGGGACGGCAATTCCCACCCTCACTCTACTCAAGTCAAGTGACGGCAAATCCCACCCTCACTCTGCTCAAGTCAAGGGACGGCAATTCCCACCCTCACTCTGGTCAAGTCAAGGGACGGCAATTCCCACCATCACTATGCTCAGGTCAAGGGACGGCAATTCCAACCCTCACTCTGCTCAAGTCAAGGGACGCAATTCCCACCCTCACTCTGCTCAAGTCAAGGGACGGCAATTCCCACACTCACTCTGTCCAAGTAAAGGGACGGCAATTCTCACCCTCACTCTGCTCAAGGCAAGGGACGGCAATTCCAACCCTCACTCTGGTCAAGTCAAGGGACGGCAATTCCCACCCTCACTCTGCTCAAGGCAAGGGACGGAAATTCCCACACTCACTCTGCACAAGTCAAGGGACGGCAATTCCCACCCTCACTCTGGTCAAGTCAAGGGACGGCAATTCCCACCCTCACTATGCTCAGGTCAAGGGACGGCAATTCCAACCCTCACTCTGCTCAAGTCAAGGGACGCAATTCCCACCCTCACTCTGCTCAAGTCAAGGGACGGCAATTCCCACACTCACTCTGCACAAGTCAAGGGACGGCAATTCCCACCCTCACTGTGGTCAAGTCAAGGGACGGCAATTCCCACCCTCACTATGCTCAGGTCAAGGGACGGCAATTCCAACCCTCACTCTGCTCAAGTCAAGGGACGGCAATTCCCAGCCTCACTCTGTCCAAGTCAAGGGACGGCAATTCCCAGCCTCACTTTGCTCAAGTCAAGGGACGGCAATTCCCACCCTCACTCTGCTCAAGTCAAGGGACGGCAATTCCCACCCTCACTCTGTCCAAGTAAAGGGACGGCAATTCCCACCATCACTCTGCTCAAGGCAAGGGACGGCAATTCCCACACTCACTCTGTCCAAGTCAAGGGACGGCAATTCCCACCCTCACTTCTATCCAAGTCAAGGGACGGCAATTCCCACCATCACTCTGCTCAAGTCAAGTGACGGCAATTCCCACCCTCACTCTGCTCAAGTCAAGGGACGGCAATTCCCACCCTCACTCTGCTCAAGGCAAGGGACGGCAATTCCCACCCTCACTCTGGTCAAGGCAAGGGACGGCAATTCCCACACTCACTCTGTCAAAGGCAAGGGACGGCAATTCCCACCCTCACTCTGCACAATTCAAGGGACGGCAATTCCCACCCTCACTCTGCTCAAGTCAAGTGACGGCAATTCCCACCCTCACTCTGCTCAAGTCAAGGGACGGCAATTCCCACCCTCACTCTGCTCAAGGCAAGGGACGGCAATTCCCACCCTCACTCTGCTCAAGTCAAGGGACGGCAATTCCCACCCTCACTTTGCTCAAGGCAAGGGACGGCAATTCCCACACTCACTCTGCACAAGTCAAGGGACGGCAATTCCCAACATCACTCTGGTCAAGTCAAGGGACGGCAATTCCCACCCTCACTATGCTCAGGTCAAGGGACGGCAATTCCAACCCTCACTCTGCTCAAGTCAAGGGACGCAATTCCCACCCTCACTCTGCTCAAATCAAGGGACGGCAATTCCCACACTCACTCTGTCCAAGTAAAGGGACTGCAATTCCCACCATCACTCTGCTCAAGGCAAGGGACGGCAATTCCCACACTCACTCTGCACAAGTCAACGGACGGCAATTCCCACCCTCACTCTGGTCAAGTCAAGGGACAGCAATTCCCACCCTCACTATGCTCAGGTCAAGGGACGGCAATTCCAACCCTCACTCTGCTCAAGTCAAGGGACGCAATTCCCACCCTCACTCTGCTCAAGTCAAGGGACGGCAATTCCCACACTCACTCTGTCCAAGTAAAGGGACGGCAATTCCCACCATCACTCTGCTCAAGGCAAGGGACGGCAATTCCCACACTCACTCTGTCCAAGTCAAGGGACGGCAATTCCCACCCTCACTCTGCTCAAGTCAAGGGACGGCAATTCCCACCCTCACTCTGCTCAAGGCAAGGGACGGCAATTCCCACCCTCACTCTGCTCAAGTCAAGGGACGGCAATTCCCACCCTCACTTTGCTCAAGGCAAGGGACGGCAATTCCCACACTCACTCTGCACAAGTCAAGGGACGGCAATTCCCAACATCACTCTGGTCAAGTCAAGGGACGGCAATTCCCACCCTCACTATGCTCAGGTCAAGGGACGGCAATTCCAACCCTCACTCTGCTCAAGTCAAGGGACGCAATTCCCACCCTCACTCTGCTCAAATCAAGGGACGGCAATTCCCACACTCACTCTGTCCAAGTAAAGGGACTGCAATTCCCACCATCACTCTGCTCAAGGCAAGGGACGGCAATTCCCACCCTCACTCTGGTCAAGGCAAGTGACGGCAATTCCCACACTCACTCTGTCAAAGGCAAGGGACGGCAATTTCCACCCTCACTCTGCACAAGTCAAGGGACGGCAATTCCCACCCTCACTCTGCTCAAGTCAAGTGACGGCAATTCCCACCCTCACTCTGCTCAAGTCAAGGGACGGCAATTCCCACCCTCACTCTGCTCATGGCAAGGGACGGCAATTCCCACCCTCACTCTGCTCAAGTCAAGGGACGGCAATTCCCACCCTCACTTTGCTCAAGGCAAGGGACGGCAATTCCCACACTCACTCTGCACAAGTCAAGGGACGGCAATTCCCAACATCACTCTGGTCAAGTCAAGGGACGGCAATTCCCACCCTCACTATGCTCAGGTCAAGGGACGGCAATTCCAACCCTCACTCTGCTCAAGTCAAGGGACGCAATTCCCACCCTCACTCTGCTCAAATCAAGGGACGGCAATTCCCACACTCACTCTGTCCAAGTAAAGGGACTGCAATTCCCACCATCACTCTGCTCAAGGCAAGGGACGGCAATTCCCACACTCACTCTGCACAAGTCAAGGGACGGCAATTCCCACCCTCACTCTGGTCAAGTCAAGGGACGGCAATTCCCACCCTCACTATGCTCAGGTCAAGGGACGGCAATTCCAACCCTCACTCTGCTCAAGTCAAGGGACGCAATTCCCACCCTCACTCTGCTCAAGTCAAGGGACGGCAATTCCCACACTCACTCTGTCCAAGTAAAGGGACGGCAATTCCCACCATCACTCTGCTCAAGGCAAGGGACGGCAATTCCCACACTCACTCTGTCCAAGTCAAGGGACGGCAATTCCCACCCTCACTTCTATCCAAGTCAAGGGACGGCAATTCCCACCCTCACTCTACTCAAGTCAAGTGACGGCAAATCCCACCCTCACTCTGCTCAAGTCAAGGGACGGCAATTCCCACCCTCACTCTGGTCAAGTCAAGGGACGGCAATTCCCACCCTCACTATGCTCAGGTCAAGGGACGGCAATTCCAACCCTCACTCTGCTCAAGTCAAGGGACGCAATTCCCACCCTCACTCTGCTCAAGTCAAGGGACGGCAATTCCCACACTCACTCTGTCCAAGTAAAGGAACGGCAATTCCCACCATCACTCTGCTCAAGGCAAGGGACGGCAATTCCCACACTCACTCTGTCCAAGTCAAGGGACGGCAATTCCCACCCTCACTTCTATCCAAGTCAAGGGACGGCAATTCCCACCCTCACTCTACTCAAGTCAAGTGACGGCAAATCCCACTCTCACTCTGCACAAGTCAAGGGACGGCAATTCCCAACATCACTCTGGTCAAGTCAAGGGACGGCAATTCCCACCCTCACTATGCTCAGGTCAAGGGACGGCAATTCCAACCCTCACTCTGCTCAAGTCAAGGGACGCAATTCCCACCCTCACTCTGCTCAAATCAAGGGACGGCAATTCCCACACTCACTCTGTCCAAGTAAAGGGACTGCAATTCCCACCATCACTCTGCTCAAGGCAAGGGACGGCAATTCCCACACTCACTCTGCACAAGTCAAGGGACGGCAATTCCCACCCTCACTCTGGTCAAGTCAAGGGACGGCAATTCCCACCCTCACTATGCTCAGGTCAAGGGACGGCAATTCCAACCCTCACTCTGCTCAAGTCAAGGGACGCAATTCCCACCCTCACTCTGCTCAAGTCAAGGGACGGCAATTCCCACACTCACTCTGTCCAAGTAAAGGGACGGCAATTCCCACCATCACTCTGCTCAAGGCAAGGGACGGCAATTCCCACACTCACTCTGTCCAAGTCAAGGGTCGGCAATTCCCACCCTCACTCTGCTCAAGTCAAGGGACGGCAATTCCCACCCTCACTCTGCTCAAGGCAAGGGACGGCAATTCCCACCCTCACTCTGCTCAAGTCAAGGGACGGCAATTCCCACCCTCACTTTGCTCAAGGCAAGGGACGGCAATTCCCACACTCACTCTGCACAAGTCAAGGGACGGCAATTCCCAACATCACTCTGGTCAAGTCAAGGGACGGCAATTCCCACCCTCACTATGCTCAGGTCAAGGGACGGCAATTCCAACCCTCACTCTGCTCAAGTCAAGGGACGCAATTCCCACCCTCACTCTGCTCAAATCAAGGGACGGCAATTCCCACACTCACTCTGTCCAAGTAAAGGGACTGCAATTCCCACCATCACTCTGCTCAAGGCAAGGGACGGCAATTCCCACCCTCACTCTGGTCAAGGCAAGGGACGGCAATTCCCACACTCACTCTGTCAAAGGCAAGGGACGGCAATTCCCACCCTCACTCTGCACAAGTCAAGGGACGGCAATTCCCACCCTCACTCTGCTCAAGTCAAGTGACGGCAATTCCCACCCTCACTCTGCTCAAGTCAAGGGACGGCAATTCCCACCCTCACTCTGCTCATGGCAAGGGACGGCAATTCCCACCCTCACTCTGCTCAAGTCAAGGGACGGCAATTCCCACCCTCACTTTGCTCAAGGCAAGGGACGGCAATTCCCACACTCACTCTGCACAAGTCAAGGGACGGCAATTCCCAACATCACTCTGGTCAAGTCAAGGGACGGCAATTCCCACCCTCACTATGCTCAGGTCAAGGGACGGCAATTCCAACCCTCACTCTGCTCAAGTCAAGGGACGCAATTCCCACCCTCACTCTGCTCAAATCAAGGGACGGCAATTCCCACACTCACTCTGTCCAAGTAAAGGGACTGCAATTCCCACCATCACTCTGCTCAAGGCAAGGGACGGCAATTCCCACACTCACTCTGCACAAGTCAAGGGACGGCAATTCCCACCCTCACTCTGGTCAAGTCAAGGGACGGCAATTCCCACCCTCACTATGCTCAGGTCAAGGGACGGCAATTCCAACCCTCACTCTGCTCAAGTCAAGGGACGCAATTCCCACCCTCACTCTGCTGAAGTCAAGGGACGGCAATTCCCACACTCACTCTGTCCAAGTAAAGGGACGGCAATTCCCACCCTCACTCTACTCAAGTCAAGTGACGGCAAATCCCACCCTCACTCTGCTCAAGTCAAGGGACGGCAATTCCCACCCTCACTCTGGTCAAGTCAAGGGACGGCAATTCCCACCCTCACTATGCTCAGGTCAAGGGACGGCAATTCCCACCCTCACTTCTATCCAAGTCAAGGGACGGCAATTCCCACCCTCACTCTACTCAAGTCAAGTGACGGCAAATCCCACCCTCACTCTGCTCAAGTCAAGGGACGGCAATTCCCACCCTCACTCTGGTCAAGTCAAGGGACGGCAATTCCCACCCTCACTATGCTCAGGTCAAGGGACGGCAATTCCAACCCTCACTCTGCTCAAGTCAAGGGACGCAATTCCCACCCTCACTCTGCTCAAGTCAAGGGACGGCAATTCCCACACTCACTCTGTCCAAGTAAAGGGACGGCAATTCCCACCATCACTCTGCTCAAGGCAAGGGACGGCAATTCCCACACTCACTCTGTCCAAGTCAAGGGACGGCAATTCCCACCCTCACTTCTATCCAAGTCAAGGGACGGCAATTCCCACCCTCACTCTACTCAAGTCAAGTGACGGCAAATCCCACCCTCACTCTGCTCAACAAGGGACGGCAATTCCCACCCTCACTCTGCTCAAGGCAAGGGTCGGCAATTCCCACCCTCACTCTGCTCAAGGCAAGGGACGGCAATTCCCACCCTCACTCTGGTCAAGGCAAGGGACGGCAATTCCCACACTCACTCTGTCAAAGTCAAGGGACGGCAATTCCCACCCTCACTCTGCTCAAGTCAAGGGACGGCAATTCCCACCCTCACTCTGCTCAAGGCAAGGGACGGCAATTCCCACCCTCACTCTGCTCAAGTCAAGGGACGGCAATTCCCACCCTCACTTTGCTCAAGGCAAGGGACGGCAATTCCCACACTCACTCTGCACAAGTCAAGGGACGGCAATTCCCAACATCACTCTGGTCAAGTCAAGGGACGGCAATTCCCACCCTCACTATGCTCAGGTCAAGGGACGGCAATTCCAACCCTCACTCTGCTCAAGTCAAGGGACGCAATTCCCACCCTCACTCTGCTCAAATCAAGGGACGGCAATTCCCACACTCACTCTGTCCAAGTAAAGGGACTGCAATTCCCACCATCACTCTGCTCAAGGCAAGGGACGGCAATTCCCACCCTCACTCTGGTCAAGGCAAGGGACGGCAATTCCCACACTCACTCTGTCAAAGGCAAGGGACGGCAATTCCCACCCTCACTCTGCACAAGTCAAGGGACGGCAATTCCCACCCTCACTCTGCTCAAGTGAAGTGACGGCAATTCCCACCCTCACTCTGCTCAAGTCAAGGGACGGCAATTCCCACCCTCACTCTGCTCATGGCAAGGGACGGCAATTCCCACCCTCACTCTGCTCAAGTCAAGGGACGGCAATTCCCACCCTCACTTTGCTCAAGGCAAGGGACGGCAATTCCCACACTCACTCTGCACAAGTCAAGGGACGGCAATTCCCAACATCACTCTGGTCAAGTCAAGGGACGGCAATTCCCACCCTCACTATGCTCAGGTCAAGGGACGGCAATTCCAACCCTCACTCTGCTCAAGTCAAGGGACGCAATTCCCACCCTCACTCTGCTCAAATCAAGGGACGGCAATTCCCACACTCACTCTGTCCAAGTAAAGGGACTGCAATTCCCACCATCACTCTGCTCAAGGCAAGGGACGGCAATTCCCACACTCACTCTGCACAAGTCAAGGGACGGCAATTCCCACCCTCACTCTGGTCAAGTCAAGGGACGGCAATTCCCACCCTCACTATGCTCAGGTCAAGGGACGGCAATTCCAACCCTCACTCTGCTCAAGTCAAGGGACGCAATTCCCACCCTCACTCTGCTGAAGTCAAGGGACGGCAATTCCCACACTCACTCTGTCCAAGTAAAGGGACGGCAATTCCCACCCTCACTCTACTCAAGTCAAGTGACGGCAAATCCCACCCTCACTCTGCTCAAGTCAAGGGACGGCAATTCCCACCCTCACTCTGGTCAAGTCAAGGGACGGCAATTCCCACCCTCACTATGCTCAGGTCAAGGGACGGCAATTCCCACCCTCACTTCTATCCAAGTCAAGGGACGGCAATTCCCACCCTCACTCTACTCAAGTCAAGTGACGGCAAATCCCACCCTCACTCTGCTCAAGTCAAGGGACGGCAATTCCCACCCTCACTCTGGTCAAGTCAAGGGACGGCAATTCCCACCCTCACTATGCTCAGGTCAAGGGACGGCAATTCCAACCCTCACTCTGCTCAAGTCAAGGGACGCAATTCCCACCCTCACTCTGCTCAAGTCAAGGGACGGCAATTCCCACACTCACTCTGTCCAAGTAAAGGGACGGCAATTCCCACCATCACTCTGCTCAAGGCAAGGGACGGCAATTCCCACACTCACTCTGTCCAAGTCAAGGGACGGCAATTCCCACCCTCACTTCTATCCAAGTCAAGGGACGGCAATTCCCACCCTCACTCTACTCAAGTCAAGTGACGGCAAATCCCACCCTCACTCTGCTCAACAAGGGACGGCAATTCCCACCCTCACTCTGCTCAAGGCAAGGGTCGGCAATTCCCACCCTCACTCTGCTCAAGGCAAGGGACGGCAATTCCCACCCTCACTCTGGTCAAGGCAAGGGACGGCAATTCCCACACTCACTCTGTCAAAGTCAAGGGACGGCAATACCCACCCTCACTCTGCTCAAGTCAAGGGACGGCAATTCCCACCCTCACTCTGCTCAAGGCAAGGGACGGCAATTCCCACCCTCACTCTGCTCAAGGCAAGGGACGGCAATTCCCACCCTCACTCTGGTCAAGTCAAGGGACGGCAATTCCCACACTCACTCTGTCCAAGTAAAGGGACGGCAATTCCCACCCTCACTCTGCTCAAGGCAAGGGACGGCAATTCCCACCCTCACTCTGGTCAAGTCAAGGGACGGCAATTCCCACCCTCACTCTGCTCAAGGCAAGGGACGGAAATTCCCACACTCACTCTGCACAAGTCAAGGGACGGCAATTCCCAACATCACTCTGGTCAAGTCAAGGGACGGCAATTCCCACCCTCACTATGCTCAGGTCAAGGGACGGCAATTCCAACCCTCACTCTGCTCAAGTCAAGGGACGCAATTCCCACCCTCACTCTGCTCAAATCAAGGGACGGCAATTCCCACACTCACTCTGTCCAAGTAAAGGGACTGCAATTCCCACCATCACTCTGCTCAAGGCAAGGGACGGCAATTCCCACACTCACTCTGCACAAGTCAAGGGACGGCAATTCCCACCCTCACTCTGGTCAAGTCAAGGGACGGCAATTCCCACCCTCACTATGCTCAGGTCAAGGGACGGCAATTCCAACCCTCACTCTGCTCAAGTCAAGGGACGCAATTCCCACCCTCACTCTGCTCAAGTCAAGGGACGGCAATTCCCACACTCACTCTGTCCAAGTAAAGGGACGGCAATTCCCACCATCACTCTGCTCAAGGCAAGGGACGGCAATTCCCACACTCACTCTGTCCAAGTCAAGGGACGGCAATTCCCACCCTCACTCTGCTCAAGTCAAGGGACGGCAATTCCCACCCTCACTCTGCTCAAGGCAAGGGACGGCAATTCCCACCCTCACTCTGCTCAAGTCAAGGGACGGCAATTCCCACCCTCACTTTGCTCAAGGCAAGGGACGGCAATTCCCACACTCACTCTGCACAAGTCAAGGGACGGCAATTCCCAACATCACTCTGGTCAAGTCAAGGGACGGCAATTCCCACCCTCACTATGCTCAGGTCAAGGGACGGCAATTCCAACCCTCACTCTGCTCAAGTCAAGGGACGCAATTCCCACCCTCACTCTGCTCAAGTCAAGGGACGGCAATTCCCACACTCACTCTGTCCAAGTAAAGGGACGGCAATTCCCACCATCACTCTGCTCAAGGCAAGGGACGGCAATTCCCACACTCACTCTGTCCAAGTCAAGGGACGGCAATTCCCACCCTCACTTCTATCCAAGTCAAGGGACGGCAATTCCCACCCTCACTCTACTCAAGTCAAGTGACGGCAAATCCCACCCTCACTCTGCTCAACAAGGGACGGCAATTCCCACCCTCACTCTGCTCAAGGCAAGGGTCGGCAATTCCCACCCTCACTCTGCTCAAGGCAAGGGACGGCAATTCCCACCCTCACTCTGGTCAAGGCAAGGGACGGCAATTCCCACACTCACTCTGTCAAAGTCAAGGGACGGCAATTCCCACCCTCACTCTGCTCAAGTCAAGGGACGGCAATTCCCACCCTCACTCTGCTCAAGGCAAGGGACGGCAATTCCCACCCTCACTCTGCTCAAGGCAAGGGACGGCAATTCCCACCCTCACTCTGGTCAAGTCAAGGGACGGCAATTCCCACACTCACTCTGTCCAAGTAAAGGGACGGCAATTCCCACCCTCACTCTGCTCAAGGCAAGGGACGGCAATTCCCACCCTCACTCTGGTCAAGTCAAGGGACGGCAATTCCCACCCTCACTCTGCTCAAGGCAAGGGACGGAAATTCCCACACTCACTCTGCACAAGTCAAGGGACGGCAATTCCCAACATCACTCTGGTCAAGTCAAGGGACGGCAATTCCCACCCTCACTATGCTCAGGTCAAGGGACGGCAATTCCAACCCTCACTCTGCTCAAGTCAAGGGACGCAATTCCCACCCTCACTCTGCTCAAATCAAGGGACGGCAATTCCCACACTCACTCTGTCCAAGTAAAGGGACTGCAATTCCCACCATCACTCTGCTCAAGGCAAGGGACGGCAATTCCCACACTCACTCTGCACAAGTCAAGGGACGGCAATTCCCACCCTCACTCTGGTCAAGTCAAGGGACGGCAATTCCCACCCTCACTATGCTCAGGTCAAGGGACGGCAATTCCAACCCTCACTCTGCTCAAGTCAAGGGACGCAATTCCCACCCTCACTCTGCTCAAGTCAAGGGACGGCAATTCCCACACTCACTCTGTCCAAGTAAAGGGACGGCAATTCCCACCATCACTCTGCTCAAGGCAAGGGACGGCAATTCCCACACTCACTCTGTCCAAGTCAAGGGACGGCAATTCCCACCCTCACTCTGCTCAAGTCAAGGGACGGCAATTCCCACCCTCACTCTGCTCAAGGCAAGGGACGGCAATTCCCACCCTCACTCTGCTCAAGTCAAGGGACGGCAATTCCCACCCTCACTTTGCTCAAGGCAAGGGACGGCAATTCCCACACTCACTCTGCACAAGTCAAGGGACGGCAATTCCCAACATCACTCTGGTCAAGTCAAGGGACGGCAATTCCCACCCTCACTATGCTCAGGTCAAGGGACGGCAATTCCAACCCTCACTCTGCTCAAGTCAAGGGACGCAATTCCCACCCTCACTCTGCTCAAATCAAGGGACGGCAATTCCCACACTCACTCTGTCCAAGTAAAGGGACTGCAATTCCCACCATCACTCTGCTCAAGGCAAGGGACGGCAATTCCCACCCTCACTCTGGTCAAGGCAAGGGACGGCAATTCCCACACTCACTCTGTCAAAGGCAAGGGACGGCAATTCCCACCCTCACTCTGCACAAGTCAAGGGACGGCAATTCCCATCCTCACTCTGCTCAAGTCAAGTGACGGCAATTCCCACCCTCACTCTGCTCAAGTCAAGGGACGGCAATTCCCACCCTCACTCTGCTCATGGCAAGGGACGGCAATTCCCACCCTCACTCTGCTCAAGTCAAGGGACGGCAATTCCCACCCTCACTTTGCTCAAGGCAAGGGACGGCAATTCCCACACTCACTCTGCACAAGTCAAGGGACGGCAATTCCCAACATCACTCTGGTCAAGTCAAGGGACGGCAATTCCCACCCTCACTATGCTCAGGTCAAGGGACGGCAATTCCAACCCTCACTCTGCTCAAGTCAAGGGACGCAATTCCCACCCTCACTCTGCTCAAATCAAGGGACGGCAATTCCCACACTCACTCTGTCCAAGTAAAGGGACTGCAATTCCCACCATCACTCTGCTCAAGGCAAGGGACGGCAATTCCCACACTCACTCTGCACAAGTCAAGGGACGGCAATTCCCACCCTCACTCTGGTCAAGTCAAGGGACGGCAATTCCCACCCTCACTATGCTCAGGTCAAGGGACGGCAATTCCAACCCTCACTCTGCTCAAGTCAAGGGACGCAATTCCCACCCTCACTCTGCTCAAGTCAAGGGACGGCAATTCCCACACTCACTCTGTCCAAGTAAAGGGACGGCAATTCCCACCATCACTCTGCTCAAGGCAAGGGACGGCAATTCCCACACTCACTCTGTCCAAGTCAAGGGACGGCAATTCCCACCCTCACTTCTATCCAAGTCAAGGGACGGCAATTCCCACTCTCACTCTACTCAAGTCAAGTGACGGCAAATCCCACCCTCACTCTGCTCAAGTCAAGGGACGGCAATTCCCACCCTCACTCTGGTCAAGTCAAGGGACGGCAATTCCCACCCTCACTATGCTCAGGTCAAGGGACGGCAATTCCAACCCTCACTCTGCTCAAGTCAAGGGACGCAATTCCCACCCTCACTCTGCTCAAGTCAAGGGACGGCAATTCCCACACTCACTCTGTCCAAGTAAAGGGACGGCAATTCCCACCATCACTCTGCTCAAGGCAAGGGACGGCAATTCCCACACTCACTCTGTCCAAGTCAAGGGACGGCAATTCCCACCCTCACTTCTATCCAAGTCAAGGGACGGCAATTCCCACCCTCACTCTACTCAAGTCAAGTGACGGCAAATCCCACCCTCACTCTGCTCAACAAGGGACGGCAATTCCCACCCTCACTCTGCTCAAGGCAAGGGTCGGCAATTCCCACCCTCACTCTGCTCAAGGCAAGGGACGGCAATTCCCACCCTCACTCTGGTCAAGGCAAGGGACGGCAATTCCCACACTCACTCTGTCAAAGTCAAGGGACGGCAATTCCCACCCTCACTCTGCTCAAGTCAAGGGACGGCAATTCCCACCCTCACTCTGCTCAAGGCAAGGGACGGCAATTCCCACCCTCACTCTGCTCAAGGCAAGGGACGGCAATTCCCACCCTCACTCTGGTCAAGTCAAGGGACGGCAATTCCCACACTCACTCTGTCCAAGTAAAGGGACGGCAATTCCCACCCTCACTCTGCTCAAGGCAAGGGACGGCAATTCCCACCCTCACTCTGGTCAAGTCAAGTGACGGCAATTCCCACCCTCACTCTGCTCAAGGCAAGGGACGGAAATTCCCACACTCACTCTGCACAAGTCAAGGGACGGCAATTCCCAACATCACTCTGGTCAAGTCAAGGGACGGCAATTCCCACCCTCACTATGCTCAGGTCAAGGGACGGCAATTCCAACCCTCACTCTGCTCAAGTCAAGGGACGCAATTCCCACCCTCACTCTGCTCAAATCAAGGGACGGCAATTCCCACACTCACTCTGTCCAAGTAAAGGGACTGCAATTCCCACCATCACTCTGCTCAAGGCAAGGGACGGCAATTCCCACACTCACTCTGCACAAGTCAAGGGACGGCAATTCCCACCCTCACTCTGGTCAAGTCAAGGGACGGCAATTCCCACCCTCACTATGCTCAGGTCAAGGGACGGCAATTCCAACCCTCACTCTGCTCAAGTCAAGGGACGCAATTCCCACCCTCACTCTGCTCAAATCAAGGGACGGCAATTCCCACACTCACTCTGTCCAAGTAAAGGGACTGCAATTCCCACCATCACTCTGCTCAAGGCAAGGGACGGCAATTCCCACCCTCACTCTGGTCAAGGCAAGGGACGGCAATTCCCACACTCACTCTGTCAAAGGCAAGGGACGGCAATTCCCACCCTCACTCTGCACAAGTCAAGGGACGGCAATTCCCACCCTCACTCTGCTCAAGTCAAGTGACGGCAATTCCCACCCTCACTCTGCTCAAGTCAAGGGACGGCAATTCCCACCCTCACTCTGCTCATGGCAAGGGACGGCAATTCCCACCCTCACTCTGCTCAAGTCAAGGGACGGCAATTCCCACCCTCACTTTGCTCAAGGCAAGGGACGGCAATTCCCACACTCACTCTGCACAAGTCAAGGGACGGCAATTCCCAACATCACTCTGGTCAAGTCAAGGGACGGCAATTCCCACCCTCACTATGCTCAGGTCAAGGGACGGCAATTCCAACCCTCACTCTGCTCAAGTCAAGGGACGCAATTCCCACCCTCACTCTGCTCAAATCAAGGGACGGCAATTCCCACACTCACTCTGTCCAAGTAAAGGGACTGCAATTCCCACCATCACTCTGCTCAAGGCAAGGGACGGCAATTCCCACACTCACTCTGCACAAGTCAAGGGACGGCAATTCCCACCCTCACTCTGGTCAAGTCAAGGGACGGCAATTCCCACCCTCACTATGCTCAGGTCAAGGGACGGCAATTCCAACCCTCACTCTGCTCAAGTCAAGGGACGCAATTCCCACCCTCACTCTGCTCAAGTCAAGGGACGGCAATTCCCACACTCACTCTGTCCAAGTAAAGGGACGGCAATTCCCACCATCACTCTGCTCAAGGCAAGGGACGGCAATTCCCACACTCACTCTGTCCAAGTCAAGGGACGGCAATTCCCACCCTCACTTCTATCCAAGTCAAGGGACGGCAATTCCCACCCTCACTCTACTCAAGTCAAGTGACGGCAAATCCCACCCTCACTCTGCTCAAGTCAAGGGACGGCAATTCCCACCCTCACTCTGGTCAAGTCAAGGGACGGCAATTCCCACCCTCACTATGCTCAGGTCAAGGGACGGCAATTCCAACCCTCACTCTGCTCAAGTCAAGGGACGCAATTCCCACCCTCACTCTGCTCAAGTCAAGGGACGGCAATTCCCACACTCACTCTGTCCAAGTAAAGGGACGGCAATTCCCACCATCACTCTGCTCAAGGCAAGGGACGGCAATTCCCACACTCACTCTGTCCAAGTCAAGGGACGGCAATTCCCACCCTCACTTCTATCCAAGTCAAGGGACGGCAATTCCCACCCTCACTCTACTCAAGTCAAGTGACGGCAAATCCCACCCTCACTCTGCTCAACAAGGGACGGCAATTCCCACCCTCACTCTGCTCAAGGCAAGGGTCGGCAATTCCCACCCTCACTCTGCTCAAGGCAAGGGACGGCAATTCCCACCCTCACTCTGGTCAAGGCAAGGGACGGCAATTCCCACACTCACTCTGTCAAAGTCAAGGGACGGCAATTCCCACCCTCACTCTGCTCAAGTCAAGGGACGGCAATTCCCACCCTCACTCTGCTCAAGGCAAGGGACGGCAATTCCCACCCTCACTCTGCTCAAGGCAAGGGACGGCAATTCCCACCCTCACTCTGGTCAAGTCAAGGGACGGCAATTCCCACACTCACTCTGTCCAAGTAAAGGGACGGCAATTCCCACCCTCACTCTGCTCAAGGCAAGGGACGGCAATTCCCACCCTCACTCTGGTCAAGTCAAGGGACGGCAATTCCCACCCTCACTCTGCTCAAGGCAAGGGACGGAAATTCCCACACTCACTCTGCACAAGTCAAGGGACGGCAATTCCCAACATCACTCTGGTCAAGTCAAGGGACGGCAATTCCCACCCTCACTATGCTCAGGTCAAGGGACGGCAATTCCAACCCTCACTCTGCTCAAGTCAAGGGACGCAATTCCCACCCTCACTCTGCTCAAATCAAGGGACGGCAATTCCCACACTCACTCTGTCCAAGTAAAGGGACTGCAATTCCCACCATCACTCTGCTCAAGGCAAGGGACGGCAATTCCCACACTCACTCTGCACAAGTCAAGGGACGGCAATTCCCACCCTCACTCTGGTCAAGTCAAGGGACGGCAATTCCCACCCTCACTATGCTCAGGTCAAGGGACGGCAATTCCAACCCTCACTCTGCTCAAGTCAAGGGACGCAATTCCCACCCTCACTCTGCTCAAGTCAAGGGACGGCAATTCCCACACTCACTCTGTCCAAGTAAAGGGACGGCAATTCCCACCATCACTCTGCTCAAGGCAAGGGACGGCAATTCCCACACTCACTCTGTCCAAGTCAAGGGACGGCAATTCCCACCCTCACTCTGCTCAAGTCAAGGGACGGCAATTCCCACCCTCACTCTGCTCAAGGCAAGGGACGGCAATTCCCACCCTCACTCTGCTCAAGTCAAGGGACGGCAATTCCCACCCTCACTTTGCTCAAGGCAAGGGACGGCAATTCCCACACTCACTCTGCACAAGTCAAGGGACGGCAATTCCCAACATCACTCTGGTCAAGTCAAGGGACGGCAATTCCCACCCTCACTATGCTCAGGTCAAGGGACGGCAATTCCAACCCTCACTCTGCTCAAGTCAAGGGACGCAATTCCCACCCTCACTCTGCTCAAATCAAGGGACGGCAATTCCCACACTCACTCTGTCCAAGTAAAGGGACTGCAATTCCCACCATCACTCTGCTCAAGGCAAGGGACGGCAATTCCCACCCTCACTCTGGTCAAGGCAAGGGACGGCAATTCCCACACTCACTCTGTCAAAGGCAATGGACGGCAATTCCCACCCTCACTCTGCACAAGTCAAGGGACGGCAATTCCCACCCTCACTCTGCTCAAGTCAAGTGACGGCAATTCCCACCCTCACTCTGCTCAAGTCAAGGGACGGCAATTCCCACCCTCACTCTGCTCATGGCAAGGGACGGCAATTCCCACCCTCACTCTGCTCAAGTCAAGGGACGGCAATTCCCACCCTCACTTTGCTCAAGGCAAGGGACGGCAATTCCCACACTCACTCTGCACAAGTCAAGGGACGGCAATTCCCAACATCACTCTGGTCAAGTCAAGGGACGGCAATTCCCACCCTCACTATGCTCAGGTCAAGGGACGGCAATTCCAACCCTCACTCTGCTCAAGTCAAGGGACGCAATTCCCACCCTCACTCTGCTCAAATCAAGGGACGGCAATTCCCACACTCACTCTGTCCAAGTAAAGGGACTGCAATTCCCACCATCACTCTGCTCAAGGCAAGGGACGGCAATTCCCACACTCACTCTGCACAAGTCAAGGGACGGCAATTCCCACCCTCACTCTGGTCAAGTCAAGGGACGGCAATTCCCACCCTCACTATGCTCAGGTCAAGGGACGGCAATTCCAACCCTCACTCTGCTCAAGTCAAGGGACGCAATTCCCACCCTCACTCTGCTCAAGTCAAGGGACGGCAATTCCCACACTCACTCTGTCCAAGTAAAGGGACGGCAATTCCCACCATCACTCTGCTCAAGGCAAGGGACGGCAATTCCCACACTCACTCTGTCCAAGTCAAGGGACGGCAATTCCCACCCTCACTTCTATCCAAGTCAAGGGACGGCAATTCCCACCCTCACTCTACTCAAGTCAAGTGACGGCAAATCCCACCCTCACTCTGCTCAAGTCAAGAGACGGCAATTCCCACCCTCACTCTGGTCAAGTCAAGGGACGGCAATTCCCACCCTCACTATGCTCAGGTCAAGGGACGGCAATTCCAACCCTCACTCTGCTCAAGTCAAGGGACGCAATTCCCACCCTCACTCTGCTCAAGTCAAGGGACGGCAATTCCCACACTCACTCTGTCCAAGTAAAGGGACGGCAATTCCCACCATCACTCTGCTCAAGGCAAGGGACGGCAATTCCCACACTCACTCTGTCCAAGTCAAGGGACGGCAATTCCCACCCTCACTTCTATCCAAGTCAAGGGACGGCAATTCCCACCCTCACTCTACTCAAGTCAAGTGACGGCAAATCCCACCCTCACTCTGCTCAACAAGGGACGGCAATTCCCACCCTCACTCTGCTCAAGGCAAGGGTCGGCAATTCCCACCCTCACTCTGCTCAAGGCAAGGGACGGCAATTCCCACCCTCACTCTGGTCAAGGCAAGGGACGGCAATTCCCACACTCACTCTGTCAAAGTCAAGGGACGGCAATTCCCACCCTCACTCTGCTCAAGTCAAGGGACGGCAATTCCCACCCTCACTCTGCTCAAGGCAAGGGACGGCAATTCCCACCCTCACTCTGCTCAAGGCAAGGGACGGCAATTCCCACCCTCACTCTGGTCAAGTCAAGGGACGGCAATTCCCACACTCACTCTGTCCAAGTAAAGGGACGGCAATTCCCACCCTCACTCTGCTCAAGGCAAGGGACGGCAATTCCCACCCTCACTCTGGTCAAGTCAAGGGACGGCAATTCCCACCCTCACTCTGCTCAAGGCAAGGGACGGAAATTCCCACACTCACTCTGCACAAGTCAAGGGACGGCAATTCCCACCCTCACTCTGGTCAAGTCAAGGGACGGCAATTCCCACCCTCACTATGCTCAGGTCAAGGGACGGCAATTCCAACCCTCACTCTGCTCAAGTCAAGGGACGCAATTCCCACCCTCACTCTGCTCAAGTCAAGGGACGGCAATTCCCACACTCACTCTGCACAAGTCAAGGGACGGCAATTCCCACCCTCACTCTGGTCAAGTCAAGGGACGGCAATTCCCACCCTCACTATGCTCAGGTCAAGGGACGGCAATTCCAACCCTCACTCTGCTCAAGTCAAGGGACGGCAATTCCCACACTCACTCTGTCCAAGTAAAGGGACGGCAATTCCCAGCCTCACTCTGTCCAAGTCAAGGGACGGCAATTCCCAGCCTCACTTTGCTCAAGTCAAGGGACGGCAATTCCCACACTCACTCTGCTCAAGTCAAGGGACGGCAATTCCCACCCTCACTCTGTCCAAGTCAAGGGACGGCAATTCCCAGCCTCACTTTGCTCAAGTCAAGGGACGGCAATTCCCACCCTCACTCTGCTCAAGTCAAGGGACGGCAATTCCCACCCTGACTCTGTCCAAGTCAAGGGACGGTAATTCCCACCCTCACTCTGCTCAAGTCAAGGGACGGATATTCCCACCCTGACTCTGCTCAAGGCAAGGGACGGCAATTCCCACACTCACTCTGCACAAGTCAAGGGACGGCAATTCCCACCCTCACTCTGGTCAAGTCAAGGGACGGCAATTCCCACCCTCACTATGCTCAGGTCAAGGGACGGCAATTCCAACCCTCACTCTGCTCAAGTCAAGGGACGGCAATTCCCACACTCACTCTGTCCAAGTAAAGGGACGGCAATTCCCACCATCACTCTGCTCAAGGCAAGGGACGGCAATTCCCACCATCACTCTGCTCAAGTCAAGGGACGGCAATTCCCACCCTCACTCTGGTCAAGTCAAGGGACGGCAATTCCCACCCTCACTATGCTCAGGTCAAGGGACGGCAATTCCAACCCTCACTCTGCTCAAGTCAAGGGACGCAATTCCCACCCTCACTCTGCTCAAGTCAAGGGACGGCAATTCCCACACTCACTCTGTCCAAGTAAAGGGACGGCAATTCCCACCATCACTCTGCTCAAGACAAGGGACGGCAATTCCCACACTCACTCTGTCCAAGTCAAGGGACGGCAATTCCCACCCTCACTTCTATCCAAGTCAAGGGACGGCAATTCCCACCCTCACTCTACTCAAGTCAAGTGACGGCAAATCCCACCCTCACTCTGCTCAAGTCAAGGGACGGCAATTCCCACCCTCACTCTGCTCAAGGCAAGGGACGGCAATTCCCACCCTCACTCTGCTCAAGGCAAGGGACGGCAATTCCCACCCTCACTCTGGTCAAGGCAAGGGACGGCAATTCCCACACTCACTCTGTCAAAGTCAAGGGACGGCAATTCCCACCCTCACTCTGCATAAGTCAAGGGACGGCAATTCCCACCCTCACTCTGCTCAAGTCAAGTGACGGCAATTCCCACCCTCACTCTGCTCAAGTCAAGGGACGGCAATTCCCACCCTCACTCTGCTCAAGGCAAGGGACGGCAATTCCCACCCTCACTCTGCTCAAGGCAAGGGACGGCAATTCCCACCCTCACTCTGGTCAAGTCAAGGGACGGCAATTCCCACACTCACTCTGTCCAAGTAAAGGGACGGCAATTCCCACCCTCACTCTGCTCAAGGCAAGGGACGGCAATTCCCACCCTCACTCTGGTCAAGTCAAGGGACGGCAATTCCCACCCTCACTCTGCTCAAGGCAAGGGACGGAAATTCCCACACTCACTCTGCACAAGTCAAGGGACGGCAATTCCCACCCTCACTCTGGTCAAGTCAAGGGACGGCAATTCCCACCCTCACTATGCTCAGGTCAAGGGACGGCAATTCCAACCCTCACTCTGCTCAAGTCAAGGGACGCAATTCCCACCCTCACTCTGCTCAAGTCAAGGGACGGCAATTCCCACACTCACTCTGCACAAGTCAAGGGACGGCAATTCCCACCCTCACTCTGGTCAAGTCAAGGGACGGCAATTCCCACCCTCACTATGCTCAGGTCAAGGGACGGCAATTCCAACCCTCACTCTGCTCAAGTCAAGGGACGGCAATTCCCACACTCACTCTGTCCAAGTAAAGGGACGGCAATTCCCAGCCTCACTCTGTCCAAGTCAAGGGACGGCAATTCCCAGCCTCACTTTGCTCAAGTCAAGGGACGGCAATTCTCACACTCACTCTGCTCAAGTCAAGGGACGGCAATTCCCACCCTCACTCTGTCCAAGTCAATGGACGGCAATTCCCAGCCTCACTTTGCTCAAGTCAAGGGACGGCAATTCCCACCCTCACTCTCCTCAAGTCAAGGGACGGCAATTCCCACCCTGACTCTGTCCAAGTCAAGGGACGGTAATTCCCACCCTCACTCTGCTCAAGTCAAGGGACGGATATTCCCACCCTGACTCTGCTCAAGGCAAGGGACGGCAATTCCCACACTCACTCTGCACAAGTCAAGGGACGGCAATTCCCACCCTCACTCTGGTCAAGTCAAGGGACGGCAATTCCCACCCTCACTATGCTCAGGTCAAGGGACGGCAATTCCAACCCTCACTCTGCTCAAGTCAAGGGACGGCAATTCCCACACTCACTCTGTCCAAGTAAAGGGACGGCAATTCCCACCATCACTCTGCTCAAGGCAAGGGACGGCAATTCCCACCATCACTCTGCTCAAGTCAAGGGACGGCAATTCCCACCCTCACTCTGTCCAAGTCAAGGGACGGCAATTCCCAGCCTCACTTTGCTCAAGTCAAGGGACGGCAATTCCCACCCTCACTCTGCTCAAGTCAAGGGACGGCAATTCCCACCCTGACTCTGTCCAAGTCAAGGGACGGTAATTCCCACCCTCACTCTGCTCAAGTCAAGGGACGGATATTCCCACCCTGACTCTGTCCAAGTAAAGGTACGCAATTCCCACCCTCACTCTATCCAAGTCAAGGGACGGCAATTCCCACCCTCACTCTTCTCAAGTCAAGGGACGGCAATTCCCACCCTCACTCTGCTCAAGTCAAGGGACGGCAATTCCCACCCTCACTGTGCTCAAGGCAACGGACGGCAATTCCCACCCTCACTCTGCTCAAGGCAAGGGACGGCAATTCCCACCCTCACTCTGGTCAAGTCAAGGGACGGATATTCCCACCCTCACTCTGCTCAAGGCAAGGGACGGCAATTCCCACCATCACTCTGCTCAAGGCAAGGGACGGCAATTCCCACACTCACTCTGTCCAAGTCAAGGGACGGCAATTCCCACCCTCACTCTGCTCAAGTCAAGTGACGGCAATTCCCACCCTCACTCTGCTCAAGTCAAGGGACGGCAATTCCCACCCTCACTCTGCTCAAGGCATGGGACGGCAATTCCCACCCTCACTCTGCTCAAGGCAAGGGACGGCAATTCCCACCCTCACTCTGCTCAAGGCAAGGGACGGCAATTCCCACCCTCACTCTGCTCAAGGCAAGGGACGGCAATTCCCACCCTCACTCTGCTCAAGGCAAGGGACGGCAATTCCCACCCTCACTCTGGTCAAGGCAAGGGACGGCAATTCCCACACTCACTCTGTCAAAGTCAAGGGACGGCAATTCCCACCCTCACTCTGCACAAGTCAAGGGACGGCAATTCCCACCCTCACTCTGCTCAAGTCAAGTGACGGCAATTCCCACCCTCACTCTGCTCAAGTCAAGGGACGGCAATTCCCACCCTCACTCTGCTCAAGGCAAGGGACGGCAATTCCCACCCTCACTCTGCTCAAGGCAAGGGACGGCAATTCCCACCCTCACTCTGGTCAAGTCAAGGGACGGCAATTCCCACACTCACTCTGTCCAAGTAAAGGGACGGCAATTCCCACCCTCACTCTGCTCAAGGCAAGGGACGGCAATTCCCACCCTCACTCTGGTCAAGTCAAGGGACGGCAATTCCCACCCTCACTCTGCTCAAGGCAAGGGACGGAAATTCCCACACTCACTCTGCACAAGTCAAGGGACGGCAATTCCCACCCTCACTCTGGTCAAGTCAAGGGACGGCAATTCCCACCCTCACTATGCTCAGGTCAAGGGACGGCAATTCCAACCCTCACTCTGCTCAAGTCAAGGGACGCAATTCCCACCCTCACTCTGCTCAAGTCACGGGACGGCAATTCCCACACTCACTCTGCACAAGTCAAGGGACGGCAATTCCCACCCTCACTCTGGTCAAGTCAAGGGACGGCAATTCCCACCCTCACTATGCTCAGGTCAAGGGACGGCAATTCCAACCCTCACTCTGCTCAAGTCAAGGGACGGCAATTCCCACACTCACTCTGTCCAAGTAAAGGGACGGCAATTCCCAGCCTCACTCTGTCCAAGTCAAGGGACGGCAATTCCCAGCCTCACTTTGCTCAAGTCAAGGGACGGCAATTCCCACCATCACTCTGCTCAAGTCAAGGGACGGCAATTCCCACCCTCACTCTGGTCAAGTCAAGGGACGGCAATTCCCACCCTCACTATGCTCAGGTCAAGGGACGGCAATTCCAACCCTCACTCTGCTCAAGTCAAGGGACGCAATTCCCACCCTCACTCTGCTCAAGTCAAGGGACGGCAATTCCCACACTCACTCTGTCCAAGTAAAGGGACGGCAATTCCCACCATCACTCTGCTCAAGGCAAGGGACGGCAATTCCCACACTCACTCTGTCCAAGTCAAGGGACGGCAATTCCCACCCTCACTTCTATCCAAGTCAAGGGACGGCAATTCCCACCCTCACTCTACTCAAGTCAAGTGACGGCAAATCCCACCCTCACTCTGCTCAAGTCAAGGGACGGCAATTCCCACCCTCACTCTGCTCAAGGCAAGGGACGGCAATTCCCACCCTCACTCTGCTCAAGGCAAGGGACGGCAATTCCCACCCTCACTCTGGTCAAGGCAAGGGACGGCAATTCCCACACTCACTCTGTCAAAGTCAAGGGACGGCAATTCCCACCCTCACTCTGCACAAGTCAAGGGACGGCAATTCCCACCCTCACTCTGCTCAAGTCAAGTGACGGCAATTCCCACCCTCACTCTGCTCAAGTCAAGGGACGGCAATTCCCACCCTCACTCTGCTCAAGGCAAGGGACGGCAATTCCCACCCTCACTCTGCTCAAGGCAAGGGACGGCAATTCCCACCCTCACTCTGGTCAAGTCAAGGGACGGCAATTCCCACACTCACTCTGTCCAAGTAAAGGGACGGCAATTCCCACCCTCACTCTGCTCAAGGCAAGGGACGGCAATTCCCACCCTCACTCTGGTCAAGTCAAGGGACGGCAATTCCCACCCTCACTCTGCTCAAGGCAAGGGACGGAAATTCCCACACTCACTCTGCACAAGTCAAGGGACGGCAATTCCCACCCTCACTCTGGTCAAGTCAAGGGACGGCAATTCCCACCCTCACTATGCTCAGGTCAAGGGACGGCAATTCCAACCCTCACTCTGCTCAAGTCAAGGGACGCAATTCCCACCCTCACTCTGCTCAAGTCAAGGGACGGCAATTCCCACACTCACTCTGCACAAGTCAAGGGACGGCAATTCCCACCCTCACTCTGGTCAAGTCAAGGGACGGCAATTCCCACCCTCACTATGCTCAGGTCAAGGGACGGCAATTCCAACCCTCAATCTGCTCAAGTCAAGGGACGGCAATTCCCACCCTCACTCTGCTCAAGGCAAGGGACGGCAATTCCCACCCTCACTCTGCTCAAGGCAAGGGACGGCAATTCCCACCCTCACTCTGCTCAAGGCAAGGGACGGCAATTCCCACCCTCACTCTGCTCAAGGCAAGGGACGGCAATTCCCACCCTCACTCTGGTCAAGGCAAGGGACGGCAATTCCCACACTCACTCTGTCCAAGTAAAGGGACGGCAATTCCCAGCCTCACTCTGTCCAAGTCAAGGGACGGCAATTCCCAGCCTCACTTTGCTCAAGTCAAGGGACGGCAATTCCCACCATCACTCTGCTCAAGTCAAGGGACGGCAATTCCCACCCTCACTCTGGTCAAGTCAAGGGACGGCAATTCCCACCCTCACTATGCTCAGGTCAAGGGACGGCAATTCCAACCCTCACTCTGCTCAAGTCAAGGGACGCAATTCCCACCCTCACTCTGCTCAAGTCAAGGGACGGCAATTCCCACACTCACTCTGTCCAAGTAAAGGGACGGCAATTCCCACCATCACTCTGCTCAAGGCAAGGGACGGCAATTCCCACACTCACTCTGTCCAAGTCAAGGGACGGCAATTCCCACCCTCACTTCTATCCAAGTCAAGGGACGGCAATTCCCACCCTCACTCTACTCAAGTCAAGTGACGGCAAATCCCACCCTCACTCTGCTCAAGTCAAGGGACGGCAATTCCCACCCTCACTCTGCTCAAGGCAAGGGACGGCAATTCCCACCCTCACTCTGCTCAAGGCAAGGGACGGCAATTCCCACCCTCACTCTGGTCAAGGCAAGGGACGGCAATTCCCACACTCACTCTGTCAAAGTCAAGGGACGGCAATTCCCACCCTCACTCTGCACAAGTCAAGGGACGGCAATTCCCACCCTCACTCTGCTCAAGTCAAGTGACGGCAATTCCCACCCTCACTCTGCTCAAGTCAAGGGACGGCAATTCCCACCCTCACTCTGCTCAAGGCAAGGGACGGCAATTCCCACCCTCACTCTGCTCAAGGCAAGGGACGGCAATTCCCACCCTCACTCTGGTCAAGTCAAGGGACGGCAATTCCCACACTCACTCTGTCCAAGTAAAGGGACGGCAATTCCCACCCTCACTCTGCTCAAGGCAAGGGACGGCAATTCCCACCCTCACTCTGGTCAAGTCAAGGGACGGCAATTCCCACCCTCACTCTGCTCAAGGCAAAGGACGGAAATTCCCACACTCACTCTGCACAAGTCAAGGGACGGCAATTCCCACCCTCACTCTGGTCAAGTCAAGGGACGGCAATTCCCACCCTCACTATGCTCAGGTCAAGGGACGGCAATTCCAACCCTCACTCTGCTCAAGTCAAGGGACGCAATTCCCACCCTCACTCTTCTCAAGTCAAGGGACGGCAATTCCCACACTCACTCTGCACAAGTCAAGGGACGGCAATTCCCACCCTCACTCTGGTCAAGTCAAGGGACGGCAATTCCCACCCTCACTATGCTCAGGTCAAGGGACGGCAATTCCAACCCTCACTCTGCTCAAGTCAAGGGACGGCAATTCCCACACTCACTCTGTCCAAGTAAAGGGACGGCAATTCCCAGCCTCACTCTGTCCAAGTCAAGGGACGGCAATTCCCAGCCTCACTTTGCTCAAGTCAAGGGACGGCAATTCCCACACTCACTCTGTCAAAGTCAAGGGACGGCAATTCCCACCCTCACTCTGCACAAGTCAAGGGACGGCAATTCCCACCCTCACTCTGCTCAAGTCAAGTGACGGCAATTCCCACCCTCACTCTGCTCAAGTCAAGGGACGGCAATTCCCACCCTCACTCTGCTCAAGGCAAGGGACGGCAATTCCCACCCTCACTCTGCTCAAGGCAAGGGACGGCAATTCCCACCCTCACTCTGGTCAAGTCAAGGGACGGCAATTCCCACACTCACTCTGTCCAAGTAAAGGGACGGCAATTCCCACCCTCACTCTGCTCAAGGCAAGGGACGGCAATTCCCACCCTCACTCTGGTCAAGTCAAGGGACGGCAATTCCCACCCTCACTCTGCTCAAGGCAAGGGACGGAAATTCCCACACTCACTCTGCACAAGTCAAGGGACGGCAATTCCCACCCTCACTCTGGTCAAGTCAAGGGACGGCAATTCCCACCCTCACTATGCTCAGGTCAAGGGACGGCAATTCCAACCCTCACTCTGCTCAAGTCAAGGGACGCAATTCCCACCCTCACTCTGCTCAAGTCAAGGGACGGCAATTCCCACACTCACTCTGCACAAGTCAAGGGACGGCAATTCCCACCCTCACTCTGGTCAAGTCAAGGGACGGCAATTCCCACCCTCACTATGCTCAGGTCAAGGGACGGCAATTCCAACCCTCACTCTGCTCAAGTCAAGGGACGGCAATTCCCACACTCACTCTGTCCAAGTAAAGGGACGGCAATTCCCAGCCTCACTCTGTCCAAGTCAAGGGACGGCAATTCCCAGCCTCACTTTGCTCAAGTCAAGGGACGGCAATTCTCACACTCACTCTGCTCAAGTCAAGGGACGGCAATTCCCACCCTCACTCTGTCCAAGTCAATGGACGGCAATTCCCAGCCTCACTTTGCTCAAGTCAAGGGACGGCAATTCCCACCCTCACTCTCCTCAAGTCAAGGGACGGCAATTCCCACCCTGACTCTGTCCAAGTCAAGGGACGGTAATTCCCACCCTCACTCTGCTCAAGTCAAGGGACGGATATTCCCACCCTGACTCTGCTCAAGGCAAGGGACGGCAATTCCCACACTCACTCTGCACAAGTCAAGGGACGGCAATTCCCACCCTCACTCTGGTCAAGTCAAGGGACGGCAATTCCCACCCTCACTATGCTCAGGTCAAGGGACGGCAATTCCAACCCTCACTCTGCTCAAGTCAAGGGACGGCAATTCCCACACTCACTCTGTCCAAGTAAAGGGACGGCAATTCCCACCATCACTCTGCTCAAGGCAAGGGACGGCAATTCCCACCATCACTCTGCTCAAGTCAAGGGACGGCAATTCCCACCCTCACTCTGTCCAAGTCAAGGGACGGCAATTCCCAGCCTCACTTTGCTCAAGTCAAGGGACGGCAATTCCCACCCTCACTCTGCTCAAGTCAAGGGACGGCAATTCCCACCCTGACTCTGTCCAAGTCAAGGGACGGTAATTCCCACCCTCACTCTGCTCAAGTCAAGGGACGGATATTCCCACCCTGACTCTGTCCAAGTAAAGGTACGCAATTCCCACCCTCACTCTATCCAAGTCAAGGGACGGCAATTCCCACCCTCACTCTTCTCAAGTCAAGGGACGGCAATTCCCACCCTCACTCTGCTCAAGTCAAGGGACGGCAATTCCCACCCTCACTGTGCTCAAGGCAACGGACGGCAATTCCCACCCTCACTCTGCTCAAGGCAAGGGACGGCAATTCCCACCCTCACTCTGGTCAAGTCAAGGGACGGATATTCCCACCCTCACTCTGCTCAAGGCAAGGGACGGCAATTCCCACCATCACTCTGCTCAAGGCAAGGGACGGCAATTCCCACACTCACTCTGTCCAAGTCAAGGGACGGCAATTCCCACCCTCACTCTGCTCAAGTCAAGTGACGGCAATTCCCACCCTCACTCTGCTCAAGTCAAGGGACGGCAATTCCCACCCTCACTCTGCTCAAGGCAAGGGACGGCAATTCCCACCCTCACTCTGCTCAAGGCAAGGGACGGCAATTCCCACCCTCACTCTGCTCAAGGCAAGGGACGGCAATTCCCACCCTCACTCTGCTCAAGGCAAGGGACGGCAATTCCCACCCTCACTCTGCTCAAGGCAAGGGACGGCAATTCCCACCCTCACTCTGGTCAAGGCAAGGGACGGCAATTCCCACACTCACTCTGTCAAAGTCAAGGGACGGCAATTCCCACCCTCACTCTGCACAAGTCAAGGGACGGCAATTCCCACCCTCACTCTGCTCAAGTCAAGTGACGGCAATTCCCACCCTCACTCTGCTCAAGTCAAGGGACGGCAATTCCCACCCTCACTCTGCTCAAGGCAAGGGACGGCAATTCCCACCCTCACTCTGCTCAAGGCAAGGGACGGCAATTCCCACCCTCACTCTGGTCAAGTCAAGGGACGGCAATTCCCACACTCACTCTGTCCAAGTAAAGGGACGGCAATTCCCACCCTCACTCTGCTCAAGGCAAGGGACGGCAATTCCCACCCTCACTCTGGTCAAGTCAAGGGACGGCAATTCCCACCCTCACTCTGCTCAAGGCAAGGGACGGAAATTCCCACACTCACTCTGCACAAGTCAAGGGACGGCAATTCCCACCCTCACTCTGGTCAAGTCAAGGGACGGCAATTCCCACCCTCACTATGCTCAGGTCAAGGGACGGCAATTCCAACCCTCACTCTGCTCAAGTCAAGGGACGCAATTCCCACCCTCACTCTGCTCAAGTCACGGGACGGCAATTCCCACACTCACTCTGCACAAGTCAAGGGACGGCAATTCCCACCCTCACTCTGGTCAAGTCAAGGGACGGCAATTCCCACCCTCACTATGCTCAGGTCAAGGGACGGCAATTCCAACCCTCACTCTGCTCAAGTCAAGGGACGGCAATTCCCACACTCACTCTGTCCAAGTAAAGGGACGGCAATTCCCAGCCTCACTCTGTCCAAGTCAAGGGACGGCAATTCCCAGCCTCACTTTGCTCAAGTCAAGGGACGGCAATTCCCACACTCACTCTGCTCAAGTCAAGGGACGGCAATTCCCACCCTCACTCTGTCCAAGTCAAGGGACGGCAATTCCCAGCCTCACTTTGCTCAAGTCAAGGGACGGCAATTCCCACCCTCACTCTCCTCAAGTCAAGGGACGGCAATTCCCACCCTGACTCTGTCCAAGTCAAGGGACGGTAATTCCCACCCTCACTCTGCTCAAGTCAAGGGACGGATATTCCCACCCTGACTCTGCTCAAGGCAAGGGACGGCAATTCCCACACTCACTCTGCACAAGTCAAGGGAAGGCAATTCCCACCCTCACTCTGGTCAAGTCAAGGGACGGCAATTCCCACCCTCACTATGCTCAGGTCAAGGGACGGCAATTCCAACCCTCACTCTGCTCAAGGCAAGGGACGGCAATTCCCACCATCACTCTGCTCAAGTCAAGGGACGGCAATTCCCACCCTCACTCTGTCCAAGTCAAGGGACGGCAATTCCCAGCCTCACTTTGCTCAAGTCAAGGGACGGCAATTCCCACCCTCACTCTGCTCAAGTCAAGGGACGGCAATTCCCACCCTGACTCTGTCCAAGTCAAGGGACGGTAATTCCCACCCTCACTCTGCTCAAGTCAAGGGACGGATATTCCCACCCTGACTCTGTCCAAGTAAAGGTACGCAATTCCCACCCTCACTCTATCCAAGTCAAGGGACGGCAATTCCCACCCTCACTCTTCTCAAGTCAAGGGACGGCAATTCCCACCCTCACTCTGCTCAAGTCAAGGGACGGCAATTCCCACCCTCACTGTGCTCAAGGCAACGGACGGCAATTCCCACCCTCACTCTGCTCAAGGCAAGGGACGGCAATTCCCACCCTCACTCTGGTCAAGTCAAGGGACGGATATTCCCACCCTCACTCTGCTCAAGGCAAGGGACGGCAATTCCCACACTCACTCTGCACAAGTCAAGGGACGCAATTCCCACCCTCACTCTGCTCAAGTCAAGGGACGGCAATTCCCACCCTCACTGTGCTCAAGGCAACGGACGGCAATTCCCACCCTTACTCTGCTCAAGGCAAGGGACGGCAATTCCCACCCTCACTCTGGTCAAGTCAAGGGACGGATATTCCCACCCTCACTCTGCTCAAGGCAAGGGACGGCAATTCCCACACTCACTCTGCACAAGTCAAGGGACGCAATTCCCACCCTCACTCTGCTCAAGTCAAGGGACGGCAATTCCCACACTCACTCTGTCCAAGTAAAGGGACGGCAATTCCCACCATCACTCTGCTCAAGGCAAGGGACGGCAATTCCCACACTCACTCTGTCCAAGTCAAGGGACGGCAATTCCCACCCTCACTCTGCTCAAGTCAAGTGACGGCAATTCCCACCCTCACTCTGCTCAAGTCAAGGGACGGCAATTCCCACCCTCACTCTGCTCAAGGCAAGGGACGGCAATTCCCACCCTCACTCTGCTCAAGGCAAGGGACGGCAATTCCCACCCTCACTCTGCTCAAGGCAAGGGACGGCAATTCCCACCCTCACTCTGCTCAAGGCAAGGGACGGCAATTCCCACCCTCACTCTGCTCAAGGCAAGGGACGGCAATTCCCACCCTCACTCTGGTCAAGGCAAGGGACGGCAATTCCCACACTCACTCTGTCAAAGTCAAGGGACGGCAATTCCCACCCTCACTCTGCACAAGTCAAGGGACGGCAATTCCCACCCTCACTCTGCTCAAGTCAAGTGACGGCAATTCCCACCCTCACTCTGCTCAAGTCAAGGGACGGCAATTCCCACCCTCACTCTGCTCAAGGCAAGGGACGGCAATTCCCACCCTCACTCTGCTCAAGGCAAGGGACGGCAATTCCCACACTCACTCTGGTCAAGTCAAGGGACGGCAATTCCCACACTCACTCTGTCCAAGTAAAGGGACGGCAATTCCCACCCTCACTCTGCTCAAGGCAAGGGACGGCAATTCCCACCCTCACTCTGGTCAAGTCAAGGGACGGCAATTCCCACCCTCACTCTGCTCAAGGCAAGGGACGGAAATTCCCACACTCACTCTGCACAAGTCAAGGGACGGCAATTCCCACCCTCACTCTGGTCAAGTCAAGGGACGGCAATTCCCACCCTCACTATGCTCAGGTCAAGGGACGGCAATTCCAACCCTCACTCTGCTCAAGTCAAGGGACGCAATTCCCACCCTCACTCTGCTCAAGTCAAGGGACGGCAATTCCCACACTCACTCTGCACAAGTCAAGGGACGGCAATTCCCACCCTCACTCTGGTCAAGTCAAGGGACGGCAATTCCCACCCTCACTATGCTCAGGTCAAGGGACGGCAATTCCAACCCTCACTCTGCTCAAGTCAAGGGACGGCAATTCCCACACTCACTCTGTCCAAGTAAAGGGACGGCAATTCCCGGCCTCACTCTGTCCAAGTCAAGGGACGGCAATTCCCAGCCTCACTTTGCTCATGTCAAGGGACGGCAATTCCCACACTCACTCTGCTCAAGTCAAGGGACGGCAATTCCCACCCTCACTCTGTCCAAGTCAAGGGACGGCAATTCCCAGCCTCACTTTGCTCAAGTCAAGGGACGGCAATTCCCACCCTCACTCTCCTCAAGTCAAGGGACGGCAATTCCCACCCTGACTCTGTCCAAGTCAAGGGACGGTAATTCCCACCCTCACTCTGCTCAAGTCAAGGGACGGATATTCCCACCCTGACTCTGCTCAAGGCAAGGGACGGCAATTCCCACACTCACTCTGCACAAGTCAAGGGACGGCAATTCCCACCCTCACTCTGGTCAAGTCAAGGGACGGCAATTCCCACCCTCACTATGCTCAGGTCAAGGGACGGCAATTCCAACCCTCACTCTGCTCAAGGCAAGGGACGGCAATTCCCACCATCACTCTGCTCAAGTCAAGGGACGGCAATTCCCACCCTCACTCTGTCCAAGTCAAGGGACGGCAATTCCCAGCCTCACTTTGCTCAAGTCAAGGGACGGCAATTCCCACCCTCACTCTGCTCAAGTCAAGGGACGGCAATTCCCACCCTGACTCTGTCCAAGTCAAGGGACGGTAATTCCCACCCTCACTCTGCTCAAGTCAAGGGACGGATATTCCCACCCTGACTCTGTCCAAGTAAAGGTACGCAATTCCCACCCTCACTCTATCCAAGTCAAGGGACGGCAATTCCCACCCTCACTCTTCTCAAGTCAAGGGACGGCAATTCCCACCCTCACTCTGCTCAAGTCAAGGGACGGCAATTCCCACCCTCACTGTGCTCAAGGCAACGGACGGCAATTCCCACCCTCACTCTGCTCAAGGCAAGGGACGGCAATTCCCACCCTCACTCTGGTCAAGTCAAGGGACGGATATTCCCACCCTCACTCTGCTCAAGGCAAGGGACGGCAATTCCCACACTCACTCTGCACAAGTCAAGGGACGCAATTCCCACCCTCACTCTGCTCAAGTCAAGGGACGGCAATTCCCACACTCACTCTGTCCAAGTAAAGGGACGGCAATTCCCACCATCACTCTGCTCAAGGCAAGGGACGGCAATTCCCACACTCACTCTGCACAAGTCAAGGGACGCAATTCCCACCCTCACTCTGCTCAAGTCAAGGGACGGCAATTCCCACACTCACTCTGTCCAAGTAAAGGGACGGCAATTCCCACCATCACTCTGCTCAAGGCAAGGGACGGCAATTCCCACACTCACTCTGTCCAAGTCAAGGGACGGCAATTCCCACCCTCACTCTGCTCAAGTCAAGTGACGGCAATTCCCACCCTCACTCTGCTCAAGTCAAGGGACGGCAATTCCCACCCTCACTCTGCTCAAGGCAAGGGACGGCAATTCCCACCCTCACTCTGCTCAAGGCAAGGGACGGCAATTCCCACCCTCACTCTGGTCAAGTCAAGGGACGGCAATTCCCACACTCACTCTGTCAAAGTCAAGGGACGGCAATTCCCACCCTCACTCTGCACAAGTCAAGGGACGGCAATTCCCACCCTCACTCTGCTCAAGTCAAGTGACGGCAATTCCCACCCTCACTCTGCTCAAGTCAAGGGACGGCAATTCCCACCCTCACTCTTCTCAAGGCAAGGGACGGCAATTCCCACCCTCACTCTGCTCAAGTCAAGGAACGGCAATTCCCACCCTCACTTTGCTCAAGGCAAGGGACGGCAATTCCCACACTCACTCTGCACAAGTCAAGGGACGGCAATTCCCAACATCACTCTGGTCAAGTCAAGGGACGGCAATTCCCACCCTCACTATGCTCAGGTCAAGGGACGGCAATTCCAACGCTCACTCTGCTCAAGTCAAGGGACGCAATTCCCACCCTCACTCTGCTCAAGGCAAGGGACGGCAATTCCCACACTCACTCTGTCCAAGTCAAGGGACGGCAATTCCCACCCTCACTTCTATCCAAGTCAAGGGACGGCAATTCCCACCCTCACTCTACTCAAGTCAAGTGACGGCAATTCCCACCCTCACTCTGCTCAAGTCAAGGGACGGCAATTCCCACCCTCACTCTGCTCAAGGCAAGGGACGGCAATTCCCACCTTCACTCTGCTCAAGGCAAGGGACGGCAATTCCCACCCTCACTCTGGTCAAGGCAAGGGACGGCAATTCCCACACTCACTCTGTCAAAGTCAAGGGACGGCAATTCCCACCCTCACTCTGCACAAGTCAAGGGACGGCAATTCCCACCCTCACTCTGCTCAAGTCAAGTGACAGCAATTCCCACCCTCACTCTGCTCAAGTCAAGGGACGGCAATTCCCACCCTCACTCTGCTCAAGGCAAGGGACGGCAATTCCCACCCTCACTCTGCTCAAGGCAAGGGACGGCAATTCCCACTCTCACTCTGGTCAAGTCAAGGGACGGCAATTCCCACACTCACTCTGTGCAAGTAAAGGGACGGCAATTCCCACCCTCACTCTGCTCAAGGCAAGGGACGGCAATTCCCACCCTCACTCTGGTCAAGTCAAGGGACGGCAATTCCCACCCTCACTCTGCTCAAGGCAAGGGACGGAAATTCCCACACTCACTCTGCACAAGTCAAGGGACGGCAATTCCCACCCTCACTCTGGTCAAGTCAAGGGACGGCAATTCCCACCCTCACTATGCTCAGGTCAAGGGACGGCAATTCCAACCCTCACTCTGCTCAAGTCAAGGGACGCAATTCCCACCCTCACTCTGCTCAAGTCAAGGGACGGCAATTCCCACACTCACTCTGCACAAGTCAAGGGACGGCAATTCCCACCCTCAATCTGGTCAAGTCAAGGGACGGCAATTCCCACCCTCACTATGCTCAGGTCAAGGGACGGCAATTCCAACCCTCACTCTGCTCAAGTCAAGGGACGGCAATTCCCACACTCACTCTGTCCAAGTAAAGGGACGGCAATTCCCAGCCTCACTCTGTCCAAGTCAAGGGACGGCAATTCCCAGCCTCACTTTGCTCAAGTCAAGGGACGGCAATTCCCACCCTCACTCTGCTCAAGTCAAGGGACGGCAATTACCACCCTCACTCTGTCCAAGTCAAGGGACGGCAATTACCACCCTCACTCTGTCCAAGTCAAGGGACGGCAATTCCCAGCCTCACTTTGCTCAAGTCAAGGGACGGCAATTCCCACCCTCACTCTGCTCAAGTCAAGGGACGGCAATTCCCACCCTGACTCTGTCCAAGTAAAGGGACGGCAATTCCCACCCTCACTCTGCTCAAGTCAAGGGACAGATATTCCCACCCTGACTCTGCTCAAGGCAAGGGACGGCAATTCCCACACTCACTCTGCACAAGTCAAGGGACGGCAATTCCCACACTCACTCTGGTCAAGTCAAGGGACGGCAATTCCCACCCTCACTATGCTCAGGTCAAGGGACGGCAATTCCAACCCTCACTCTGCTCAAGTCAAGGGACGGCAATTCCCACACTCACTCTGTCCAAGTAAAGGGACGGCAATTCCCACCATCACTCTGCTCAAGGCAAGGGACGGCAATTTCCACCATCACTCTGCTCAAGTCAAGGGACGGCAATTCCCACCCTCACTCTGTCCAAGTCAAGGGACGGCAATTCCCAGCCTCACTTTGCTCAATTCAAGGGACGGCAATTCCCACCCTCACTCTGCTCAAGTCAAGGGACGGCAATTCCCACCCTGACTCTGTCCAAGTCAAGGGACGGTAATTCCCACCCTCACTCTTCTCAAGTCAAGGGACGGATATTCCCACCCTGACTCTGTCCAAGTAAAGGTACGCAATTCCCACCCTCACTCTATCCAAGTCAAGGGACGGCAATTCCCACCCTCACTCTTCTCAAGTCAAGGGACGGCAATTCCCACCCTCACTCTGCTCAAGTCAAGGGACGGCAATTCCCACCCTAACTGTGCTCAAGGCAAGGGACGGCAATTCCCACCCTCACTCTGCTCAAGGCAAGGGACGGCAATTCCCACCCTCACTCTGGTCAAGTCAAGGGACGGATATTCCCACCCTCACTCTGCTCAAGGCAAGGGACGGCAATTCCCACACTCACTCTGCATAAGTCAAGGGACGCAATTCCCACCCTCACTCTGCTCAAGTCAAGGGACGGCAATTCCCACACTCACTCTGTCCAAGTAAAGGGACGGCAATTCCCACCATCACTCTGCTCAAGGCAAGGGACGGCAATTCCCACACTCACTCTGTCCAAGTCAAGGGACGGCAATTCCCACCCTCACTCTGCTCAAGTCAAGTGACGGTAATTCCCACCCTCACTCTGCTCAAGTCAAGGGACGGCAATTCCCACCCTCACTCTGCACAAGTCAAGGGACGGCAATTCCCACCCTCACTCTGCTCAAGTCAAGTGACGGCAATTCCCACCCTCACTCTGCTCAAGTCAAGGGACGGCAATTCCCACCCTCACTCTGCTCAAGGCAAGGGACGGCAATTCCCACCCTCACTCTGCTCAAGGCAAGGGACGGCAATTCCCACCCTCACTCTGGTCAAGTCAAGGGACGGCAATTCCCACACTCACTCTGTGCAAGTAAAGGGACGGCAATTCCCACCCTCACTCTGCTCAAGGCAAGGGACGGCAATTCCCACCCTCACTCTGGTCAAGTCAAGGGACGGCAATTCCCACCCTCACTCTGCTCAAGGCAAGGGACGGAAATTCCCACACTCACTCTGCTCAAGTCAAGGGACGCAATTCCCACCCTCACTCTGCTCAAGTCACGGGACGGCAATTCCCACACTCACTCTGCACAAGTCAAGGGACGGCAATTCCCACACTCACTCTGGTCAAGTCAAGGGACGGCAATTCCCACCCTCACTATGCTCAGGTCAAGGGACGGCAATTCCAACCCTCACTCTGCTCAAGTCAAGGGACGGCAATTCCCACACTCACTCTGTCCAAGTAAAGGGACGGCAATTCCCACCATCACTCTGCTCAAGGCAAGGGACGGCAATTTCCACCATCACTCTGCTCAAGTCAAGGGACGGCAATTCCCACCCTCACTCTGTCCAAGTCAAGGGACGGCAATTCCCAGCCTCACTTTGCTCAATTCAAGGGACGGCAATTCCCACCCTCACTCTGCTCAAGTCAAGGGACGGCAATTCCCACCCTGACTCTGTCCAAGTCAAGGGACGGTAATTCCCACCCTCACTCTGCTCAAGTCAAGGGACGGATATTCCCACCCTGACTCTGTCCAAGTAAAGGTACGCAATTCCCACCCTCACTCTATCCAAGTCAAGGGACGGCAATTCCCACCCTCACTCTTCTCAAGTCAAGGGACGGCAATTCCCACCCTCACTCTGCTCAAGTCAAGGGACGGCAATTCCCACCCTAACTGTGCTCAAGGCAAGGGACGGCAATTCCCACCCTCACTCTGCTCAAGGCAAGGGACGGCAATTCCCACCCTCACTCTGGTCAAGTCAAGGGACGGATATTCCCACCCTCACTCTGCTCAAGGCAAGGGACGGCAATTCCCACACTCACTCTGCATAAGTCAAGGGACGCAATTCCCACCCTCACTCTGCTCAAGTCAAGGGACGGCAATTCCCACACTCACTCTGTCCAAGTAAAGGGACGGCAATTCCCACCATCACTCTGCTCAAGGCAAGGGACGGCAATTCCCACACTCACTCTGTCCAAGTCAAGGGACGGCAATTCCCACCCTCACTCTGCTCAAGTCAAGTGACGGTAATTCCCACCCTCACTCTGCTCAAGTCAAGGGACGGCAATTCCCACCCTCACTCTGCACAAGTCAAGGGACGGCAATTCCCACCCTCACTCTGCTCAAGTCAAGTGACGGCAATTCCCACCCTCACTCTGCTCAAGTCAAGGGACGGCAATTCCCACCCTCACTCTGCTCAAGGCAAGGGACGGCAATTCCCACCCTCACTCTGCTCAAGGCAAGGGACGGCAATTCCCACCCTCACTCTGGTCAAGTCAAGGGACGGCAATTCCCACACTCACTCTGTGCAAGTAAAGGGACGGCAATTCCCACCCTCACTCTGCTCAAGGCAAGGGACGGCAATTCCCACCCTCACTCTGGTCAAGTCAAGGGACGGCAATTCCCACCCTCACTCTGCTCAAGGCAAGGGACGGAAATTCCCACACTCACTCTGCACAAGTCAAGGGACGGCAATTCCCACCCTCACTCTGGTCAAGTCAAGGGACGGCAATTCCCACCCTCACTATGCTCAGGTCAAGGGACGGCAATTCCAACCCTCACTCTGCTCAAGTCAAGGGACGCAATTCCCACCCTCACTCTGCTCAAGTCAAGGGACGGCAATTCCCACACTCACTCTGCACAAGTCAAGGGACGGCAATTCCCACCCTCAATCTGGTCAAGTCAAGGGACGGCAATTCCCACCCTCACTATGCTCAGGTCAAGGGACGGCAATTCCAACCCTCACTCTGCTCAAGTCAAGGGACGGCAATTCCCACACTCACTCTGTCCAAGTAAAGGGACGGCAATTCCCAGCCTCACTCTGTCCAAGTCAAGGGACGGCAATTCCCAGCCTCACTTTGCTCAAGTCAAGGGACGGCAATTCCTACCCTCACTCTGCTCAAGTCAAGGGACGGCAATTACCACCCTCACTCTGTCCAAGTCAAGGGACGGCAATTCCCAGCCTCACTTTGCTCAAGTCAAGGGACGGCAATTCCCACCCTCACTCTGCTCAAGTCAAGGGACGGCAATTCCCACCCTGACTCTGTCCAAGTCAAGGGACGGTAATTCCCACCCTCACTCTGCTCAAGTCAAGGGACGGATATTCCCACCCTGACTCTGCTCAAGGCAAGGGACGGCAATTCCCACACTCACTCTGCACAAGTCAAGGGACGGCAATTCCCACCCTCACTCTGGTCAAGTCAAGGGACGGCAATTCCCACCCTCACTATGCTCAGGTCAAGGGACGGCAATTCCAACCCTCACTCTGCTCAAGTCAAGGGACGGCAATTCCCACACTCACTCTGTCCAAGTAAAGGGACGGCAATTCCCACCATCACTCTGCTCAAGGCAAGGGACGGCAATTTCCACCATCACTCTGCTCAAGTCAAGGGACGGCAATTCCCACCCCTACTCTGTCCAAGTCAAGGGACGGCAATTCCCAGCCTCACTTTGCTCAATTCAAGGGACGGCAATTCCCACCCTCACTCTGCTCAAGTCAAGGGACGGCAATTCCCACCCTGACTCTGTCCAAGTCAAGGGACGGTAATTCCCACCCTCACTCTGCTCAAGTCAAGGGACGGATATTCCCACCCTGACTCTGTCCAAGTAAAGGTACGCAATTCCCACCCTCACTCTATCCAAGTCAAGGGACGGCAATTCCCACCCTCACTCTTCTCAAGTCAAGGGACGGCAATTCCCACCCTCACTCTGCTCAAGTCAAGGGACGGCAATTCCCACCCTAACTGTGCTCAAGGCAAGGGACGGCAATTCCCACCCTCACTCTGCTCAAGGCAAGGGACGGAAATTCCCACACTCACTCTGCACAAGTCAAGGGACGGCAATTCCCACCCTCACTCTGGTCAAGTCAAGGGACGGCAATTCCCACCCTCACTATGCTCAGGTCAAGGGACGGCAATTCCAACCCTCACTCTGCTCAAGTCAAGGGACGCAATTCCCACCCTCACTCTGCTCAAGTCAAGGGACGGCAATTCCCACCCTGACTCTGTCCAAGTCAAGGGACGGTAATTCCCACCCTCACTCTGCTCAAGTCAAGGGACGGATATTCCCACCCTGACTCTGTCCAAGTAAAGGTACGCAATTCCCACCCTCACTCTATCCAAGTCAAGGGACGGCAATTCCCACCCTCACTCTTCTCAAGTCAAGGGACGGCAATTCCCACCCTCACTCTGCTCAAGTCAAGGGACGGCAATTCCCACCCTAACTGTGCTCAAGGCAAGGGACGGCAATTCCCACCCTCACTCTGCTCAAGGCAAGGGACGGCAATTCCCACCCTCACTCTGGTCAAGTCAAGGGACGGATATTCCCACTCACTCTTCTCAAGTCAAGGGACGGCAATTCCCACCCTCACTCTGCACAAGTCAAGGGACGGCAATTCCCACCCTCACTCTGTCCAAGTAAAGGGACGGCAATTCCCACACTCACTCTGTCCAAGTAAAGGGACGGCAATTCCCACACTCACTCTGTCCAAGTCAACGGACGGCAATTCCCACCCTCACTCTGCACAAGTCAGGGGACGGCAATTCCCACCCTCACTCTGGTCAAGTCAAGGGACGGCAATTCCCACCCTCACTCTGCTCAAGTCAAGGGACGGCAATTACCACCCTCACTCTGCACAAGTCAAGGGACGGCAATTCCCACCCTCACTCTGCTCAAGTCAAGGGACGGCAATTCCCACCCTCACTATGCTCAGGTCAAGGGACGGCAATTCCAACCCTCACTCTGCTCAAGTCAAGGGACGCAATTCCCACCCTCACTCTGCTCAAGTCAAGGGACGGCAATTCCCACCCTGACTCTGTCCAAGTCAAGGGACGGTAATTCCCACCCTCACTCTGCTCAAGTCAAGGGACGGATATTCCCACCCTGACTCTGTCCAAGTAAAGGTACGCAATTCCCACCCTCACTCTATCCAAGTCAAGGGACGGCAATTCCCACCCTCACTCTTCTCAAGTCAAGGGACGGCAATTCCCACCCTCACTCTGCTCAAGTCAAGGGACGGCAATTCCCACCCTAACTGTGCTCAAGGCAAGGGACGGCAATTCCCACCCTCACTCTGCTCAAGGCAAGGGACGGCAATTCCCACCCTCACTCTGGTCAAGTCAAGGGACGGATATTCCCACTCACTCTTCTCAAGTCAAGGGACGGCAATTCCCACCCTCACTCTGCACAAGTCAAGGGACGGCAATTCCCACCCTCACTCTGTCCAAGTAAAGGGACGGCAATTCCCACACTCACTCTGTCCAAGTAAAGGGACGGCAATTCCCACACTCACTCTGTCCAAGTCAACGGACGGCAATTCCCACCCTCACTCTGCACAAGTCAGGGGACGGCAATTCCCACCCTCACTCTGGTCAAGTCAAGGGACGGCAATTCCCACCCTCACTCTGCTCAAGTCAAGGGACGGCAATTACCACCCTCACTCTGCACAAGTCAAGGGACGGCAATTCCCACCCTCACTCTGCTCAAGTCAAGGGACGGCAATTCTAACCCTCACTCTGCTCAAGTCAAGGGACGGCAATTCCCACCCTCACTCTGCTCAAGGCAAGAGACGGCAATTCCCACACTCACTCTGTCCAAGTAAAGGGACGGCAATTCCCACCCTCACTCTGCTCAAGTCAAGGGACGGCAATACCCACCCTCACTCTGCTCAAGTCAAGGGACGGCAATTCCAACCCTCACTCTGCTCAAGTCAAGGGACGGCAATTCCCACCCTCACTCTGCTCAAGTCAAGGGACGGCAATTCCCACCCTCACTGTGCTCAAGGCAAGGGACGGCAATTCCCACCCTGACTCTGTCCAAGTAAAGGGACGGCAATTACCACCCTCACTCTGCACAAGTCAAGGGACGGCAATTCCCACCCTCACTCTGCACAAGTCAAGGGACGGCAATTCCCACCCTCACTCTGGTCAAGTCAAGGGACGGCAATTCCCACCCTCACTCTGCTCAAGGCAAGGGACGGCAATTCCCACCCTCACTCTGCACAAGTCAAGGGACGGCAATTCCCACCCTCACTCTGGTCAAGTCAAGGGACGGCAATTCCCACCCACACTCTGCTCAAGGCAAGGGACGGCAATTCCCACCCTGACTCTGTCCAAGTAAAGGGACGGCAATTCCCACCCTCACTCTGGTCAAGTCAAGGGACGGCAATTCCCACCCTGACTCTGTCCAAGTAAAGGGACGGCAATTCCCACCCTCACTCTGCTCAAGTCAAGGGACGCAATTCCCACCCTCACTCTGCTCAAGTCAAAGGACGGCAATTCCCACCCTCACTCTGCTCAAGTCAAGGGACGGCAATTCCCACCCTCACTCTGCTCAAGTCAAGGGACACAATTCCCACCCTGACTCTGTCCAAGTAAAGGGACGGCAATTCCCACACTCACTCTGTCCAAGTCAAGGGACGGCAATTCCCACCCTCACTCTTCTCAAGTCAAGGGACGGCAATTCCCACCCTCACTCTGCACAAGTCAAGGGACGGCAATTCCCACCCTCACTCTGTCCAAGTAAAGGGACGGCAATTCCCACACTCACTCTGTCCAAGTAAAGGGACGGCAATTCCCACACTCACTCTGTCCAAGTCAACGGACGGCAATTCCCACCCTCACTCTGCACAAGTCAGGGGACGGCAATTCCCACCCTCACTCTGGTCAAGTCAAGGGACGGCAATTCCCACCCTCACTCTGCTCAAGTCAAGGGACGGCAATTACCACCCTCACTCTGCACAAGTCAAGGGACGGCAATTCCCACCCTCACTCTGCTCAAGTCAAGGGACGGCAATTCCAACCCTCACTCTGCTCAAGTCAAGGGACGGCAATTCCCACCCTCACTCTGCTCAAGGCAAGAAACGGCAATTCCCACACTCACTCTGTCCAAGTAAAGGGACGGCAATTCCCACCCTCACTCTGCTCAAGTCAAGGGACGGCAATTCCCACCCTCACTCTGCTCAAGTCAAGGGACGGCAATTCCAACCCTCACTCTGCTCAAGTCAAGGGACGGCAATTCCCACCCTCACTCTGCTCAAGTCAAGGGACGGCAATTCCCACCCTCACTGTGCTCAAGGCAAGGGACGGCAATTCCCACCCTGACTCTGTCCAAGTAAAGGGACGGCAATTACCACCCTCACTCTGCACAAGTCAAGGGACGGCAATTCCCACCCTCACTCTGCACAAGTCAAGGGACGGCAATTCCCACCCTCACTCTGGTCAAGTCAAGGGACGGCAATTCCCACCCTCACTCTGCTCAAGGCAAGGGACGGCAATTCCCACCCTCACTCTGGTCAAGTCAAGGGACGGCAATTCCCACCCTCACTCTGCTCAAGTCAAGGGACGGCAATTCCAACCCTCACTCCGCTCAAGTCAAGGGACGGCAATTCCCACCCTCACTCTGCTCAAGGCAAGAGACGGCAATTCCCACACTCACTCTGTCCAAGTAAAGGGACGGCAATTCCCACCCTCACTCTGCTCAAGTCAAGGGACGGCAATTCCCACCCTCACTCTGCTCAAGTCAAGGGACGGCAATTCCAACCCTCACTCTGCACAAGTCAAGGGACGGCAATTCCCACCCTCACTCTGTCCAAGTAAAGGGACGGCAATTCCCACACTCACTCTGTCCAAGTAAAGGGACGGCAATTCCCACACTCACTCTGTCCAAGTCAAGGGACGGCAATTCCCACCCTCACTCTGCACAAGTCAGGGGACGGCAATTCCCACCCTCACTCTGGTCAAGTCAAGGGACGGCAATTACCACCCTCACTCTGCTCAAGGCAAGGGACGGCAATTCCCACCCTCACTCTGCACAAGTCAAGGGACGGCAATTCCCACCCTCACTCTGGTCAAGTCAAGGGACGGCAAATCCCACCCTCACTCTGGTCAAGTCAAGGGACGGCAATTCCCACCCTCACTCTGCTCAAGGCAAGGGACGGCAATTCCCACCCTCACTCTGCACAAGTCAAGGGACGGCAATTCCCACCCTCACTCTGGTCAAGTCAAGGGACGGCAATTCCCACCCACACTCTGCTCAAGGCAAGGGACGGCAATTCCCACCCTCACTCTGGTCAAGTCAAGGGACGGCAATTCCCACCCTGACTCTGTCCAAGTAAAGGGAGGGCAATTCCCACCCTCACTCTGCTCAAGTCAAGGGACGCAATTCCCACCCACACTCTGCTCAAGGCAAGGGACGGCAATTCCCACCCTCACTCTGGTCAAGTCAAGGGACGGCAATTCCCACCCTGACTCTGTCCAAGTAAAGGGAGGGCAATTCCCACCCTCACTCTGCTCAAGTCAAGGGACGCAATTCCCACCCTCACTCTGCTCAAGTCAAGGGACGGCAATTCCCACCCTCACTCTGCTCAAGTCAAGGGACTGCAATTCCCACCCTCACTCTGCTCAAGTAAAGGGACGGCAATTCCCACACTCACTCTGTCCAAGTCAAGGGACGGCAATTCCCACCCTCACTCTTCTCAAGTCAAGGGACGGCAATTCCCACCCTCACTCTGCACAAGTCAAGGGACGGCAATTCCCACCCTCACTCTGTCCAAGTAAAGGGACGGCAATTCCCACACTCACTCTGTCCAAGTAAAGGGACGGCAATTCCCACACTCACTCTGTCCAAGTCAAGGGACGGCAATTCCCACCCTGACTCTGCACAAGTCAAGGGACGGCAATTCCCACCCTCACTCTGGTCAAGTCAAGGGACGGCAATTCCCACCCTCACTCTGCTCAAGTAAAGGGACGGCAATTCCCACCCTCACTCTGTCCAAGTAAAGGGACGGCAATTCCCACCCTCACTCTGCTCAAGTAAAGGGACGGCAATTCCCACCCTCACTCTGCTCAAGTCAAGGGACGGCAATTCCCACCCTCACTCTGCTCAAGTCAAGGGACGGCAATTCCAACCCTCACTCTGCTCAAGTCAAGGGACGGCAATTCCCACCCTCACTCTGCTCAAGGCAAGAGACGGCAATTCCCACACTCACTCTGTCCAAGTAAAGGGACGGCAATTCCCACCCTCACTCTGCTCAAGTCAAGGGACGGCAATTCCCACCCTCACTCTGCTCAAGTCAAGGGACGGCAATTCCAACCCTCACTCTGCTCAAGTCAAGGGACGGCAATTCCCACCCTCACTCTGCTCAAGTCAAGGGACGGCAATTCCCACCCTCACTGTGCTCAAGGCAAGGGACGGCAATTCCCACCCTGACTCTGTCCAAGTAAAGGGACGGCAATTCCCACCCTCACTCTGCTCAAGTCAAGGGACGGCAATTCCCACCCTCACTGTGCTCAAGGCAAGGGACGGCAATTCCCACCCTGACTCTGTCCAAGTAAAGGGACGGCAATTCCCACCCTCACTCTGGTCAAGTCAAGGGACGGCAATTCCCACCCTGACTCTGTCCAAGTAAAGGGACGGCAATTCCCACCCTCACTCTGCTCAAGTCAAGGGACGCAATTCCCACCCTCACTCTGCTCAAGTCAAAGGACGGCAATTCCCACCCTCACTCTGCTCAAGTCAAGGGACGGCAATTCCCACCCTCACTCTGCTCAAGTCAAGTGACGGCAATTCCCACCCTCACTCTGCTCAAGTCAAGGGACGGCAATTCCCACCCTCACTCTGCTCAAGGAAAGGGACGGCAATTCCCACCCTCACTCTGCTCAAGGCAAGGGACGGCAATTCCCACCCTCACTCTGGTCAAGTCAAGGGACGGCAATTCCCACCCTCACTTTGCTCAAGGCAAAGGACGGCAATTCCCACACTCACTCTGCACAAGTCAAGGGACGGCAATTCCCAACATCACTCTGGTCAAGTCAAGGGACGGCAATTCCCACCCTCACTATGCTCAGGTCAAGGGACGGGAATTCCAACCCTCACTCTGCTCAAGTCAAGGGACGCAATTCCCACCCTCACTCTGCTCAAGTAAAGGGACGGCAATTCCCACCCTCACTCTGCTCAAGTCAAGGGACGGCAATTCCCACCCTCACTCTGCTCAAGTCAAGGGACGGCAATTCCAACCCTCACTCTGCTCAAGTCAAGGGACGGCAATTCCCACCCTCACTCTGCTCAAGGCAAGAGACGGCAATTCCCACACTCACTCTGTCCAAGTAAAGGGACGGCAATTCCCACCCTCACTCTGCTCAAGTCAAGGGACGGCAATTCCCACCCTCACTCTGCTCAAGTCAAGGGACGGCAATTCCAACCCTCACTCTGCTCAAGTCAAGGGACGGCAATTCCCACCCTCACTCTGCTCAAGTCAAGGGACGGCAATTCCCACCCTCACTGTGCTCAAGGCAAGGGACGGCAATTCCCACCCTGACTCTGTCCAAGTAAAGGGACGGCAATTCCCACCCTCACTCTGCTCAAGTCAAGGGACGGCAATTCCCACCCTCACTGTGCTCAAGGCAAGGGACGGCAATTCCCACCCTGACTCTGTCCAAGTAAAGGGACGGCAATTCCCACCCTCACTCTGGTCAAGTCAAGGGACGGCAATTCCCACCCTGACTCTGTCCAAGTAAAGGGACGGCAATTCCCACCCTCACTCTGCTCAAGTCAAGGGACGCAATTCCCACCCTCACTCTGCTCAAGTCAAAGGACGGCAATTCCCACCCTCACTCTGCTCAAGTCAAGGGACGGCAATTCCCACCCTCACTCTGCTCAAGTCAAGTGACGGCAATTCCCACCCTCACTCTGCTCAAGTCAAGGGACGGCAATTCCCACCCTCACTCTGCTCAAGGAAAGGGACGGCAATTCCCACCCTCACTCTGCTCAAGGCAAGGGACGGCAATTCCCACCCTCACTCTGGTCAAGTCAAGGGACGGCAATTCCCACCCTCACTTTGCTCAAGGCAAAGGACGGCAATTCCCACACTCACTCTGCACAAGTCAAGGGACGGCAATTCCCAACATCACTCTGGTCAAGTCAAGGGACGGCAATTCCCACCCTCACTATGCTCAGGTCAAGGGACGGGAATTCCAACCCTCACTCTGCTCAAGTCAAGGGACGCAATTCCCACCCTCACTCTGCTCAAGTCAAGGGACGGCAATTCCCACACTCACTCTGTCCAAGTAAAGGGACGGCAATTCCCACCATCACTCTGCTCAAGGCAAGGGACGGCAATTCCCACACTCACTCTGCACAAGTCAAGGGACGGCAATTCCCACTCTCATTCTGGTCAAGTCAAGGGACGGCAATTCCCACCCTCACTATGCTCAGGTCAAGGGACGGCAATTCCAACCCTCACTCTGCTCAAGTCAAGGGACGCAATTCCCACCCTCACTCTGCTCAAGTCAAGGGACGGCAATTCCCACACTCACTCTGTCCAAGTAAAGGGACGGCAATTCCCACCATCACTCTGCTCAAGGCAAGGGACGGCAATTCCCACACTCACTCTGTCAAAGTCAAGGGACGGCAATTCCCACCCTCACTCTGCACAAGTCAAGGGACGGCAATTCCCACCCTCACTCTGCTCAAGTCAAGTGACGGCAATTCCCACCCTCACTCTGTCCAAGTCAAGGGACGGCAATTCCCACCCTCACTTCTATCCAAGTCAAGGGACGGCAATTCCCACCCTCACTCTACTCAAGTCAAGTGACGGCAATTCCCACCCTCACTCTGCTCAAGTCAAGGGACGGCAATTCCCACCCTCACTCTGCTCAATGCAAGGGACGGCAATTCCCACCCTCACTCTGCTCAAGGCAAGGGACGGCAATTCCCACCCTCACTCTGGTCAAGGCAAGGGACGGCAATTCCCACACTCACTCTGTCAAAGTCAAGGGACGGCAATTCCCACCCTCACTCTGCACAAGTCAAGGGACGGCAATTCCCACCCTCACTCTGCTCAAGTCAAGTGACGGCAATTCCCACCCTCACTCTGCTCAAGTCAAGGGACGGCAATTCCCACCCTCACTCTGCTCAAGGCAAGGGACGGCAATTCCCACCCTCACTCTGCTCAAGGCAAGGGACGGCAATTCCCACCCTCACTCTGGTCAAGTCAAGGGACGGCAATTCCCACACTCACTCTGTCCAAGTAAAGGGACGGCAATTCCCACCCTCACTCTGCTCAAGGCAAGGGACGGCAATTCCCACCCTCACTCTGGTCAAGTCAAGGGACGGCAATTCCCACCCTCACTCTGCTCAAGGCAAGGGACGGAAATTCCCACACTCACTCTGCACAAGTCAAGGGACGGCAATTCCCACCCTCACTCTGGTCAAGTCAAGGGACGGCAATTCCCACCCTCACTATGCTCAGGTCAAGGGACGGCAATTCCAACCCTCACTCTGCTCAAGTCAAGGGACGCAATTCCCACCCTCACTCTGCTCAAGTCAAGGGACTGCAATTCCCACACTCACTCTGTCCAAGTAAAGGGACGGCAATTCCCACCATCACTCTGCTCAAGGCAAGGGACGGCAATTCCCACCCTCACTCTGCTCAAGTCAAGGGACGGCAATTCCCACCCTCACTGTGCTCAAGGCAAGGGACGGCAATTCCCACCCTGACTCTGTCCAAGTAAAGGGACGGAAATTCCCACCCTCACTCTGGTCAAGTCAAGGGACGGCAATTCCCACCCTGACTCTGTCCAAGTAAAGGGAGGGCAATTCCCACCCTCACTCTGCTCAAGTCAAGGGACGCAATTCCCACCCTCACTCTGCTCAAGTCAAGGGACGGCAATTCCCACCCTCACTCTGGTCAAGTCAAGGGACGGCAATTCCCACCCTCACTCTGCTCAAGTAAAGGGACGGCAATTCCCACCCTCACTCTGTACAAGTAAAGGGACGGCAATTCCCACCCTCACTCTGCTCAAGTAAAGGGACGGCAATTCCCACCCTCACTCTGCTCAAGTCAAGGGACGGCAATTCCCACCCTCACTCTGCTCAAGTCAAGGGACGGCAATTCCAACCCTCACTCTGCTCAAGTCAAGGGACGGCAATTCCCACCCTCACTCTGCTCAAGGCAAGAGACGGCAATTCCCACACTCACTCTGTCCAAGTAAAGGGACGGCAATTCCCACCCTCACTCTGCTCAAGTCAAGGGACGGCAATTCCCACCCTCACTCTGCTCAAGTCAAGGGACGGCAATTCCAACCCTCACTCTGCTCAAGTCAAGGGACGGCAATTCCCACCCTCACTCTGCTCAAGTCAAGGGACGGCAATTCCCACCCTCACTGTGCTCAAGGCAAGGGACGGCAATTCCCACCCTCACTCTGTCCAAGTAAAGGGACGGCAATTCCCACCCTCACTCTGCTCAAGTCAAGGGACGGCAATTCCCACCCTCACTGTGCTCAAGGCAAGGGACGGCAATTCCCACCCTGACTCTGTCCAAGTAAAGGGACGGCAATTCCCACCCTCACTCTGGTCAAGTCAAGGGACGGCAATTCCCACCCTGACTCTGTCCAAGTAAAGGGACGGCAATTCCCACCCTCACTCTGCTCAAGTCAAGGGACGCAATTCCCACCCTCACTCTGCTCAAGTCAAAGGACGGCAATTCCCACCCTCACTCTGCTCAAGTCAAGGGACGGCAATTCCCACCCTCACTCTGCTCAAGTCAAGGGACACAATTCCCACCCTGACTCTGTCCAAGTAAAGGGACGGCAATTCCCACACTCACTCTGTCCAAGTCAAGGGACGGCAATTCCCACCCTCACTCTTCTCAAGTCAAGGGACGGCAATTCCCACCCTCACTCTGCACAAGTCAAGGGACGGCAATTCCCACCCTCACTCTGTCCAAGTAAAGGGACGGCAATTCCCACACTCACTCTGTCCAAGTAAAGGGACGGCAATTCCCACACTCACTCTGTCCAAGTCAACGGACGGCAATTCCCACCCTCACTCTGCACAAGTCAGGGGACGGCAATTCCCACCCTCACTCTGGTCAAGTCAAGGGACGGCAATTCCCACCCTCACTCTGCTCAAGTCAAGGGACGGCAATTACCACCCTCACTCTGCACAAGTCAAGGGACGGCAATTCCCACCCTCACTCTGCTCAAGTCAAGGGACGGCAATTCCAACCCTCACTCTGCTCAAGTCAAGGGACGGCAATTCCCACCCTCACTCTGCTCAAGGCAAGAAACGGCAATTCCCACACTCACTCTGTCCAAGTAAAGGGACGGCAATTCCCACCCTCACTCTGCTCAAGTCAAGGGACGGCAATTCCCACCCTCACTCTGCTCAAGTCAAGGGACGGCAATTCCAACCCTCACTCTGCTCAAGTCAAGGGACGGCAATTCCCACCCTCACTCTGCTCAAGTCAAGGGACGGCAATTCCCACCCTCACTGTGCTCAAGGCAAGGGACGGCAATTCCCACCCTGACTCTGTCCAAGTAAAGGGACGGCAATTACCACCCTCACTCTGCACAAGTCAAGGGACGGCAATTCCCACCCTCACTCTGCACAAGTCAAGGGACGGCAATTCCCACCCTCACTCTGGTCAAGTCAAGGGACGGCAATTCCCACCCTCACTCTGCTCAAGGCAAGGGACGGCAATTCCCACCCTCACTCTGCACAAGTCAAGGGACGGCAATTCCCACCCTCACTCTGGTCAAGTCAAGGGACGGCAATTCCCACCCACACTCTGCTCAAGGCAAGGGACGGCAATTCCCACCCTCACTCTGCACAAGTCAAGGGACGGCAATTCCCACCCTCACTCTGGTCAAGTCAAGGGACGGCAATTCCCACCCTCACTCTGCTCAAGTCAAGGGACGGCAATTCCAACCCTCACTCCGCTCAAGTCAAGGGACGGCAATTCCCACCCTCACTCTGCTCAAGGCAAGAGACGGCAATTCCCACACTCACTCTGTCCAAGTAAAGGGACGGCAATTCCCACCCTCACTCTGCTCAAGTCAAGGGACGGCAATTCCCACCCTCACTCTGCTCAAGTCAAGGGACGGCAATTCCAACCCTCACTCTGCACAAGTCAAGGGACGGCAATTCCCACCCTCACTCTGTCCAAGTAAAGGGACGGCAATTCCCACACTCACTCTGTCCAAGTAAAGGGACGGCAATTCCCACACTCACTCTGTCCAAGTCAAGGGACGGCAATTCCCACCCTCACTCTGCACAAGTCAGGGGACGGCAATTCCCACCCTCACTCTGGTCAAGTCAAGGGACGGCAATTACCACCCTCACTCTGCTCAAGGCAAGGGACGGCAATTCCCACCCTCACTCTGCACAAGTCAAGGGACGGCAATTCCCACCCTCACTCTGGTCAAGTCAAGGGACGGCAATTCCCACCCTCACTCTGGTCAAGTCAAGGGACGGCAATTCCCACCCTCACTCTGCTCAAGGCAAGGGACGGCAATTCCCACCCTCACTCTGCACAAGTCAAGGGACGGCAATTCCCACCCTCACTCTGGTCAAGTCAAGGGACGGCAATTCCCACCCACACTCTGCTCAAGGCAAGGGACGGCAATTCCCACCCTCACTCTGCACAAGTCAAGGGACGGCAATTCCCACCCTCACTCTGGTCAAGTCAAGGGACGGCAATTACCACCCTCACTCTGCTCAAGTCAAGGGACGGCAATTACCACCCTCACTCTGCACAAGTCAAGGGACGGCAATTCCCACCCTCACTCTGCACAAGTCAGGGGACGGCAATTACCACCCTCACTCTGCTCAACACGGCCGTTCCGCAGTATTAAAATGTGCACGCCCTCAGTGTTCACGCTGCGTCCAGTTCATTCTGACAAGTTACGCGCGCGCGACATTTGCAAGTTTATGTTTACACCTGAAAAAGGTCACGTTTTGTGATTTGCATATCACCATTTCCTTAAATTTCATTGGTCGCAGGAATGTTTTGAATAAAAATAGTGATAATTCTCATGAATATTCATCTGATTAATCCTTACTTGGATCTCCGAGGTCAATTCAGCCATGTGAGCTGCAATCCAGGGGCCACTGCGTACGGGGTGTCATGGTGTCGTCGTTTTACTATTTTGGCGTGCGAATGACGTGCAAAAGAGTGTTATTTTATGGAAATAAGAGTTTTCATCAACAAAATCTGACCACAGATGTTTAAAAGAAGCATACTCCAAGCCAATCAGGATAAAAGAAGGTAAAAGACAGCGGGATGATTTGTGATATTAGAGATTTTGTTTGGTTATTTTCCAACGTGTGAAAAATGATCTTTCGTTTATTATGTACATTCAATACACTATAATATACAGAGGCTACGTAGAGTTTGCATACGTTCATTTTGTACATCGTTGTGTCAGTGTCGGGATATTTTCATGACTGATTTCAAACTAGCCTAGGCCCTATGATTTAAGTTGTTAGGCCTACTGTATCTGTGTTTTCAAAACAATTTTTTACTAGGGTATATATTATAGGCCTACTTTTTTGAATGAAAACTGGAAAAAATTTCATTCTACATGTACATACAATCCTCCGATCCATCATGCCAACCCAAATGCAAATAATAATATACTAAATCGTGATTTGATTCTGGTCCCTGGGTGTCTGGAATAACACGTTTCTTGAAGTGAACTGTTACGTCCTGTGGTGGTATGGCTTAATTAATGGACATTATGTTTTTTTATTGGGATTGCTGATAATTAAACATTTTCTTATTTTCTCGAAATTACACAGCCACTGTCGAACTCGAACCCTGCCAGTGCCAGCTTACCAAAGCAGAGAGGACTATAAGTAGGCCTACATGTGAAGGTGAGTGACTATTCCAAGTAAAATTGTAACGCTACACTAGTCCGACTTGTATTTTCATTTTGAAGCCTTTAAACTCAGCTGTGCTATTCATAATTTTGGAAATTAAAAGTCTTGCTGTGCATGTACCCCCCCCTTTGGCAAATTTGCATGCATATTATTTACACTATCTTGTCATCATGTATCATTCAGCTGTTGAAAACAATTGTTTAAGTTTGATGTGATCATGATATGATGTATTTGCACACAAAATATTATAGCGTAGTAAATTAATACCCAACTTGAACCTTGCTTAAAAACAATATTTGTGTTATTCTTCTATTTTTGCTTTTTTTCTACATGTGATGACTTTGGCTTGTACTTCTGGAGTGGTTGACAAGTGGTGACGTCGCATTGTTGTCATGAGACGCTGTACAACACGACCTGTCCTGTTGAACTCGGTGTGTATGAGCTCGCCTCCTTGCTCATTGAGGAGGCCAAACCCAACACCAAACCTGGACAGCTGTTCAACGGCGTGGTTCTCCAATAAGTGCATCTTTGGTGTGATGCTGGATTCAGGGAAACTCTCTCGGTAAGATGCCATGAAGACCTTGATACACATATCTGCAACAACAAAAAAAACATCATTACTCTGGACTGGTATTAACATTGGTACTTCACAACAAAAATTAAATGGAGTTGAGTAATTACCAATGCGGTTCAAGTCATCTGGTGATAATGCCCTCCTATGGTTTATCGCAAAGTGTGCATCGGCAAATTTTAGGAAAATATCCTCGAAAGTAGACCCCAATTTAGCTGCTTCTCTGATGAGTTCTTGCTGATGTTTCAGTGGAATGTCATCGTTGGATACACTTTGAAGGATTCTGGGGGGTCCGCTTTTGGTGGATTTTCGAGGAGATTTGATTGAGCTGTGAGCAATTTTCTGCACAAACAATGGTTGTAAAGATGAGATGTAAAAAATGGATTGTCATAATTTGTGTTAGTATAAAACAGCATCATTGAATACAAAATGTACTATTTGTAAATTTGTAAATTTTGACTTAGTAATGTTTAAATGTGTTTACGTTTGGGTGTTTGTGTTGGCATTAAGCAGAAATTATGTGTTTGATGTTCTATTTCAGAAGCTAAATCCTAACCATCAATATTTTTATTATTATGAAAATGTTTATTAAGTACATAATTTATTGATGGCTGTGGTATGCGAATGATGTAAATTTGACTTGTACACTTGTAAAAAGTATTTAAAGAAAATAATAATTAATAACAATGCAAGTTGTTTTACAATACATACCCGGCCTGGTGTTTTCAAGCGCACATCGTTTCCCTTGTGTGCACTAAGCTTTAACCAAGTCCAGCGATCACTGACTTCTTCAATTTCTGCTGGGATAGGTGTGCCTCTGCTGTGTTCCACTGCAACTTGCTTGAGAAGGTTTGCAGCCTTTATAATCTCATCTCTGTGTATTTTAACTGTGCTTGTCTCGGGATATGTTTGGATGGGGTTTGCTGATTTTGAACACAAGTCACAGTTACATGATGGTGTTTTATCCTTTTCTGGACAAACATGGTCAGCCATTTTGGACAGTTTACCTATTGTTCCGCATACTGTGCAAACTGTTGTCAATGTGCTAAGCTGAAGCCTCAAAATTCGGGGTGATGATGTGACGTTGTCATGATTCACACTAACTTGACATACAGGGCAGGGAACGGTGTGACTGCCTCGAAAAACGAACCACTGCTCTAAACATGAAGAACAGTAGTTGTGTTCGCATTGAGTTTGCACAGAAGGGGAGCTCAGGATACACTGGCATATTGCACATATGAAAATTGTCTCCACTGCCTTCTCTGTGCCAAGAATGTCGAGATTTGGGGGAACTGTGTACGCAGAATCATTAGTCGCAAAGTTAAACAGATAACTTTTCTCACAGTCCTGTTTGTTGAGGCTCGGTGGATTAATGTTCGGAAGACCTTTTCCAGTACGATTTCTCTTAACAGGGCGACCCCCCTTAAGTACTTTTTCTGTACTGCTCACATGTGGTGCATGTTCCAGATCTTGAGTGAGTCGGCCATTCGTCAGTAGTTTTTTGTGTAGCAGATGAATATTCAAATTCCCTAGTTTGTTGTTTACAATGTGTCAAATTACGCACACACCTCCAGCATAATTTATTCGGATGCCTTGTTGAATCATCGAGCCAGATATTTATACTGTACAGTATTTCTAATTCCTTTCTGTATTGTGCACAATCCACTGCCACATATGAATTATTTGTATTTAATTTTGTGCACACACGACACAACTTATCAAGTGCTAATTGATGAAACTGCAATGTATTCATATCTGGAAAACTTCCTGTAAAGATGTCATCGTTGCAATAAAGTGTTTACCTTGAAACAGTGAATCACAGTAGTATTGCAGTCTGTTTGTTCAACACATCTTTATTTGAGAGTCTGTGTTTGACGATCGCGATACGAACGTAAACAACATACTGAGTAGTAGTCATAGAGCTATGGTAGTAGTACATAGATCTTTTTACTACACTAATCTACGTTTTGCATCCCGCGCGCTATTGACGTGTTGGCTGTGGAGGTGCGCGGTGCACGTCTGCGACTGTGTGTACATTTTAATAGGAGTTTTACGTGATTTTTTGTTCATCTCCGTGAAAAACACACTCTTAAAAATCTATTTCTTGTAAATATGCCCGCTGTCTTGTTTTATTCGTTTGGGCTTTAGGGAAAACAAGTATATTTTTTTCAAGAAATTGGCTCCACTTTATCGGGAAAACCCAGAATTTTTATTTTGGGACATTTTAGAATCAACAGTTTCTCACTATCTTCGGGAATTCACGTCCAGTTACCAGGGTGGAAAAACCCTCATATTTTATATTTTTCCTCACACATTATTACTCTCAATAAATAAAAGTGATCGATTGAAAGTGTTTATGATAAATTATGAACAAATAACTCGAAAATCAATTGGTTATGTATGGACAATTCAATGTAATTATCGTTTTTTTATTCAACGTTAACGTTGAGCCTCCGCCATTTTGGAAACGGATTGTTGTTTCATTACTGGAGGAAACGTTTGTTCGTTGCGAAATCTTTTAATGCGCTGTGTTAATGGGCTTGATACGGCCGTGTCAAGGCAAGGGACGGCAATTCCCACCCTCACTCTGCACAAGTCAAGGGACGGCAATTCCCACCCTCACTCTGGTCAAGTCAAGGGACGGCAATTCCCACCCACACTCTGCTCAAGGCAAGGGACGGCAATTCCCACCCTCACTCTGCACAAGTCAAGGGACGGCAATTCCCACCCTCACTCTGGTCAAGTCAAGGGACGGCAATTCCCACCCTCACTCTGCTCAAGTCAAGGGACGGCAATTCCAACCCTCACTCCGCTCAAGTCAAGGGACGGCAATTCCCACCCTCACTCTGCTCAAGGCAAGAGACGGCAATTCCCACATTCACTCTGTCCAAGTAAAGGGACGGCTATTCCCACCCTCACTCTGCTCAAGTCAAGGGACGGCAATTCCCACCCTCACTCTGCTCAAGTCAAGGGACGGCAATTCCAACCCTCACTCTGCACAAGTCAAGGGACGGCAATTCCCACCCTCACTCTGTCCAAGTAAAGGGACGGCAATTCCCACACTCACTCTGTCCAAGTAAAAGGACGGCAATTCCCACACTCACTCTGTCCAAGTCAAGGGACGGCAATTCCCACCCTCACTCTGCACAAGTCAGGGGACGGCAATTCCCACCCTCACTCTGGTCAAGTCAAGGGACGGCAATAACCACCCTCACTCTGCTCAAGGCAAGGGACGGCAATTCCCACCCTCACTCTGCACAAGTCAAGGGACGGCAATTCCCACCCTCACTCTGGTCAAGTCAAGGGACGGCAATTCCCACCCTCACTCTGGTCAAGTCAAGGGACGGCAATTCCCACCCTCACTCTGCTCAAGGCAAGGGACGGCAATTCCCACCCTCACTCTGCACAAGTCAAGGGACGGCAATTCCCACCCTCACTCTGGTCAAGTCAAGGGACGGCAATTCCCACCCACACTCTGCTCAAGGCAAGGGACGGCAATTCCCACCCTCACTCTGCACAAGTCAAGGGACGGCAATTCCCACCCTCACTCTGGTCATGTCAAGGGACGGCAATTACCACCCTCACTCTGCTCAAGTCAAGGGACGGCAATTACCACCCTCACTCTGCACAAGTCAAGGGACGGCAATTCCCACCCTCACTCTGCACAAGTCAGGGGACGGCAATTCCCACCCTCACTCTGGTCAAGTCAAGGGACGGCAATTCCCACCCTCACTCTGCTCAAGTCAAGGGACGGCAATTACCACCCTCACTCTGCACAAGTCAAGGGACGGCAATTCCCACCCTCACTCTGCACAAGTCAAGGGACGGCAATTCCCACCCTCACTCTGGTCAAGTCAAGGGACGGCAATTCCCACCCTCACTCTGCTCAAGGCAAGGGACGGCAATTCCCACCCTCACTCTGCACAAGTCAAGGGACGGCAATTCCCACCCTCACTCTGGTCAAGTCAAGGGACGGCAATTCCCACCCACACTCTGCTCAAGGCAAGGGACGGCAATTCCCACCCTCACTCTGCACAAGTCAAGGGACGGCAATTCCCACCCTCACTCTGGTCAAGTCAAGGGACGGCAATTACCACCCTCACTCTGCTCAAGTCAAGGGACGGCAATTACCACCCTCACTCTGCACAAGTCAAGGGACGGCAATTCCCACCCTCACTCTGCACAAGTCAAGGGACGGCAATTCCCACCCTCACTCTGGTCAAGTCAAGGGACGGCAATTCCCACCCTCACTCTGCTCAAGGCAAGGGACGGCAATTCCCACCCTCACTCTGCACAAGTCAAGGGACGGCAATTCCCACCCTCACTCTGGTCAAGTCAAGGGACGGCAATTCCCACCCACACTCTGCTCAAGGCAAGGGACGGCAATTCCCACCCTCACTCTGCACAAGTCAAGGGACGGCAATTCCCACCCTCACTCTGGTCAAGTCAAGGGACGGCAATTACCACCCTCACTCTGCACAAGTCAAGGGACGGCAATTCCCACCCTCACTCTGTCCAAGTAAAGGGACGGCAATTCCCACACTCACTCTGTCCAAGTCAAGGGACGGCAATTCCCACCCTCACTCTTCTCAAGCCAAGGGACGGCAATTCCCACCCTCACTCTGCACAAGTCAAGGGACGGCAATTCCCACCCTCACTCTGTCCAAGTAAAGGGACGGCAATTCCCACACTCACTCTGTCCAAGTCAAGGGACGGCAATTCCCACCCTCACTCTGCACAAGTCAGGGGACGGCAATTCCCACCCTCACTCTGGTCAAGTCAAGGGACGGCAATTCCCACCCTCACTCTGCTCAAGTCAAGGGACGGCAATTACCACCCTCACTCTGCACAAGTCAAGGGACGGCAATTCCCACCCTCACTCTGCTCAAGTCAAGGGACGGCAATTCCAACCCTCACTCTGCTCAAGTCAAGGGACGGCAATTCCCACCCTCACTCTGCTCAAGGCAAGAGACGGCAATTCCAACCCTCACTCTGCTCGAGTCAAGGGACGGCAATTCCCACCCTCACTCTGCTCAAGTCAAGGGACGGCAATTCCCACACTCACTCTGTCCAAGTAAAGGGACGGCAATTCCCACCCTCACTCTGCTCAAGTCAAGGGACGGCAATTCCCACCCTCACTCTGCTCAAGTCAAGGGACGGCAATTCCAACCCTCACTCTGCTCAAGTCAAGGGACGGCAATTCCCACCCTCACTCTGCTCAAGTCAAGGGACGGCAATTCCAACCCTCACTCTGCTCAAGTCAAAGGACGGCAATTCCCACCCTCACTCTGCTCAAGTCAAGGGACGGCAATTCCCACCCTCACTCTGCTCAAGTCAAGGGACACAATTCCCACCCTGACTCTGTCCAAGTAAAGGGACGGCAATTCCCACACTCACTCTGTCCAAGTCAAGGGACGGCAATTCCCACCCTCACTCTTCTCAAGTCAAGGGACGGCAATTCCCACCCTCACTCTGCACAAGTCAAGGGACGGCAATTCCCACCCTCACTCTGTCCAAGTAAAGGGACGGCAATTCCCACACTCACTCTGTCCAAGTAAAGGGACGGCAATTCCCACCCACACTCTGCTCAAGGCAAGGGACGGCAATTCCCACCCTCACTCTGCACAAGTCAAGGGACGGCAATTCCCACCCTCACTCTGGTCAAGTCAAGGGACGGCAATTCCCACCCTCACTCTGCTCAAGTCAAGGGACGGCAATTCCAACCCTCACTCCGCTCAAGTCAAGGGACGGCAATTCCCACCCTCACTCTGCTCAAGGCAAGAGACGGCAATTCCCACACTCACTCTGTCCAAGTAAAGGGACGGCAATTCCCACCCTCACTCTGCTCAAGTCAAGGGACGGCAATTCCCACCCTCACTCTGCTCAAGTCAAGGGACGGCAATTCCCACCCTCACTCTGCTCAAGGCAAGGGACGGCAATTCCCACCCTCACTCTGCACAAGTCAAGGGACGGCAATTCCCACCCTCACTCTGGTCAAGTCAAGGGACGGCAATTCCCACCCACACTCTGCTCAAGGCAAGGGACGGCAATTCCCACCCTCACTCTGCACAAGTCAAGGGACGGCAATTCCCACCCTCACTCTGGTCAAGTCAAGGGACGGCAATTCCCACCCTCACTCTGCTCAAGTCAAGGGACGGCAATTCCAACCCTCACTCCGCTCAAGTCAAGGGACGGCAATTCCCACCCTCACTCTGCTCAAGGCAAGAGACGGCAATTCCCACACTCACTCTGTCCAAGTAAAGGGACGGCAATTCCCACCCTCACTCTGCTCAAGTCAAGGGACGGCAATTCCCACCCTCACTCTGCTCAAGTCAAGGGACGGCAATTCCAACCCTCACTCTGCACAAGTCAAGGGACGGCAATTCCCACCCTCACTCTGTCCAAGTAAAGGGACGGCAATTCCCACCCTCACTCTGCTCAAGTCAAGGGACACAATTCCCACCCTGACTCTGTCCAAGTAAAGGGACGGCAATTCCCACACTCACTCTGTCCAAGTCAAGGGACGGCAATTCCCACCCTCACTCTTCTCAAGTCAAGGGACGGCAATTCCCACCCTCACTCTGCACAAGTCAAGGGACGGCAATTCCCACCCTCACTCTGTCCAAGTAAAGGGACGGCAATTCCCACACTCACTCTGTCCAAGTAAAGGGACGGCAATTCCCACACTCACTCTGTCCAAGTCAACGGACGGCAATTCCCACTCTCACTCTGCACAAGTCAGGGGACGGCAATTCCCACCCTCACTCTGGTCAAGTCAAGGGACGGCAATTCCCACCCTCACTCTGCTCAAGTCAAGGGACGGCAATTCCCACCCTCACTCTGCTCAAGTCAAGGGACGGCAATTCCCACCCTCACTCTGGTCAAGTCAAGGGACGGCAATTCCCACCCTCACTCTGGTCAAGTCAAGGGACGGCAATTCCCACCCTCACTCTGCTCAAGTCAAGGGACGGCAATTCCAACCCTCACTCTGCTCAAGTCAAGGGACGGCAATTCCCACCCTCACTCTGCTCAAGTCAAGGGACGGCAATTCCCACCCTCACTCTGCTCAAGTCAAGGGACGGCAATTCCAACCCTCACTCTGCTCAAGTCAAGGGACGGCAATTCCCACCCTCACTGTGCTCAAGGCAAGGGACGGCAATTCCCACCCTGACTCTGTCCAAGTAAAGGGACGGTAATTACCACCCTCACTCTGCACAAGTCAAGGGACGGCAATTCCCACCCTCACTCTGCACAAGTCAAGGGACGGCAATTCCCACCCTCACTCTGGTCAAGTCAAGGGACGGCAATTCCCACCCTCACTCTGCTCAAGGCAAGGGACGGCAATTCCCACCCTCACTCTGCACAAGTCAAGGGACGGCAATTCCCACCCTCACTCTGGTCAAGTCAAGGGACGGCAATTCCCACCCACACTCTGCTCAAGGCAAGGGACGGCAATTCCCACCCTCACTCTGCACAAGTCAAGGGACGGCAATTCCCACCCTCACTCTGGTCAAGTCAAGGGACGGCAATTCCCACCCTCACTCTGCTCAAGTCAAGGGACGGCAATTCCAACCCTCACTCCGCTCAAGTCAAGGGACGGCAATTCCCACCCTCACTCTGCTCAAGGCAAGAGACGGCAATTCCCACACTCACTCTGTCCAAGTAAAGGGACGGCAATTCCCACCCTCACTCTGCTCAAGTCAAGGGACGGCAATTCCCACCCTCACTCTGCTCAAGTCAAGGGACGGCAATTCCAACCCTCACTCTGCACAAGTCAAGGGACGGCAATTCCCACCCTCACTCTGTCCAAGTAAAGGGACGGCAATTCCCACCCTCACTCTGCTCAAGTCAAGGGACACAATTCCCACCCTGACTCTGTCCAAGTAAAGGGACGGCAATTCCCACACTCACTCTGTCCAAGTCAAGGGACGGCAATTCCCACCCTCACTCTTCTCAAGTCAAGGGACGGCAATTCCCACCCTCACTCTGCACAAGTCAAGGGACGGCAATTCCCACCCTCACTCTGTCCAAGTAAAGGGACGGCAATTCCCACACTCACTCTGTCCAAGTAAAGGGACGGCAATTCCCACACTCACTCTGTCCAAGTCAACGGACGGCAATTCCCACTCTCACTCTGCACAAGTCAGGGGACGGCAATTCCCACCCTCACTCTGGTCAAGTCAAGGGACGGCAATTCCCACCCTCACTCTGCTCAAGTCAAGGGACGGCAATTCCCACCCTCACTCTGCTCAAGTCAAGGGACGGCAATTCCCACCCTCACTCTGCTCAAGGCAAGAGACGGCAATTCCCACACTCACTCTGTCCAAGTAAAGGGACGGCAATTCCCACCCTCACTCTGCTCAAGTCAAGGGACTGCAATTCCCACCCTCACTCTGCTCAAGTCAAGGGACGGCAATTCCAACCCTCACTCTGCTCAAGTCAAGGGACGGCAATTCCCACCCTCACTCTGCTCAAGTCAAGGGACGGCAATTCCCACCCTCACTGTGCTCAAGGCAAGGGACGGCAATTCCCACCCTGACTCTGTCCAAGTAAAGGGACGGCAATTACCACCCTCACTCTGCACAAGTCAAGGGACGGCAATTCCCACCCTCACTCTGCACAAGTCAAGGGACGGCAATTCCCACCCTCACTCTGGTCAAGTCAAGGGACGGCAATTCCCACCCTCACTCTGCTCAAGGCAAGGGACGGCAATTCCCACCCTCACTCTGCTCAAGGCAAGAGACGGCAATTCCCACACTCACTCTGTCCAAGTAAAGGGACGGCAATTCCCACCCTCACTCTGCTCAAGTCAAGGGACGGCAATTCCCACCCTCACTCTGCTCAAGTCAAGGGACGGCAATTCCAACCCTCACTCTGCTCAAGTCAAGGGACGGCAATTCCAACCCTCACTCTGCTCAAGTCAAAGGACGGCAATTCCCACCCTCACTCTGCTCAAGTCAAGGGACGGCAATTCCCACCCTCACTCTGCTCAAGTCAAGGGACACAATTCCCACCCTGACTCTGTCCAAGTAAAGGGACGGCAATTCCCACACTCACTCTGTCCAAATCAAGGGACGGCAATTCCCACCCTCACTCTTCTCAAGTCAAGGGACGGCAATTCCCACCCTCACTCTGCACAAGTCAAGGGACGGCAATTCCCACCCTCACTCTGTCCAAGTAAAGGGACGGCAATTCCCACACTCACTCTGTCCAAGTAAAGGGACGGCAATTCCCACACTCACTCTGTCCAAGTCAACGGACGGCAATTCCCACTCTCACTCTGCACAAGTCAGGGGACGGCAATTCCCACCCTCACTCTGGTCAAGTCAAGGGACGGCAATTCCCACCCTCACTCTGCTCAAGTCAAGGGACGGCAATTACCACCCTCACTCTGCACAAGTCAAGGGACGGCAATTCCCACCCTCACTCTGCTCAAGTCAAGGGACGGCAATTCCAACCCTCACTCTGCTCAAGTCAAGGGACGGCAATTCCCACCCTCACTCTGCTCAAGGCAAGAGACGGCAATTCCCACACTCACTCTGTCCAAGTAAAGGGACGGCAATTCCCACCCTCACTCTGCTCAAGTCAAGGGACGGCAATTCCAACCCTCACTCTGCTCAAGTCAAAGGACGGCAATTCCCACCCTCACTCTGCTCAAGTCAAGGGACGGCAATTCCCACCCTCACTCTGCTCAAGTCAAGGGACGGCAATTCCCACCCTCACTCTGCTCAAGTCAAGGGACGGCAATTCCAACCCTCACTCTGCTCAAGTCAAGGGACGGCAATTCCCACCCTCACTGTGCTCAAGGCAAGGGACGGCAATTCCCACCCTGACTCTGTCCAAGTAAAGGGACGGTAATTACCACCCTCACTCTGCACAAGTCAAGGGACGGCAATTCCCACCCTCACTCTGCACAAGTCAAGGGACGGCAATTCCCACCCTCACTCTGGTCAAGTCAAGGGACGGCAATTCCCACCCTCACTCTGCTCAAGGCAAGGGACGGCAATTCCCACCCTCACTCTGCACAAGTCAAGGGACGGCAATTCCCACCCTCACTCTGGTCAAGTCAAGGGACGGCAATTCCCACCCACACTCTGCTCAAGGCAAGGGACGGCAATTCCCACCCTCACTCTGCACAAGTCAAGGGACGGCAATTCCCACCCTCACTCTGGTCAAGTCAAGGGACGGCAATTCCCACCCTCACTCTGCTCAAGTCAAGGGACGGCAATTCCAACCCTCACTCCGCTCAAGTCAAGGGACGGCAATTCCCACCCTCACTCTGCTCAAGGCAAGAGACGGCAATTCCCACACTCACTCTGTCCAAGTAAAGGGACGGCAATTCCCACCCTCACTCTGCTCAAGTCAAGGGACGGCAATTCCCACCCTCACTCTGCTCAAGTCAAGGGACGGCAATTCCAACCCTCACTCTGCACAAGTCAAGGGACGGCAATTCCCACCCTCACTCTGTCCAAGTAAAGGGACGGCAATTCCCACCCTCACTCTGCTCAAGTCAAGGGACACAATTCCCACCCTGACTCTGTCCAAGTAAAGGGACGGCAATTCCCACACTCACTCTGTCCAAGTCAAGGGACGGCAATTCCCACCCTCACTCTTCTCAAGTCAAGGGACGGCAATTCCCACCCTCACTCTGCACAAGTCAAGGGACGGCAATTCCCACCCTCACTCTGTCCAAGTAAAGGGACGGCAATTCCCACACTCACTCTGTCCAAGTAAAGGGACGGCAATTCCCACACTCACTCTGTCCAAGTCAACGGACGGCAATTCCCACTCTCACTCTGCACAAGTCAGGGGACGGCAATTCCCACCCTCACTCTGGTCAAGTCAAGGGACGGCAATTCCCACCCTCACTCTGCTCAAGTCAAGGGACGGCAATTCCCACCCTCACTCTGCTCAAGTCAAGGGACGGCAATTCCCACCCTCACTCTGCTCAAGGCAAGAGACGGCAATTCCCACACTCACTCTGTCCAAGTAAAGGGACGGCAATTCCCACCCTCACTCTGCTCAAGTCAAGGGACTGCAATTCCCACCCTCACTCTGCTCAAGTCAAGGGACGGCAATTCCAACCCTCACTCTGCTCAAGTCAAGGGACGGCAATTCCCACCCTCACTCTGCTCAAGTCAAGGGACGGCAATTCCCACCCTCACTGTGCTCAAGGCAAGGGACGGCAATTCCCACCCTGACTCTGTCCAAGTAAAGGGACGGCAATTACCACCCTCACTCTGCACAAGTCAAGGGACGGCAATTCCCACCCTCACTCTGCACAAGTCAAGGGACGGCAATTCCCACCCTCACTCTGGTCAAGTCAAGGGACGGCAATTCCCACCCTCACTCTGCTCAAGGCAAGGGACGGCAATTCCCACCCTCACTCTGCTCAAGGCAAGAGACGGCAATTCCCACACTCACTCTGTCCAAGTAAAGGGACGGCAATTCCCACCCTCACTCTGCTCAAGTCAAGGGACGGCAATTCCCACCCTCACTCTGCTCAAGTCAAGGGACGGCAATTCCAACCCTCACTCTGGTCAAGTCAAGGGACGGCAATTCCCACCCTCACTCTGCTCAAGTCAAGGGACGGCAATTCCAACCCTCACTCTGCTCAAGTCAAAGGACGGCAATTCCCACCCTCACTCTGCTCAAGTCAAGGGACGGCAATTCCCACCCTCACTCTGCTCAAGTCAAGGGACACAATTCCCACCCTGACTCTGTCCAAGTAAAGGGACGGCAATTCCCACACTCACTCTGTCCAAGTAAAGGGACGGCAATTCCCACCCTCACTCTGCTCAAGTCAAGGGACACAATTCCCACCCTGACTCTGTCCAAGTAAAGGGACGGCAATTCCCACACTCACTCTGTCCAAGTCAAGGGACGGCAATTCCCACCCTCACTCTTCTCAAGTCAAGGGACGGCAATTCCCACCCTCACTCTGCACAAGTCAAGGGACGGCAATTCCCACCCTCACTCTGTCCAAGTAAAGGGACGGCAATTCCCACACTCACTCTGTCCAAGTAAAGGGACGGCAATTCCCACACTCACTCTGTCCAAGTCAACGGACGGCAATTCCCACTCTCACTCTGCACAAGTCAGGGGACGGCAATTCCCACCCTCACTCTGGTCAAGTCAAGGGACGGCAATTCCCACCCTCACTCTGCTCAAGTCAAGGGACGGCAATTCCCACCCTCACTCTGCTCAAGTCAAGGGACGGCAATTCCCACCCTCACTCTGCTCAAGGCAAGAGACGGCAATTCCCACACTCACTCTGTCCAAGTAAAGGGACGGCAATTCCCACCCTCACTCTGCTCAAGTCAAGGGACTGCAATTCCCACCCTCACTCTGCTCAAGTCAAGGGACGGCAATTCCAACCCTCACTCTGCTCAAGTCAAGGGACGGCAATTCCCACCCTCACTCTGCTCAAGTCAAGGGACGGCAATTCCCACCCTCACTGTGCTCAAGGCAAGGGACGGCAATTCCCACCCTGACTCTGTCCAAGTAAAGGGACGGCAATTACCACCCTCACTCTGCACAAGTCAAGGGACGGCAATTCCCACCCTCACTCTGCACAAGTCAAGGGACGGCAATTCCCACCCTCACTCTGGTCAAGTCAAGGGACGGCAATTCCCACCCTCACTCTGCTCAAGGCAAGGGACGGCAATTCCCACCCTCACTCTGCTCAAGGCAAGAGACGGCAATTCCCACACTCACTCTGTCCAAGTAAAGGGACGGCAATTCCCACCCTCACTCTGCTCAAGTCAAGGGACGGCAATTCCCACCCTCACTCTGCTCAAGTCAAGGGACGGCAATTCCAACCCTCACTCTGGTCAAGTCAAGGGACGGCAATTCCCACCCTCACTCTGCTCAAGTCAAGGGACGGCAATTCCAACCCTCACTCTGCTCAAGTCAAAGGACGGCAATTCCCACCCTCACTCTGCTCAAGTCAAGGGACGGCAATTCCCACCCTCACTCTGCTCAAGTCAAGGGACACAATTCCCACCCTGACTCTGTCCAAGTAAAGGGACGGCAATTCCCACACTCACTCTGTCCAAATCAAGGGACGGCAATTCCCACCCTCACTCTTCTCAAGTCAAGGGACGGCAATTCCCACCCTCACTCTGCACAAGTCAAGGGACGGCAATTCCCACCCTCACTCTGTCCAAGTAAAGGGACGGCAATTCCCACACTCACTCTGTCCAAGTAAAGGGACGGCAATTCCCACACTCACTCTGTCCAAGTCAACGGACGGCAATTCCCACTCTCACTCTGCACAAGTCAGGGGACGGCAATTCCCACCCTCACTCTGGTCAAGTCAAGGGACGGCAATTCCCACCCTCACTCTGCTCAAGTCAAGGGACGGCAATTACCACCCTCACTCTGCACAAGTCAAGGGACGGCAATTCCCACCCTCACTCTGCTCAAGTCAAGGGACGGCAATTCCAACCCTCACTCTGCTCAAGTCAAGGGACGGCAATTCCCACCCTCACTCTGCTCAAGGCAAGAGACGGCAATTCCCACACTCACTCTGTCCAAGTAAAGGGACGGCAATTCCCACCCTCACTCTGCTCAAGTCAAGGGACGGCAATTCCCACCCTCACTCTGCTCAAGTCAAGGGACGGCAATTCCAACCCTCACTCTGCTCAAGTCAAGGGACGGCAATTCCCACCCTCACTCTGCTCAAGTCAAGGGACGGCAATTCCCACCCTCACTGTGCTCAAGGCAAGGGACGGCAATTCCCACCCTGACTCTGTCCAAGTAAAGGGACGGCAATTACCACCCTCACTCTGCACAAGTCAAGGGACGGCAATTCCCACCCTCACTCGGCACAAGTCAAGGGACGGCAATTCCCACCCTCACTCTGGTCAAGTCAAGGGACGGCAATTCCCACCCTCACTCTGCTCAAGGCAAGGGACGGCAATTCCCACCCTCACTCTGCACAAGTCAAGGGACGGCAATTCCCACCCTCACTCTGGTCAAGTCAAGGGACGGCAATTCCCACCCACACTCTGCTCAAGTCAAGGGACGGCAATTACCACCCTCACTCTGCACAAGTCAAGGGACGGCAATTCCCACCCTCACTCTGCTCAAGTCAAGGGACGGCAATTCCAACCCTCACTCTGCTCAAGTCAAGGGACGGCAATTCCCACCCTCACTCTGCTCAAGTCAAGGGACGGCAATTCCAACCCTCACTCTGCTCAAGTCAAGGGACGGCAATTCCCACCCTCACTCTGCTCAAGGCAAGAGACGGCAATTCCCACACTCACTCTGTCCAAGTAAAGGGACGGCAATTCCCACCCTCACTCTGCTCAAGTCAAGGGACGGCAATTCCCACCCTCACTCTGCTCAAGTCAAGGGACGGCAATTCCATCCCTCACTCTGCACAAGTCAAGGGACGGCAATTCCCACCCTCACTCTGTCCAAGTAAAGGGACGGCAATTCCCACCCTCACTCTGCTCAAGTCAAGGGACACAATTCCCACCCTGACTCTGTCCAAGTAAAGGGACGGCAATTCCCACACTCACTCTGTCCAAGTCAAGGGACGGCAATTCCCACCCTCACTCTTCTCAAGTCAAGGGACGGCAATTCCCACCCTCACTCTGCACAAGTCAAGGGACGGCAATTCCCACCCTCACTCTGTCCAAGTAAAGGGACGGCAATTCCCACACTCACTCTGTCCAAGTAAAGGGACGGCAATTCCCACACTCACTCTGTCCAAGTCAACGGACGGCAATTCCCACTCTCACTCTGCACAAGTCAGGGGACGGCAATTCCCACCCTCACTCTGGTCAAGTCAAGGGACGGCAATTCCCACCCTCACTCTGCTCAAGTCAAGGGACGGCAATTCCCACCCTCACTCTGCTCAAGTCAAGGGACGGCAATTCCCACCCTCACTCTGCTCAAGGCAAGAGACGGCAATTCCCACACTCACTCTGTCCAAGTAAAGGGACGGCAATTCCCACCCTCACTCTGCTCAAGTCAAGGGACGGCAATTCCCACCCTCACTCTGCTCAAGTCAAGGGACGGCAATTCCAACCCTCACTCTGCTCAAGTCAAGGGACGGCAATTCCCACCCTCACTCTGCTCAAGTCAAGGGACGGCAATTCCCACCCTCACTGTGCTCAAGGCAAGGGACGGCAATTCCCACCCTGACTCTGTCCAAGTAAAGGGACGGCAATTACCACCCTCACTCTGCACAAGTCAAGGGACGGCAATTCCCACCCTCACTCTGCACAAGTCAAGGGACGGCAATTCCCACCCTCACTCTGGTCAAGTCAAGGGACGGCAATTCCCACCCTCACTCTGCTCAAGGCAAGGGACGGCAATTCCCACCCTCACTCTGCTCAAGGCAAGAGACGGCAATTCCCACACTCACTCTGTCCAAGTAAAGGGACGGCAATTCCCACCCTCACTCTGCTCAAGTCAAGGGACGGCAATTCCCACCCTCACTCTGCTCAAGTCAAGGGACGGCAATTCCAACCCTCACTCTGGTCAAGTCAAGGGACGGCAATTCCCACCCTCACTCTGCTCAAGTCAAGGGACGGCAATTCCAACCCTCACTCTGCTCAAGTCAAAGGACGGCAATTCCCACCCTCACTCTGCTCAAGTCAAGGGACGGCAATTCCCACCCTCACTCTGCTCAAGTCAAGGGACACAATTCCCACCCTGACTCTGTCCAAGTAAAGGGACGGCAATTCCCACACTCACTCTGTCCAAGTCAAGGGACGGCAATTCCCACCCTCACTCTTCTCAAGTCAAGGGACGGCAATTCCCACCCTCACTCTGCACAAGTCAAGGGACGGCAATTCCCACCCTCACTCTGTCCAAGTAAAGGGACGGCAATTCCCACACTCACTCTGTCCAAGTAAAGGGACGGCAATTCCCACACTCACTCTGTCCAAGTCAACGGACGGCAATTCCCACTCTCACTCTGCACAAGTCAGGGGACGGCAATTCCCACCCTCACTCTGGTCAAGTCAAGGGACGGCAATTCCCACCCTCACTCTGCTCAAGTCAAGGGACGGCAATTACCACCCTCACTCTGCACAAGTCAAGGGACGGCAATTCCCACCCTCACTCTGCTCAAGTCAAGGGACGGCAATTCCAACCCTCACTCTGCTCAAGTCAAGGGACGGCAATTCCCACCCTCACTCTGCTCAAGGCAAGAGACGGCAATTCCCACACTCACTCTGTCCAAGTAAAGGGACGGCAATTCCCACCCTCACTCTGCTCAAGTCAAGGGACGGCAATTCCCACCCTCACTCTGCTCAAGTCAAGGGACGGCAATTCCAACCCTCACTCTGCTCAAGTCAAGGGACGGCAATTCCCACCCTCACTCTGCTCAAGTCAAGGGACGGCAATTCCCACCCTCACTGTGCTCAAGGCAAGGGACGGCAATTCCCACCCTGACTCTGTCCAAGTAAAGGGACGGCAATTACCACCCTCACTCTGCACAAGTCAAGGGACGGCAATTCCCACCCTCACTCTGCACAAGTCAAGGGACGGCAATTCCCACCCTCACTCTGGTCAAGTCAAGGGACGGCAATTCCCACCCTCACTCTGCTCAAGGCAAGGGACGGCAATTCCCACCCTCACTCTGCACAAGTCAAGGGACGGCAATTCCCACCCTCACTCTGGTCAAGTCAAGGGACGGCAATTCCCACCCACACTCTGCTCAAGTCAAGGGACGGCAATTACCACCCTCACTCTGCACAAGTCAAGGGACGGCAATTCCCACCCTCACTCTGCTCAAGTCAAGGGACGGCAATTCCAACCCTCACTCTGCTCAAGTCAAGGGACGGCAATTCCCACCCTCACTCTGCTCAAGGCAAGAGACGGCAATTCCCACACTCACTCTGTCCAAGTAAAGGGACGGCAATTCCCACCCTCACTCTGCTCAAGTCAAGGGACGGCAATTCCCACCCTCACTCTGCTCAAGTCAAGGGACGGCAATTCCAACCCTCACTCTGCTCAAGTCAAGGGACGGCAATTCCCACCCTCACTCTGCTCAAGTCAAGGGACGGCAATTCCCACCCTCACTGTGCTCAAGGCAAGGGACGGCAATTCCCACCCTGACTCTGTCCAAGTAAAGGGACGGCAATTACCACCCTCACTCTGCACAAGTCAAGGGACGGCAATTCCCACCCTCACTCTGCACAAGTCAAGGGACGGCAATTCCCACCCTCACTCTGGTCAAGTCAAGGGACGGCAATTCCCACCCTCACTCTGCTCAAGGCAAGGGACGGCAATTCCCACCCTCACTCTGCACAAGTCAAGGGACGGCAATTCCCACCCTCACTCTGGTCAAGTCAAGGGACGGCAATTCCCACCCACACTCTGCTCAAGGCAAGGGACGGCAATTCCCACCCTCACTCTGCACAAGTCAAGGGACGGCAATTCCCACCCTCACTCTGGTCAAGTCAAGGGACGGCAATTCCCACCCTCACTCTGCTCAAGTCAAGGGACGGCAATTCCAACCCTCACTCCGCTCAAGTCAAGGGACGGCAATTCCCACCCTCACTCTGCTCAAGGCAAGAGACGGCATTCCCACACTCACTCTGTCCAAGTAAAGGGACGGCAATTCCCACCCTCACTCTGCTCAAGTCAAGGGACGGCAATTCCCACCCTCACTCTGCTCAAGTCAAGGGACGGCAATTCCAACCCTCACTCTGCACAAGTCAAGTGACGGCAATTCCCACCCTCACTCTGTCCAAGTAAAGGGACGGCAATTCCCACCCTCACTCTGCTCAAGTCAAGGGACACAATTCCCACCCTGACTCTGTCCAAGTAAAGGGACGGCAATTCCCACACTCACTCTGTCCAAGTCAAGGGACGGCAATTCCCACCCTCACTCTTCTCAAGTCAAGGGACGGCAATTCCCACCCTCACTCTGCACAAGTCAAGGGACGGCAATTCCCACCCTCACTCTGTCCAAGTAAAGGGACGGCAATTCCCACACTCACTCTGTCCAAGTAAAGGGACGGCAATTCCCACACTCACTCTGTCCAAGTCAACGGACGGCAATTCCCACTCTCACTCTGCACAAGTCAGGGGACGGCAATTCCCACCCTCACTCTGGTCAAGTCAAGGGACGGCAATTCCCACCCTCACTCTGCTCAAGTCAAGGGACGGCAATTACCACCCTCACTCTGCACAAGTCAAGGGACGGCAATTCCCACCCTCACTCTGCTCAAGTCAAGGGACGGCAATTCCCACCCTCACTCTGCTCAAGTCAAGGGACGGCAATTCCAACCCTCACTCTGCTCAAGTCAAGGGACGGCAATTCCCACCCTCACTCTGCTCAAGTAAAGGGACGGCAATTCCCACCCTCACTCTGCTCAAGTCAAGGGACGGCAATTCCCACCCTCACTCTGCTCAAGTCAAGGGACGGCAATTCCCACCCTCACTCTGCTCAAGTCAAGGGACGGCAATTCCAACCCTCACTCTGCTCAAGTCAAGGGACGGCAATTCCCACCCTCACTGTGCTCAAGGCAAGGGACGGCAATTCCCACCCTGACTCTGTCCAAGTAAAGGGACGGCAATTACCACCCTCACTCTGCACAAGTCAAGGGACGGCAATTCCCACCCTCACTCTGCACAAGTCAAGGGACGGCAATTCCCACCCTCACTCTGGTCAAGTCAAGGGACGGCAATTCCCACCCTCACTCTGGTCAAGTCAAGGGACGGCAATTCCCACCCTCACTCTGCTCAAGGCAAGGGACGGCAATTCCCACCCTCACTCTGCACAAGTCAAGGGACGGCAATTCCCACCCTCACTCTGGTCAAGTCAAGGGACGGCAATTCCCACCCACACTCTGCTCAAGGCAAGGGACGGCAATTCCCACCCTCACTCTGCACAAGTCAAGGGACGGCAATTCCCACCCTCACTCTGGTCAAGTCAAGGGACGGCAATTCCCACCCTCACTCTGCTCAAGTCAAGGGACGGCAATTCCAACCCTCACTCCGCTCAAGTCAAGGGACGGCAATTCCCACCCTCACTCTGCTCAAGGCAAGAGACGGCAATTCCCACACTCACTCTGTCCAAGTAAAGGGACGGCAATTCCCACCCTCACTCTGCTCAAGTCAAGGGACGGCAATTCCCACCCTCACTCTGCTCAAGTCAAGGGACGGCAATTCCAACCCTCACTCTGCACAAGTCAAGGGACGGCAATTCCCACCCTCACTCTGTCCAAGTAAAGGGACGGCAATTCCCACACTCACTCTGTCCAAGTAAAGGGACGGCAATTCCCACACTCACTCTGTCCAAGTCAAGGGACGGCAATTCCCACCCTCACTCTGCACAAGTCAGGGGACGGCAATTCCCACCCTCACTCTGGTCAAGTCAAGGGACGGCAATTCCCACACTCACTCTGCTCAAGTCAAGGGACGGCAATTACCACCCTCACTCTGCACAAGTCAAGGGACGGCAATTCCCACCCTCACTCTGCACAAGTCAAGGGACGGCAATTCCCACCCTCACTCTGGTCAAGTCAAGGGACGGCAATTCCCACCCTCACTCTGCTCAAGGCAAGGGACGGCAATTCCCACCCTCACTCTGCACAAGTCAAGGGACGGCAATTCCCACCCTCACTCTGGTCAAGTCAAGGGACGGCAATTCCCACCCACACTCTGCTCAAGGCAAGGGACGGCAATTCCCACCCTCACTCTGCACAAGTCAAGGGACGGCAATTCCCACCCTCACTCTGGTCAAGTCAAGGGACGGCAATTACCACCCTCACTCTGCTCAAGTCAAGGGACGGCAATTACCACCCTCACTCTGCACAAGTCAAGGGACGGCAATTCCCACCCTCACTCTGCACAAGTCAAGGGACGGCAATTCCCACCCTCACTCTGGTCAAGTCAAGGGACGGCAATTCCCACCCACACTCTGCTCAAGGCAAGGGACGGCAATTCCCACCCTCACTCTGCACAAGTCAAGGGACGGCAATTCCCACCCTCACTCTGGTCAAGTCAAGGGACGGCAATTACCACCCTCACTCTGCACAAGTCAAGGGACGGCAATTCCCACCCTCACTCTGTCCAAGTAAAGGGACGGCAATTCCCACACTCACTCTGTCCAAGTCAAGGGACGGCAATTCCCACCCTCACTCTTCTCAAGTCAAGGGACGGCAATTCCCACCCTCACTCTGCACAAGTCAAGGGACGGCAATTCCCACCCTCACTCTGTCCAAGTAAAGGGACGGCAATTCCCACACTCACTCTGTCCAAGTAAAGGGACGGCAATTCCCACACTCACTCTGTCCAAGTCAAGGGACGGCAATTCCCACCCTCACTCTGCACAAGTCAGGGGACGGCAATTCCCACCCTCACTCTGGTCAAGTCAAGGGACGGCAATTCCCACCCTCACTCTGCTCAAGTCAAGGGACGGCAATTACCACCCTCACTCTGCACAAGTCAAGGGACGGCAATTCCCACCCTCACTCTGCTCAAGTCAAGGGACGGCAATTCCAACCCTCACTCTGCTCAAGTCAAGGGACGGCAATTCCCACCCTCACTCTGCTCAAGGCAAGAAACGGCAATTCCCACACTCACTCTGTCCAAGTAAAGGGACGGCAATTCCCACCCTCACTCTGCTCAAGTCAAGGGACGGCAATTCCCACCCTCACTCTGCTCAAGTCAAGGGACGGCAATTCCAACCCTCACTCTGCTCAAGTCAAGGGACGGCAATTCCCACCCTCACTCTGCTCAAGTCAAGGGACGGCAATTCCCACCCTCACTGTGCTCAAGGCAAGGGACGGCAATTCCCACCCTGACTCTGTCCAAGTAAAGGGACGGCAATTACCACCCTCACTCTGCACAAGTCAAGGGACGGCAATTCCCACCCTCACTCTGCACAAGTCAAGGGACGGCAATTCCCACCCTCACTCTGGTCAAGTCAAGGGACGGCAATTCCCACCCTCACTCTGCTCAAGGCAAGGGACGGCAATTCCCACCCTCACTCTGCACAAGTCAAGGGACGGCAATTCCCACCCTCACTCTGGTCAAGTCAAGGGACGGCAATTCCCACCCACACTCTGCTCAAGGCAAGGGACGGCAATTCCCACCCTCACTCTGCACAAGTCAAGGGACGGCAATTCCCACCCTCACTCTGGTCAAGTCAAGGGACGGCAATTCCCACCCTCACTCTGCTCAAGTCAAGGGACGGCAATTCCAACCCTCACTCCGCTCAAGTCAAGGGACGGCAATTCCCACCCTCACTCTGCTCAAGGCAAGAGACGGCAATTCCCACACTCACTCTGTCCAAGTAAAGGGACGGCAATTCCCACCCTCACTCTGCTCAAGTCAAGGGACGGCAATTCCCACCCTCACTCTGCTCAAGTCAAGGGACGGCAATTCCAACCCTCACTCTGCACAAGTCAAGGGACGGCAATTCCCACCCTCACTCTGTCCAAGTAAAGGGACGGCAATTCCCACACTCACTCTGTCCAAGTAAAGGGACGGCAATTCCCACACTCACTCTGTCCAAGTCAAGGGACGGCAATTCCCACCCTCACTCTGCACAAGTCAGGGGACGGCAATTCCCACCCTCACTCTGGTCAAGTCAAGGGACGGCAATTCCCACCCTCACTCTGCTCAAGTCAAGGGACGGCAATTACCACCCTCACTCTGCACAAGTCAAGGGACGGCAATTCCCACCCTCACTCTGCTCAAGTCAAGGGACGGCAATTCCCACCCTCACTCTGCTCAAGTCAAGGGACGGCAATTCCAACCCTCACTCTGCTCAAGTCAAGGGACGGCAATTCCCACCCTCACTCTGCTCAAGTCAAGGGACGGCAATTCCCACCCTCACTGTGCTCAAGGCAAGGGACGGCAATTCCCACCCTGACTCTGTCCAAGTAAAGGGACGGCAATTACCACCCTCACTCTGCACAAGTCAAGGGACGGCAATTCCCACCCTCACTCTGCACAAGTCAAGGGACGGCAATTCCCACCCTCACTCTGGTCAAGTCAAGGGACGGCAATTCCCACCCTCACTCTGCTCAAGGCAAGGGACGGCAATTCCCACCCTCACTCTGCACAAGTCAAGGGACGGCAATTCCCACCCTCACTCTGCTCAAGTCAAGGGACGGCAATTCCCACCCTCACTGTGCTCAAGGCAAGGGACGGCAATTCCCACCCTGACTCTGTCCAAGTAAAGGGACGGCAATTACCACCCTCACTCTGCACAAGTCAAGGGACGGCAATTCCCACCCTCACTCTGCACAAGTCAAGGGACGGCAATTCCCACCCTCACTCTGGTCAAGTCAAGGGACGGCAATTCCCACCCTCACTCTGCTCAAGGCAAGGGACGGCAATTCCCACCCTCACTCTGCACAAGTCAAGGGACGGCAATTCCCACCCTCACTCTGGTCAAGTCAAGGGACGGCAATTCCCACCCACACTCTGCTCAAGGCAAGGGACGGCAATTCCCACCCTCACTCTGCACAAGTCAAGGGACGGCAATTCCCACCCTCACTCTGGTCAAGTCAAGGGACGGCAATTCCCACCCTCACTCTGCTCAAGTCAAGGGACGGCAATTCCAACCCTCACTCCGCTCAAGTCAAGGGACGGCAATTCCCACCCTCACTCTGCTCAAGGCAAGAGACGGCAATTCCCACACTCACTCTGTCCAAGTAAAGGGACGGCAATTCCCACCCTCACTCTGCTCAAGTCAAGGGACGGCAATTCCCACCCTCACTCTGCTCAAGTCAAGGGACGGCAATTCCAACCCTCACTCTGCACAAGTCAAGGGACGGCAATTCCCACCCTCACTCTGTCCAAGTAAAGGGACGGCAATTCCCACACTCACTCTGTCCAAGTAAAGGGACGGCAATTCCCACACTCACTCTGTCCAAGTCAAGGGACGGCAATTCCCACCCTCACTCTGCACAAGTCAGGGGACGGCAATTCCCACCCTCACTCTGGTCAAGTCAAGGGACGGCAATTCCCACCCTCACTCTGCTCAAGTCAAGGGACGGCAATTACCACCCTCACTCTGCACAAGTCAAGGGACGGCAATTCCCACCCTCACTCTGCTCAAGTCAAGGGACGGCAATTCCCACCCTCACTCTGCTCAAGTCAAGGGACGGCAATTCCAACCCTCACTCTGCTCAAGTCAAGGGACGGCAATTCCCACCCTCACTCTGCTCAAGTCAAGGGACGGCAATTCCCACCCTCACTGTGCTCAAGGCAAGGGACGGCAATTCCCACCCTGACTCTGTCCAAGTAAAGGGACGGCAATTACCACCCTCACTCTGCACAAGTCAAGGGACGGCAATTCCCACCCTCACTCTGCACAAGTCAAGGGACGGCAATTCCCACCCTCACTCTGGTCAAGTCAAGGGACGGCAATTCCCACCCTCACTCTGCTCAAGGCAAGGGACGGCAATTCCCACCCTCACTCTGCACAAGTCAAGGGACGGCAATTCCCACCCTCACTCTGCTCAAGTCAAGGGACGGCAATTCCCACCCTCACTGTGCTCAAGGCAAGGGACGGCAATTCCCACCCTGACTCTGTCCAAGTAAAGGGACGGCAATTACCACCCTCACTCTGCACAAGTCAAGGGACGGCAATTCCCACCCTCACTCTGCACAAGTCAAGGGACGGCAATTCCCACCCTCACTCTGGTCAAGTCAAGGGACGGCAATTCCCACCCTCACTCTGCTCAAGGCAAGGGACGGCAATTCCCACCCTCACTCTGCACAAGTCAAGGGACGGCAATTCCCACCCTCACTCTGGTCAAGTCAAGGGACGGCAATTCCCACCCACACTCTGCTCAAGGCAAGGGACGGCAATTCCCACCCTCACTCTGCACAAGTCAAGGGACGGCAATTCCCACCCTCACTCTGGTCAAGTCAAGGGACGGCAATTCCCACCCTCACTCTGCTCAAGTCAAGGGACGGCAATTCCAACCCTCACTCCGCTCAAGTCAAGGGACGGCAATTCCCACCCTCACTCTGCTCAAGGCAAGAGACGGCAATTCCCACACTCACTCTGTCCAAGTAAAGGGACGGCAATTCCCACCCTCACTCTGCTCAAGTCAAGGGACGGCAATTCCCACCCTCACTCTGCTCAAGTCAAGGGACGGCAATTCCAACCCTCACTCTGCACAAGTCAAGGGACGGCAATTCCCACCCTCACTCTGTCCAAGTAAAGGGACGGCAATTCCCACACTCACTCTGTCCAAGTAAAGGGACGGCAATTCCCACACTCACTCTGTCCAAGTCAAGGGACGGCAATTCCCACCCTCACTCTGCACAAGTCAGGGGACGGCAATTCCCACCCTCACTCTGGTCAAGTCACACGGCCGTTCCGCAGTATTAAAATGTGCACGCCCTCAGTGTTCACGCTGCGTCCAGTTCATTCTGACAAGTTACGCGCGCGCGACATTTGCAAGTTTATGTTTACACCTGAAAAAGGTCACGTTTTGTGATTTGCATATCACCATTTCCTTAAATTTCATTGGTCGCAGGAATGTTTTGAATAAAAATAGTGATAATTCTCATGAATATTCATCTGATTAATCCTTACTTGGATCTCCGAGGTCAATTCAGCCATGTGAGCTGCAATCCAGGGGCCACTGCGTACGGGGTGTCATGGTGTCGTCGTTTTACTATTTTGGCGTGCGAATGACGTGCAAAAGAGTGTTATTTTATGGAAATAAGAGTTTTCATCAACAAAATCTGACCACAGATGTTTAAAAGAAGCATACTCCAAGCCAATCAGGATAAAAGAAGGTAAAAGACAGCGGGATGATTTGTGATATTAGAGATTTTGTTTGGTTATTTTCCAACGTGTGAAAAATGATCTTTCGTTTATTATGTACATTCAATACACTATAATATACAGAGGCTACGTAGAGTTTGCATACGTTCATTTTGTACATCGTTGTGTCAGTGTCGGGATATTTTCATGACTGATTTCAAACTAGCCTAGGCCCTATGATTTAAGTTGTTAGGCCTACTGCATCTGTGTTTTCAAAACAATTTTTTACTAGGGTATATATTATAGGCCTACTTTTTTGAATGAAAACTGGAAAAAATTTCATTCTACATGTACATACAATCCTCCGATCCATCATGCCAACCCAAATGCAAATAATAATATACTAAATCGTGATTTGATTCTGGTCCCTGGGTGTCTGGAATAACACGTTTCTTGAAGTGAACTGTTACGTCCTGTGGTGGTATGGCTTAATTAATGGACATTATGTTTTTTTATTGGGATTGCTGATAATTAAACATTTTCTTATTTTCTCGAAATTACACAGCCACTGTCGAACTCGAACCCTGCCAGTGCCAGCTTACCAAAGCAGAGAGGACTATAAGTAGGCCTACATGTGAAGGTGAGTGACTATTCCAAGTAAAATTGTAACGCTACACTAGTCCGACTTGTATTTTCATTTTGAAGCCTTTAAACTCAGCTGTGCTATTCATAATTTTGGAAATTAAAAGTCTTGCTGTGCATGTACCCCCCCCCCCCTTTGGCAAATTTGCATGCATATTATTTACACTATCTTGTCATCATGTATCATTCAGCTGTTGAAAACAATTGTTTAAGTTTGATGTGATCATGATATGATGTATTTGCACACAAAATATTATAGCGTAGTAAATTAATACCCAACTTGAACCTTGCTTAAAAACAATATTTGTGTTATTCTTCTATTTTTGCTTTTTTTCTACATGTGATGACTTTGGCTTGTACTTCTGGAGTGGTTGACAAGTGGTGACGTCGCATTGTTGTCATGAGACGCTGTACAACACGACCTGTCCTGTTGAACTCGGTGTGTATGAGCTCGCCTCCTTGCTCATTGAGGAGGCCAAACCCAACACCAAACCTGGACAGCTGTTCAACGGCGTGGTTCTCCAATAAGTGCATCTTTGGTGTGATGCTGGATTCAGGGAAACTCTCTCGGTAAGATGCCATGAAGACCTTGATACACATATCTGCAACAACAAAAAAAACATCATTACTCTGGACTGGTATTAACATTGGTACTTCACAACAAAAATTAAATGGAGTTGAGTAATTACCAATGCGGTTCAAGTCATCTGGTGATAATGCCCTCCTATGGTTTATCGCAAAGTGTGCATCGGCAAATTTTAGGAAAATATCCTCGAAAGTAGACCCCAATTTAGCTGCTTCTCTGATGAGTTCTTGCTGATGTTTCAGTGGAATGTCATCGTTGGATACACTTTGAAGGATTCTGGGGGGTCCGCTTTTGGTGGATTTTCGAGGAGATTTGATTGAGCTGTGAGCAATTTTCTGCACAAACAATGGTTGTAAAGATGAGATGTAAAAAATGGATTGTCATAATTTGTGTTAGTATAAAACAGCATCATTGAATACAAAATGTACTATTTGTAAATTTGTAAATTTTGACTTAGTAATGTTTAAATGTGTTTACGTTTGGGTGTTTGTGTTGGCATTAAGCAGAAATTATGTGTTTGATGTTCTATTTCAGAAGCTAAATCCTAACCATCAATATTTTTATTATTATGAAAATGTTTATTAAGTACATAATTTATTGATGGCTGTGGTATGCGAATGATGTAAATTTGACTTGTACACTTGTAAAAAGTATTTAAAGAAAATAATAATTAATAACAATGCAAGTTGTTTTACAATACATACCCGGCCTGGTGTTTTCAAGCGCACATCGTTTCCCTTGTGTGCACTAAGCTTTAACCAAGTCCAGCGATCACTGACTTCTTCAATTTCTGCTGGGATAGGTGTGCCTCTGCTGTGTTCCACTGCAACTTGCTTGAGAAGGTTTGCAGCCTTTATAATCTCATCTCTGTGTATTTTAACTGTGCTTGTCTCGGGATATGTTTGGATGGGGTTTGCTGATTTTGAACACAAGTCACAGTTACATGATGGTGTTTTATCCTTTTCTGGACAAACATGGTCAGCCATTTTGGACAGTTTACCTATTGTTCCGCATACTGTGCAAACTGTTGTCAATGTGCTAAGCTGAAGCCTCAAAATTCGGGGTGATGATGTGACGTTGTCATGATTCACACTAACTTGACATACAGGGCAGGGAACGGTGTGACTGCCTCGAAAAACGAACCACTGCTCTAAACATGAAGAACAGTAGTTGTGTTCGCATTGAGTTTGCACAGAAGGGGAGCTCAGGATACACTGGCATATTGCACATATGAAAATTGTCTCCACTGCCTTCTCTGTGCCAAGAATGTCGAGATTTGGGGGAACTGTGTACGCAGAATCATTAGTCGCAAAGTTAAACAGATAACTTTTCTCACAGTCCTGTTTGTTGAGGCTCGGTGGATTAATGTTCGGAAGACCTTTTCCAGTACGATTTCTCTTAACAGGGCGACCCCCCTTAAGTACTTTTCTGTACTGCTCACATGTGGTGCATGTTCCAGATCTTGAGTGAGTCGGCCATTCGTCAGTAGTTTTTTGTGTAGCAGATGAATATTCAAATTCCCTAGTTTGTTGTTTACAATGTGTCAAATTACGCACACACCTCCAGCATAATTTATTCGGATGCCTTGTTGAATCATCGAGCCAGATATTTATACTGTACAGTATTTCTAATTCCTTTCTGTATTGTGCACAATCCACTGCCACATATGAATTATTTGTATTTAATTTTGTGCACACACGACACAACTTATCAAGTGCTAATTGATGAAACTGCAATGTATTCATATCTGGAAAACTTCCTGTAAAGATGTCATCGTTGCAATAAAGTGTTTACCTTGAAACAGTGAATCACAGTAGTATTGCAGTCTGTTTGTTCAACACATCTTTATTTGAGAGTCTGTGTTTGACGATCGCGATACGAACGTAAACAACATACTGAGTAGTAGTCATAGAGCTATGGTAGTAGTACATAGATCTTTTTACTACACTATAATCTACGTTTTGCATCCCGCGCGCTATTGACGTGTTGGCTGTGGAGGTGCGCGGTGCACGTCTGCGACTGTGTGTACATTTTAATAGGAGTTTTACGTGATTTTTTGTTCATCTCCGTGAAAAACACACTCTTAAAAATCTATTTCTTGTAAATATGCCCGCTGTCTTGTTTTATTCGTTTGGGCTTTAGGGAAAACAAGTATATTTTTTTCAAGAAATTGGCTCCACTTTATCGGGAAAACCCAGAATTTTTATTTTGGGACATTTTAGAATCAACAGTTTCTCACTATCTTCGGGAATTCACGTCCAGTTACCAGGGTGGAAAAACCCTCATATTTTATATTTTTCCTCACACATTATTACTCTCAATAAATAAAAGTGATCGATTGAAAGTGTTTATGATAAATTATGAACAAATAACTCGAAAATCAATTGGTTATGTATGGACAATTCAATGTAATTATCGTTTTTTTATTCAACGTTAACGTTGAGCCTCCGCCATTTTGGAAACGGATTGTTGTTTCATTACTGGAGGAAACGTTTGTTCGTTGCGAAATCTTTTAATGCGCTGTGTTAATGGGCTTGATACGGCCGTGGTCAAGGGACGGCAATTCCCACCCTCACTCTGCTCAAGTCAAGGGACGGCAATTACCACCCTCACTCTGCACAAGTCAAGGGACGGCAATTCCCACCCTCACTCTGCTCAAGTCAAGGGACGGCAATTCCCACCCTCACTCTGCTCAAGTCAAGGGACGGCAATTCCAACCCTCACTCTGCTCAAGTCAAGGGACGGCAATTCCCACCCTCACTCTGCTCAAGTCAAGGGACGGCAATTCCCACCCTCACTGTGCTCAAGGCAAGGGACGGCAATTCCCACCCTGACTCTGTCCAAGTAAAGGGACGGCAATTACCACCCTCACTCTGTACAAGTCAAGGGACGGCAATTCCCACCCTCACTCTGCACAAGTCAAGGGACGGCAATTCCCACCCTCACTCTGGTCAAGTCAAGGGACGGCAATTCCCACCCTCACTCTGCTCAAGGCAAGGGACGGCAATTCCCACCCTCACTCTGCACAAGTCAAGGGACGGCAATTCCCACCCTCACTCTGGTCAAGTCAAGGGACGGCAATTCCCACCCACACTCTGCTCAAGGCAAGGGACGGCAATTCCCACCCTCACTCTGCACAAGTCAAGGGACGGCAATTCCCACCCTCACTCTGGTCAAGTCAAGGGACGGCAATTCCCACCCTCACTCTGCTCAAGTCAAGGGACGGCAATTCCAACCCTCACTCCGCTCAAGTCAAGGGACGGCAATTCCCACCCTCACTCTGCTCAAGGCAAGAGACGGCAATTCCCACACTCACTCTGTCCAAGTAAAGGGACGGCAATTCCCACCCTCACTCTGCTCAAGTCAAGGGACGGCAATTCCCACCCTCACTCTGCTCAAGTCAAGGGACGGCAATTCCAACCCTCACTCTGCACAAGTCAAGGGACGGCAATTCCCACCCTCACTCTGTCCAAGTAAAGGGACGGCAATTCCCACACTCACTCTGTCCAAGTAAAGGGACGGCAATTCCCACACTCACTCTGTCCAAGTCAAGGGACGGCAATTCCCACCCTCACTCTGCACAAGTCAGGGGACGGCAATTCCCACCCTCACTCTGGTCAAGTCAAGGGACGGCAATTCCCACCCTCACTCTGCTCAAGTCAAGGGACGGCAATTACCACCCTCACTCTGCACAAGTCAAGGGACGGCAATTCCCACCCTCACTCTGCTCAAGTCAAGGGACGGCAATTCCCACACTCACTCTGTCCAAGTCAAGGGACGGCAATTCCCACCCTGACTCTGCACAAGTCAAGGGACGGCAATTCCCACCCTCACTCTGCTCAAGTCAAGGGACGGCTATTCCCACCCTCACTCTGCTCAAGGCAAGGGACGGCAAGTCCCACACTCACTGTGCTCAAGGCAAGGGACGGCAATTCCCACCCTCACTCTGCTCAAGTCAAGTGACGGCAATTCCCACCCTCACTCTGCTCAAGGCAAGGGACGGCAATTCCCACACTCACTCTGTCCAAGTAAAGGGACGGCAATTCCCACACTCACTCTGTCCAAGTCAAGGGACGGCAATTCCCACCCTCACTCTGCACAAGTCAGGGGACGGCAATTCCCACCCTCACTCTGGTCAAGTCAAGGGACGGCAATTCCCACCCTCACTCTGCTCAAGTCAAGGGACGGCAATTACCACCCTCACTCTGCACAAGTCAAGGGACGGCAATTCCCACCCTCACTCTGCACAAGTCAAGGGACGGCAATTCCCACCCTCACTCTGGTCAAGTCAAGGGACGGCAATTCCCACCCTCACTCTGCTCAAGGCAAGGGACGGCAATTCCCACCCTCACTCTGCACAAGTCAAGGGACGGCAATTCCCACCCTCACTCTGGTCAAGTCAAGGGACGGCAATTCCCACCCACACTCTGCTCAAGGCAAGGGACGGCAATTCCCACCCTCACTCTGCACAAGTCAAGGGACGGCAATTCCCACCCTCACTCTGGTCAAGTCAAGGGACGGCAATTACCACCCTCACTCTGCTCAAGTCAAGGGACGGCAATTACCACCCTCACTCTGCACAAGTCAAGGGACGGCAATTCCCACCCTCACTCTGCACAAGTCAAGGGACGGCAATTCCCACCCTCACTCTGGTCAAGTCAAGGGACGGCAATTCCCACCCTCACTCTGCTCAAGGTAAGGGACGGCAATTCCCACCCTCACTCTGCACAAGTCAAGGGACGGCAATTCCCACCCTCACTCTGGTCAAGTCAAGGGACGGCAATTCCCACCCACACTCTGCTCAAGGCAAGGGACGGCAATTCCCACCCTCACTCTGCACAAGTCAAGGGACGGCAATTCCCACCCTCACTCTGGTCAAGTCAAGGGACGGCAATTACCACCCTCACTCTGCACAAGTCAAGGGACGGCAATTCCCACCCTCACTCTGTCCAAGTAAAGGGACGGCAATTCCCACACTCACTCTGTCCAAGTCAAGGGACGGCAATTCCCACCCTCACTCTTCTCAAGTCAAGGGACGGCAATTCCCACCCTCACTCTGCACAAGTCAAGGGACGGCAATTCCCACCCTCACTCTGTCCAAGTAAAGGGACGGCAATTCCCACACTCACTCTGTCCAAGTAAAGGGACGGCAATTCCCACACTCACTCTGTCCAAGTCAAGGGACGGCAATTCCCACCCTCACTCTGCACAAGTCAGGGGACGGCAATTCCCACCCTCACTCTGGTCAAGTCAAGGGACGGCAATTCCCACCCTCACTCTGCTCAAGTCAAGGGACGGCAATTACCACCCTCACTCTGCACAAGTCAAGGGACGGCAATTCCCACCCTCACTCTGCTCAAGTCAAGGGACGGCAATTCCAACCCTCACTCTGCTCAAGTCAAGGGACGGCAATTCCCACCCTCACTCTGCTCAAGGCAAGAGACGGCAATTCCCACACTCACTCTGTCCAAGTAAAGGGACGGCAATTCCCACCCTCACTCTGCTCAAGTCAAGGGACGGCAATTCCCACCCTCACTCTGCTCAAGTCAAGGGACGGCAATTCCCACCCTCACTCTGCACAAGTCAGGGGACGGCAATTCCCACCCTCACTCTGGTCAAGTCAAGGGACGGCAATTCCCACCCTCACTCTGCTCAAGTCAAGGGACGGCAATTACCACCCTCACTCTGCACAAGTCAAGGGACGGCAATTCCCACCCTCACTCTGCTCAAGTCAAGGGACGGCAATTCCAACCCTCACTCTGCTCAAGTCAAGGGACGGCAATTCCCACCCTCACTCTGCTCAAGGCAAGAGACGGCAATTCCCACACTCACTCTGTCCAAGTAAAGGGACGGCAATTCCCACCCTCACTCTGCTCAAGTCAAGGGACGGCAATTCCCACCATCACTGTGCTCAAGGCAAGGGACGGCAATTCCCACCCTGACTCTGTCCAAGTAAAGGGACGGCAATTACCACCCTCACTCTGCACAAGTCAAGGGACGGCAATTCCCACCCTCACTCTGCACAAGTCAAGGGACGGCAATTCCCACCCTCACTCTGGTCAAGTCAAGGGACGGCAATTCCCACCCTCACTCTGCTCAAGGCAAGGGACGGCAATTCCCACCCTCACTCTGCACAAGTCAAGGGACGGCAATTCCCACCCTCACTCTGGTCAAGTCAAGGGACGGCAATTCCCACCCACACTCTGCTCAAGGCAAGGGACGGCAATTCCCACCCTCACTCTGCACAAGTCAAGGGACGGCAATTCCCATCCTCACTCTGGTCAAGTCAAGGGACGGCAATTCCCACCCTCACTCTGCTCAAGTCAAGGGACGGCAATTCCAACCCTCACTCCGCTCAAGTCAAGGGACGGCAATTCCCACCCTCACTCTGCTCAAGGCAAGAGACGGCAATTCCCACACTCACTCTGTCCAAGTAAAGGGACGGCAATTCCCACCCTCACTCTGCTCAAGTCAAGGGACGGCAATTCCCACCCTCACTCTGCTCAAGTCAAGGGACGGCAATTCCAACCCTCACTCTGCACAAGTCAAGGGACGGCAATTCCCACCCTCACTCTGTCCAAGTAAAGGGACGGCAATTCCCACACTCACTCTGTCCAAGTAAAGGGACGGCAATTCCCACACTCACTCTGTCCAAGTCAAGGGACGGCAATTCCCACCCTCACTCTGCACAAGTCAGGGGACGGCAATTCCCACCCTCACTCTGCTCAAGTCAAGGGACGGCAATTCCCACCCTCACTCTGCTCAAGTCAAGGGACGGCAATTACCACCCTCACTCTGCACAAGTCAAGGGACGGCAATTCCCACCCTCACTCTGCACAAGTCAAGGGACGGCAATTCCCACCCTCACTCTGGTCAAGTCAAGGGACGGCAATTCCCACCCTCACTCTGCTCAAGGCAAGGGACGGCAATTCCCACCCTCACTCTGCACAAGTCAAGGGACGGCAATTCCCACCCTCACTCTGGTCAAGTCAAGGGACGGCAATTCCCACCCACACTCTGCTCAAGGCAAGGGACGGCAATTCCCACCCTCACTCTGCTCAAGTCAAGGGACGGCAATTCCAACCCTCACTCTGCACAAGTCAAGGGACGGCAATTCCCACCCTCACTCTGTCCAAGTAAAGGGACGGCAATTCCCACACTCACTCTGTCCAAGTAAAGGGACGGCAATTCCCACACTCACTCTGTCCAAGTCAAGGGACGGCAATTCCCACCCTCACTCTGCACAAGTCAGGGGACGGCAATTCCCACCCTCACTCTGCTCAAGTCAAGGGACGGCAATTCCCACCCTCACTCTGCTCAAGTCAAGGGACGGCAATTACCACCCTCACTCTGCACAAGTCAAGGGACGGCAATTCCCACCCTCACTCTGCACAAGTCAAGGGACGGCAATTCCCACCCTCACTCTGGTCAAGTCAAGGGACGGCAATTCCCACCCACACTCTGCTCAAGGCAAGGGACGGCAATTCCCACCCTCACTCTGCACAAGTCAAGGGACGGCAATTCCCACCCTCACTCTGCTCAAGTCAAGGGACGGCAATTACCACCCTCACTCTGCACAAGTCAAGGGACGGCAATTCCCACCCTCACTCTGCACAAGTCAAGGGACGGCAATTCCCACCCTCACTCTGGTCAAGTCAAGGGACGGCAATTCCCACCCTCACTCTGCTCAAGGCAAGGGACGGCAATTCCCACCCTCACTCTGCACAAGTCAAGGGACGGCAATTCCCACCCTCACTCTGGTCAAGTCAAGGGACGGCAATTCCCACCCACACTCTGCTCAAGGCAAGGGACGGCAATTCCCACCCTCACTCTGCACAAGTCAAGGGACGGCAATTCCCACCCTCACTCTGGTCAAGTCAAGGGACGGCAATTCCCACCCTCACTCTGCTCAAGTCAAGGGACGGCAATTCCAACCCTCACTCTGCTCAAGTCAAGGGACGGCAATTCCCACCCTCACTCTGCTCAAGTCAAGGGACGGCAATTCCCACCCTCACTCTGCCCAAGTCAAGGGACGGCAATTCCAACCCTCACTCTGCTCAAGTCAAGGGACGGCAATTCCCACCCTCACTCTGCTCAAGTCAAGGGACGGCAATTCCCACCCTCACTGTGCTCAAGGCAAGGGACGCAATTCCCACCCTGACTCTGTCCACGTAAAGGGACGGCAATTCCCACACTCACTCTGTCCAAGTAAAGGGACGGCAATTCCCACACTCACTCTGCTCAAGTCAGGGACGGCAATTACCACCCTCACTCTGCACAAGTCAAGGGACGGCAATTCCCACCCTCACTCTGCACAAGTCAAGGGACGGCAATTCCCACCCTCACTCTGGTCAAGTCAAGGGACGGCAATTCCCACCCTCACTCTGCTCAAGGCAAGGGACGGCAATTCCCACCCTCACTCTGCGCAAGTCAAGGGACGGCAATTCCCACCCTCACTCTGCTCAAGTCAAGGGACGGCAATTCCCACCCTCACTCTGCTCAAGTCAAGGGACGGCAATTCCAACCCTCACTCTGCTCAAGTCAAGGGACGGCAATTCCCACCCTCACTCTGCTCAAGTCAAGGGACGGCAATTCCCACCCTCATTGTGCTCAAGGCAAGGGACGGCAATTCCCACCCTGACTCTGTCCAAGTAAAGGGACGGCAATTCCCACCCTCACTCTGCTCAAGTCAAGGGACGGCAATTCCCACCCTCACTGTGCTCAAGGCAAGGGACGGCAATTCCCACCCTGACTCTGTCCAAGTAAAGGGACGGCAATTCCCACCCTCACTCTGGTCAAGTCAAGGGACGGCAATTCCCACCCTGACTCTGTCCAAGTAAAGGGAAGGCAATTCCCCCCCCCTCACTCTGCTCAAGTCAAGGGACGCAATTCCCACCCTCACTCTGCTCAAGTCAAAGGACGGCAATTCCCACCCTCACTCTGCTCAAGTCAAGGGACGGCAATTCCCACCCTCACTCTGCTCAAGTCAAGGGACACAATTCCCACCCTGACTCTGTCCAAGTAAAGGGACGGCAATTCCCACACTCACTCTGTCCAAGTCAAGGGACGGCAATTCCCACCCTCACTCTTCTCAAGTCAAGGGACGGCAATTCCCACCCTCACTCTGCACAAGTCAAGGGACGGCAATTCCCACCCTCACTCTGTCCAAGTAAAGGGACGGCAATTCCCACACTCACTCTGTCCAAGTAAAGGGACGGCAATTCCCACACTCACTCTGTCCAAGTCAAGGGACGGCAATTCCCACCCTCACTCTGCACAAGTCAGGGGACGGCAATTCCCACCCTCACTCTGGTCAAGTCAAGGGACGGCAATTCCCACCCTCACTCTGCTCAAGTCAAGGGACGGCAATTACCACCCTCACTCTGCACAAGTCAAGGGACGGCAATTCCCACCCTCACTCTGCACAAGTCAAGGGACGGCAATTCCCACCCTCACTCTGCTCAAGTCAAGTGACGGCAATTCCCACCCTCACTCTGCTCAAGTCAAGGGAAGGCAATTCCCACCCTCACTGTGCTCAAGGCAAGGGACGGCAATTCCCACCCTCACTCTGCTCAAGGCAAGGGACGGCAATTCCCAGCCTCACTTTGCTCAAGTCAAGGGACGGCAATTCCCACCCTCACTCTGCTCAAGGCAAGGGACGGCAATTCCCACACTCACTCTGTCCAAGTCAAGGGACGGCAATTCCCACCCTCACTCTGTCCAAGTCAAGGGACGGCAATTCCAACCCTCACTCTGCTCAAGTCAAGGGACGGCAATTCCCACCCTGACTCTGTCCAAGTAAAGGGACGGCAATTCCCACCCTCACTCTGCTCAAGTCAAGGGACGGCAATTCCCACCCTCACTCTGCTCAAGGCAAGGGACGGCATGTCCCACCCTCACTGTGCTCAAGGCAAGGGACGGCAATTCCCACCCTCACTCTGCCCAAGGCAAGGGACGGCAATTCCCACCTTCACTGTGCTCAAGGCAAGAGACGGCAATTCCCACACTCACTCTGTCAAAGTCAAGGGACGGCAATTCCCACACTCACTCTGTCAAAGTCAAGGGACGGCAATTCCCACCCTCACTCTGCTCACGTCAAGGGACGGCAATTCCCATCCTCACTCTGCTCAAGGCAAGGGACGGCAATTCCCACCCTCACTCTGCTCAAGGCAAGGGACGGCAATTCCCACACTCACTCTGTCCAAGTAAAGGGACGGCAATTCCCACACTCACTCTGTCCAAGTCAAGGGACGGCAATTCCCACCCTCACTCTGCACAAGTCAGGGGACGGCAATTCCCACCCTCACTCTGGTCAAGTCAAGGGACGGCAATTCCCACCCTCACTCTGCTCAAGTCAAGGGACGGCAATTACCACCCTCACTCTGCACAAGTCAAGGGACGGCAATTCCCACCCTCACTCTGCACAAGTCAAGGGACGGCAATTCCCACCCTCACTCTGCTCAAGTCAAGTGACGGCAATTCCCACCCTCACTCTGCTCAAGTCAAGGGAAGGCAATTCCCACCCTCACTGTGCTCAAGGCAAGGGACGGCAATTCCCACCCTCACTCTGCTCAAGGCAAGGGACGGCAATTCCCAGCCTCACTTTGCTCAAGTCAAGGGACGGCAATTCCCACCCTCACTCTGCTCAAGGCAAGGGACGGCAATTCCCACACTCACTCTGTCCAAGTCAAGGGACGGCAATTCCCACCCTCACTCTGTCCAAGTCAAGGGACGGCAATTCCAACCCTCACTCTGCTCAAGTCAAGGGACGGCAATTCCCACCCTGACTCTGTCCAAGTAAAGGGACGGCAATTCCCACCCTCACTCTGCTCAAGTCAAGGGACGGCAATTCCCACCCTCACTCTGCTCAAGGCAAGGGACGGCATGTCCCACCCTCACTGTGCTCAAGGCAAGGGACGGCAATTCCCACCCTCACTCTGCCCAAGGCAAGGGACGGCAATTCCCACCTTCACTGTGCTCAAGGCAAGAGACGGCAATTCCCACACTCACTCTGTCAAAGTCAAGGGACGGCAATTCCCACACTCACTCTGTCAAAGTCAAGGGACGGCAATTCCCACCCTCACTCTGCTCACGTCAAGGGACGGCAATTCCCATCCTCACTCTGCTCAAGGCAAGGGACGGCAATTCCCACCCTCACTCTGCTCAAGGCAAGGGACGGCAATTCCCACCCTCACTCTGCTCAAGTCAAGGGACGGCAATTCCCACCCTCACTCTGCTCAAGGCAAGGGACGGCAATTCCCACCCTCACTCTGCTCAAGGCAAGGGACGGCAATTCCCACCCCTCACTCTGGTCAAGGCAAGGGACGGCAATTCCCACACTCACTCTGTCAAAGTCAAGGGACGGCAATTCCCACCCTCACTCTGCACAAGTCAAGGGACGGCAATTCCCACCCTCACTCTGCTCAAGTCAAGTGACGGCAATTCCCACCCTCACTCTGCTCAAGTCAAGGGACGGCAATTCCCACGCTCACTCTGCTCAAGGCAAGGGACGGCAATTCCCACCCTCACTCTGCTCAGGGCAAGGGACGGCAATTCCCACCCTCACTCTGGTCAAGTCAAGGGACGGCAATTCCCACACTCACTCTGTCCAAGTAAAGGGACGGCAATTCCCACCCTCACTCTGCTCAAGGCAAGGGACGGCAATTCCCACCCTCACTCTGGTCAAGTCAAGGGACGGCAATTCCCACCCTCACTCTGCTCAAGGCAAGGGACGGAAATTCCCACACTCACTCTGCACAAGTCAAGGGACGGCAATTCCCACCCTCACTCTGGTCAAGTCAAGGGACGGCAATTCCCACCCTCACTATGCTCAGGTCAAGGGACGGCAATTCCAACCCTCACTCTGCTCAAGTCAAGGGACGCAATTACCACCCTCACTCTGCTCAAGTCAAGGGACTGCAATTCCCACACTCACTCTGTCCAAGTAAAGGGACGGCAATTCCCACCATCACTCTGCTCAAGGCAAGGGACGGCAATTCCCACCCTCACTCTGCTCAAGTCAAGGGACGGCAATTCCCACCCTCACTCTGTCCAAGTCAAGGGACGGCAATTCCCAGCCTCACTTTGCTCAAGTCAAGGGACGGCAATTCCCACCCTCACTCTGCTCAAGTCAAGGGACGGCAATTCCAACCCTCACTCTGCTCAAGTCAAGGGACGGCAATTCCCACCCTCACTCTGCTCAAGTAAAGGGACGGCAATTCCCACACTCACTCTGTCCAAGTCAACGGACGGCAATTCCCACTCTCACTCTGCACAAGTCAGGGGACGGCAATTCCCACCCTCACTCTGGTCAAGTCAAGGGACGGCAATTCCCACCCTCACTCTGCTCAAGTCAAGGGACGGCAATTACCACCCTCACTCTGCACAAGTCAAGGGACGGCAATTCCCACCCTCACTCTGCTCAAGTCAAGGGACGGCAATTCCCACCCTCACTCTGCTCAAGTCAAGGGACGGCAATTCCAACCCTCACTCTGCTCAAGTCAAGGGACGGCAATTCCCACCCTCACTCTGCTCAAGTAAAGGGACGGCAATTCCCACCCTCACTCTGCTCAAGTCAAGGGACGGCAATTCCCACCCTCACTCTGCTCAAGTCAAGGGACGGCAATTCCCACCCTCACTCTGCTCAAGTCAAGGGACGGCAATTCCAACCCTCACTCTGCTCAAGTCAAGGGACGGCAATTCCCACCCTCACTGTGCTCAAGGCAAGGGACGGCAATTCCCACCCTGACTCTGTCCAAGTAAAGGGACGGCAATTACCACCCTCACTCTGCACAAGTCAAGGGACGGCAATTCCCACCCTCACTCTGCACAAGTCAAGGGACGGCAATTCCCACCCTCACTCTGGTCAAGTCAAGGGACGGCAATTCCCACCCTCACTCTGGTCAAGTCAAGGGACGGCAATTCCCACCCTCACTCTGCTCAAGGCAAGGGACGGCAATTCCCACCCTCACTCTGCACAAGTCAAGGGACGGCAATTCCCACCCTCACTCTGGTCAAGTCAAGGGACGGCAATTCCCACCCACACTCTGCTCAAGGCAAGGGACGGCAATTCCCACCCTCACTCTGCACAAGTCAAGGGACGGCAATTCCCACCCTCACTCTGGTCAAGTCAAGGGACGGCAATTCCCACCCTCACTCTGCTCAAGTCAAGGGACGGCAATTCCAACCCTCACTCCGCTCAAGTCAAGGGACGGCAATTCCCACCCTCACTCTGCTCAAGGCAAGGGACGGCAATTCCCACCCTCACTCTGCACAAGTCAAGGGACGGCAATTCCCACCCTCACTCTGGTCAAGTCAAGGGACGGCAATTCCCACCCACACTCTGCTCAAGGCAAGGGACGGCAATTCCCACCCTCACTCTGCACAAGTCAAGGGACGGCAATTCCCACCCTCACTCTGGTCAAGTCAAGGGACGGCAATTCCCACCCTCACTCTGCTCAAGTCAAGGGACGGCAATTCCAACCCTCACTCCGCTCAAGTCAAGGGACGGCAATTCCCACCCTCACTCTGCTCAAGGCAAGAGACGGCAATTCCCACACTCACTCTGTCCAAGTAAAGGGACGGCAATTCCCACCCTCACTCTGCTCAAGTCAAGGGACGGCAATTCCAACCCTCACTCTGCTCAAGTCAAGGGACGGCAATTCCAACCCTCACTCTGCACAAGTCAAGGGACGGCAATTCCCACCCTCACTCTGTCCAAGTAAAGGGACGGCAATTCCCACACTCACTCTGTCCAAGTAAAGGGACGGCAATTCCCACACTCACTCTGTCCAAGTCAAGGGACGGCAATTCCCACCCTCACTCTGCACAAGTCAGGGGACGGCAATTCCCACCCTCACTCTGGTCAAGTCAAGGGACGGCAATTCCCACCCTCACTCTGCTCAAGTCAAGGGACGGCAATTACCACCCTCACTCTGCACAAGTCAAGGGACGGCAATTCCCACCCTCACTCTGCTCAAGTCAAGGGACGGCAATTCCCACACTCACTCTGTCCAAGTCAAGGGACGGCAATTCCCACCCTGACTCTGCACAAGTCAAGGGACGCAATTCCCACCCTCACTCTGCTCAAGTCAAGGGACGGCTATTCCCACCCTCACTCTGCTCAAGGCAAGGGACGGCAAGTCCCACACTCACTGTGCTCAAGGCAAGGGACGGCAATTCCCACCCTCACTCTGCTCAAGTCAAGTGACGGCAATTCCCACCCTCACTCTGCTCAAGGCAAGGGACGGCAATTCCCACACTCACTCTGTCCAAGTAAAGGGACGGCAATTCCCACACTCACTCTGTCCAAGTCAAGGGACGGCAATTCCCACCCTCACTCTGCACAAGTCAGGGGACGGCAATTCCCACCCTCACTCTGGTCAAGTCAAGGGACGGCAATTCCCACCCTCACTCTGCTCAAGTCAAGGGACGGCAATTACCACCCTCACTCTGCACAAGTCAAGGGACGGCAATTCCCACCCTCACTCTGCACAAGTCAAGGGACGGCAATTCCCACCCTCACTCTGGTCAAGTCAAGGGACGGCAATTCCCACCCTCACTCTGCTCAAGGCAAGGGACGGCAATTCCCACCCTCACTCTGCACAAGTCAAGGGACGGCAATTCCCACCCTCACTCTGGTCAAGTCAAGGGACGGCAATTCCCACCCACACTCTGCTCAAGGCAAGGGACGGCAATTCCCACCCTCACTCTGCACAAGTCAAGGGACGGCAATTCCCACCCTCACTCTGGTCAAGTCAAGGGACGGCAATTACCACCCTCACTCTGCTCAAGTCAAGGGACGGCAATTACCACCCTCACTCTGCACAAGTCAAGGGACGGCAATTCCCACCCTCACTCTGCACAAGTCAAGGGACGGCAATTCCCACCCTCACTCTGGTCAAGTCAAGGGACGGCAATTCCCACCCTCACTCTGCTCAAGGCAAGGGACGGCAATTCCCACCCTCACTCTGCACAAGTCAAGGGACGGCAATTCCCACCCTCACTCTGGTCAAGTCAAGGGACGGCAATTCCCACCCACACTCTGCTCAAGGCAAGGGACGGCAATTCCCACCCTCACTCTGCACAAGTCAAGGGACGGCAATTCCCACCCTCACTCTGGTCAAGTCAAGGGACGGCAATTACCACCCTCACTCTGCTCAAGTCAAGGGACGGCAATTACCACCCTCACTCTGCACAAGTCAAGGGACGGCAATTCCCACCCTCACTCTGCACAAGTCAAGGGACGGCAATTCCCACCCTCACTCTGGTCAAGTCAAGGGACGGCAATTCCCACCCTCACTCTGCTCAAGGCAAGGGACGGCAATTCCCACCCTCACTCTGCACAAGTCAAGGGACGGCAATTCCCACCCTCACTCTGGTCAAGTCAAGGGACGGCAATTCCCACCCACACTCTGCTCAAGGCAAGGGACGGCAATTCCCACCCTCACTCTGCACAAGTCAAGGGACGGCAATTCCCACCCTCACTCTGGTCAAGTCAAGGGACGGCAATTACCACCCTCACTCTGCACAAGTCAAGGGACGGCAATTCCCACCCTCACTCTGTCCAAGTAAAGGGACGGCAATTCCCACACTCACTCTGTCCAAGTCAAGGGACGGCAATTCCCACCCTCACTCTTCTCAAGTCAAGGGACGGCAATTCCCACCCTCACTCTGCACAAGTCAAGGGACGGCAATTCCCACCCTCACTCTGTCCAAGTAAAGGGACGGCAATTCCCACACTCACTCTGTCCAAGTAAAGGGACGGCAATTCCCACACTCACTCTGTCCAAGTCAAGGGACGGCAATTCCCACCCTCACTCTGCACAAGTCAGGGGACGGCAATTCCCACCCTCACTCTGGTCAAGTCAAGGGACGGCAATTCCCACCCTCACTCTGCTCAAGTCAAGGGACGGCAATTACCACCCTCACTCTGCACAAGTCAAGGGACGGCAATTCCCACCCTCACTCTGCTCAAGTCAAGGGACGGCAATTCCAACCCTCACTCTGCTCAAGTCAAGGGACGGCAATTCCCACCCTCACTCTGCTCAAGGCAAGAGACGGCAATTCCCACACTCACTCTGTCCAAGTAAAGGGACGGCAATTCCCACCCTCACTCTGCTCAAGTCAAGGGACGGCAATTCCCACCCTCACTCTGCTCAAGTCAAGGGACGGCAATTCCAACCCTCACTCTGCTCAAGTCAAGGGACGGCAATTCCCACCCTCACTCTGCTCAAGTCAAGGGACGGCAATTCCCACCCTCACTGTGCTCAAGGCAAGGGACGGCAATTCCCACCCTGACTCTGTCCAAGTAAAGGGACGGCAATTACCACCCTCACTCTGCACAAGTCAAGGGACGGCAATTCCCACCCTCACTCTGCACAAGTCAAGGGACGGCAATTCCCACCCTCACTCTGGTCAAGTCAAGGGACGGCAATTCCCACCCTCACTCTGCTCAAGGCAAGGGACGGCAATTCCCACCCTCACTCTGCACAAGTCAAGGGACGGCAATTCCCACCCTCACTCTGGTCAAGTCAAGGGACGGCAATTCCCACCCACACTCTGCTCAAGGCAAGGGACGGCAATTCCCACCCTCACTCTGCACAAGTCAAGGGACGGCAATTCCCATCCTCACTCTGGTCAAGTCAAGGGACGGCAATTCCCACCCTCACTCTGCTCAAGTCAAGGGACGGCAATTCCAACCCTCACTCCGCTCAAGTCAAGGGACGGCAATTCCCACCCTCACTCTGCTCAAGGCAAGAGACGGCAATTCCCACACTCACTCTGTCCAAGTAAAGGGACGGCAATTCCCACCCTCACTCTGCTCAAGTCAAGGGACGGCAATTCCCACCCTCACTCTGCTCAAGTCAAGGGACGGCAATTCCAACCCTCACTCTGCACAAGTCAAGGGACGGCAATTCCCACCCTCACTCTGTCCAAGTAAAGGGACGGCAATTCCCACACTCACTCTGTCCAAGTAAAGGGACGGCAATTCCCACACTCACTCTGTCCAAGTCAAGGGACGGCAATTCCCACCCTCACTCTGCACAAGTCAGGGGACGGCAATTCCCACCCTCACTCTGCTCAAGTCAAGGGACGGCAATTCCCACCCTCACTCTGCTCAAGTCAAGGGACGGCAATTACCACCCTCACTCTGCACAAGTCAAGGGACGGCAATTCCCACCCTCACTCTGCACAAGTCAAGGGACGGCAATTCCCACCCTCACTCTGGTCAAGTCAAGGGACGGCAATTCCCACCCTCACTCTGCTCAAGGCAAGGGACGGCAATTCCCACCCTCACTCTGCACAAGTCAAGGGACGGCAATTCCCACCCTCACTCTGGTCAAGTCAAGGGACGGCAATTCCCACCCACACTCTGCTCAAGGCAAGGGACGGCAATTCCCACCCTCACTCTGCACAAGTCAAGGGACGGCAATTCCCACCCTCACTCTGGTCAAGTCAAGGGACGGCAATTCCCACCCTCACTCTGCTCAAGTCAAGGGACGGCAATTCCAACCCTCACTCTGCTCAAGTCAAGGGACGGCAATTCCCACCCTCACTCTGCTCAAGGCAAGAGACGGCAATTCCCACACTCACTCTGTCCAAGTAAAGGGACGGCAATTCCCACCCTCACTCTGCTCAAGTCAAGGGACGGCAATTCCCACCCTCACTCTGCCCAAGTCAAGGGACGGCAATTCCAACCCTCACTCTGCTCAAGTCAAGGGACGGCAATTCCCACCCTCACTCTGCTCAAGTCAAGGGACGGCAATTCCCACCCTCACTGTGCTCAAGGCAAGGGACGCAATTCCCACCCTGACTCTGTCCACGTAAAGGGACGGCAATTCCCACACTCACTCTGTCCAAGTAAAGGGACGGCAATTCCCACACTCACTCTGCTCAAGTCAGGGACGGCAATTACCACCCTCACTCTGCACAAGTCAAGGGACGGCAATTCCCACCCTCACTCTGCACAAGTCAAGGGACGGCAATTCCCACCCTCACTCTGGTCAAGTCAAGGGACGGCAATTCCCACCCTCACTCTGCTCAAGGCAAGGGACGGCAATTCCCACCCTCACTCTGCGCAAGTCAAGGGACGGCAATTCCCACCCTCACTCTGCTCAAGTCAAGGGACGGCAATTCCCACCCTCACTCTGCTCAAGTCAAGGGACGGCAATTCCAACCCTCACTCTGCTCAAGTCAAGGGACGGCAATTCCCACCCTCACTCTGCTCAAGTCAAGGGACGGCAATTCCCACCCTCATTGTGCTCAAGGCAAGGGACGGCAATTCCCACCCTGACTCTGTCCAAGTAAAGGGACGGCAATTCCCACCCTCACTCTGCTCAAGTCAAGGGACGGCAATTCCCACCCTCACTGTGCTCAAGGCAAGGGACGGCAATTCCCACCCTGACTCTGTCCAAGTAAAGGGACGGCAATTCCCACCCTCACTCTGGTCAAGTCAAGGGACGGCAATTCCCACCCTGACTCTGTCCAAGTAAAGGGAAGGCAATTCCCCCCCCCCCTCACTCTGCTCAAGTCAAGGGACGCAATTCCCACCCTCACTCTGCTCAAGTCAAAGGACGGCAATTCCCACCCTCACTCTGCTCAAGTCAAGGGACGGCAATTCCCACCCTCACTCTGCTCAAGTCAAGGGACACAATTCCCACCCTGACTCTGTCCAAGTAAAGGGACGGCAATTCCCACACTCACTCTGTCCAAGTCAAGGGACGGCAATTCCCACCCTCACTCTTCTCAAGTCAAGGGACGGCAATTCCCACCCTCACTCTGCACAAGTCAAGGGACGGCAATTCCCACCCTCACTCTGTCCAAGTAAAGGGACGGCAATTCCCACACTCACTCTGTCCAAGTAAAGGGACGGCAATTCCCACACTCACTCTGTCCAAGTCAAGGGACGGCAATTCCCACCCTCACTCTGCACAAGTCAGGGGACGGCAATTCCCACCCTCACTCTGGTCAAGTCAAGGGACGGCAATTCCCACCCTCACTCTGCTCAAGTCAAGGGACGGCAATTACCACCCTCACTCTGCACAAGTCAAGGGACGGCAATTCCCACCCTCACTCTGCACAAGTCAAGGGACGGCAATTCCCACCCTCACTCTGCTCAAGTCAAGTGACGGCAATTCCCACCCTCACTCTGCTCAAGTCAAGGGAAGGCAATTCCCACCCTCACTGTGCTCAAGGCAAGGGACGGCAATTCCCACCCTCACTCTGCTCAAGGCAAGGGACGGCAATTCCCAGCCTCACTTTGCTCAAGTCAAGGGACGGCAATTCCCACCCTCACTCTGCTCAAGGCAAGGGACGGCAATTCCCACACTCACTCTGTCCAAGTCAAGGGACGGCAATTCCCACCCTCACTCTGTCCAAGTCAAGGGACGGCAATTCCAACCCTCACTCTGCTCAAGTCAAGGGACGGCAATTCCCACCCTGACTCTGTCCAAGTAAAGGGACGGCAATTCCCACCCTCACTCTGCTCAAGTCAAGGGACGGCAATTCCCACCCTCACTCTGCTCAAGGCAAGGGACGGCAAGTCCCACCCTCACTGTGCTCAAGGCAAGGGACGGCAATTCCCACCCTCACTCTGCCCAAGGCAAGGGACGGCAATTCCCACCTTCACTGTGCTCAAGGCAAGAGACGGCAATTCCCACACTCACTCTGTCCAAGTAAAGGGACGGCAATTCCCACACTCACTCTGTCCAAGTAAAGGGACGGCAATTCCCACACTCACTCTGTCCAAGTCAAGGGACGGCAATTCCCACCCTCACTCTGCACAAGTCAGGGGACGGCAATTCCCACCCTCACTCTGGTCAAGTCAAGGGACGGCAATTCCCACCCTCACTCTGCTCAAGTCAAGGGACGGCAATTACCACCCTCACTCTGCACAAGTCAAGGGACGGCAATTCCCACCCTCACTCTGCACAAGTCAAGGGACGGCAATTCCCACCCTCACTCTGCTCAAGTCAAGTGACGGCAATTCCCACCCTCACTCTGCTCAAGTCAAGGGAAGGCAATTCCCACCCTCACTGTGCTCAAGGCAAGGGACGGCAATTCCCACCCTCACTCTGCTCAAGGCAAGGGACGGCAATTCCCAGCCTCACTTTGCTCAAGTCAAGGGACGGCAATTCCCACCCTCACTCTGCTCAAGGCAAGGGACGGCAATTCCCACACTCACTCTGTCCAAGTCAAGGGACGGCAATTCCCACCCTCACTCTGTCCAAGTCAAGGGACGGCAATTCCAACCCTCACTCTGCTCAAGTCAAGGGACGGCAATTCCCACCCTGACTCTGTCCAAGTAAAGGGACGGCAATTCCCACCCTCACTCTGCTCAAGTCAAGGGACGGCAATTCCCACCCTCACTCTGCTCAAGGCAAGGGACGGCAAGTCCCACCCTCACTGTGCTCAAGGCAAGGGACGGCAATTCCCACCCTCACTCTGCCCAAGGCAAGGGACGGCAATTCCCACCTTCACTGTGCTCAAGGCAAGAGACGGCAATTCCCACACTCACTCTGTCAAAGTCAAGGGACGGCAATTCCCACACTCACTCTGTCAAAGTCAAGGGACGGCAATTCCCACCCTCACTCTGCTCACGTCAAGGGACGGCAATTCCCATCCTCACTCTGCTCAAGGCAAGGGACGGCAATTCCCACCCTCACTCTGCTCAAGGCAAGGAACGGCAATTCCCACCCTCACTCTGCTCAAGTCAAGGGACGGCAATTCCCACCCTCACTCTGCTCAAGGCAAGGGACGGCAATTCCCACCCCTCACTCTGGTCAAGGCAAGGGACGGCAATTCCCACACTCACTCTGTCAAAGTCAAGGGACGGCAATTCCCACCCTCACTCTGCACAAGTCAAGGGACGGCAATTCCCACCCTCACTCTGCTCAAGTCAAGTGACGGCAATTCCCACCCTCACTCTGCTCAAGTCAAGGGACGGCAATTCCCACGCTCACTCTGCTCAAGGCAAGGGACGGCAATTCCCACCCTCACTCTGCTCAGGGCAAGGGACGGCAATTCCAACCCTCACTCTGGTCAAGTCAAGGGACGGCAATTCCCACACTCACTCTGTCCAAGTAAAGGGACGGCAATTCCCACCCTCACTCTGCTCAAGGCAAGGGACGGCAATTCCCACCCTCACTCTGGTCAAGTCAAGGGACGGCAATTCCCACCCTCACTCTGCTCAAGGCAAGGGACGGAAATTCCCACACTCACTCTGCACAAGTCAAGGGACGGCAATTCCCACCCTCACTCTGGTCAAGTCAAGGGACGGCAATTCCCACCCTCACTATGCTCAGGTCAAGGGACGGCAATTCCAACCCTCACTCTGCTCAAGTCAAGGGACGCAATTACCACCCTCACTCTGCTCAAGTCAAGGGACTGCAATTCCCACACTCACTCTGTCCAAGTAAAGGGACGGCAATTCCCACCATCACTCTGCTCAAGGCAAGGGACGGCAATTCCCACCCTCACTCTGCTCAAGTCAAGGGACGGCAATTCCCACCCTCACTCTGTCCAAGTCAAGGGACGGCAATTCCCAGCCTCACTTTGCTCAAGTCAAGGGACGGCAATTCCCACCCTCACTCTGCTCAAGTCACGGGACGGCAATTCCCACCCTGACTCTGTCCAAGTAAAGGGACGGCAATTCCCACACTCACTCTGTCCAAGTCAAGGGACGGTAATTCCCACCCTCACTCTGTCCAAGTCAAGGGACGGTAATTCCCACCCTCACTCTGCTCAAGTCAAGGGACGGATATTCCCACCCTCACTCTGCTCAAGTCAAGGGACGGCAATTCCCACCCTCACTCTGTCCAAGTCAAGGGACGGCAATTCCCAGCCTCACTTTGCTCAAGTCAAGGGACGGCAATTCCCACCCTCACTCTGCTCAAGTCACGGGACGGCAATTCCCACCCTGACTCTGTCCAAGTAAAGGGACGGCAATTCCCACACTCACTCTGTCCAAGTCAAGGGACGGCAATTCCCAGCCTCACTTTGCTCAAGTCAAGGGACGGCAATTCCCAGCCTCACTCTGCTCAAGTCAAGGGACGGCAATTCCCACCCTCACTCTGTCCAAGTCAAGGGACGGCAATTCCCAGCCTCACTTTGCTCAAGTCAAGGCACGGCAATTCCCACCCTCACTCTGCTCAAGTCAAGGGACGGATATTCCCACCCTGACTCTGTCCAAGTAAAGGTACGCAATTCCCACCCTCACTCTATCCAAGTCAAGGGACGGCAATTCCCACCCTCACTCTTCTCAAGTCAAGGGACGGCAATTCCCACCCTGACTATGTCCAAGTAAAGGGACGGCAATTCCCACACTCACTCTGTCAAAGTCAAGGGACGGCAATTCCCACCCTCACTCTGCACAAGTCAAGGGACGGCAATTCCCACCCTCACTCTGCTCAAGTCAAGTGACGGCAATTCCCACCCTCACTCTGCTCAAGTCAAGGGAAGGCAATTCCCACCCCTGACTCTGTCCAAGTAAAGGGACGGCAATTCCCACACTCACTCTGTCCAAGTCAAGGGACGGCAATTCCCAGCCTCACTTTGCTCAAGTCAAGGGACGGCAATTCCCAGCCTCACTCTGCTCAAGTCAAGGGACGGCAATTCCCACCCTCACTCTGTCCAAGTCAAGGGACGGCAATTCCCAGCCTCACTTTGCTCAAGTCAAGGGACGGCAATTCCCACCCTCACTCTGCTCAAGTCAAGGGACGGATATTCCCACCCTGACTCTGTCCAAGTAAAGGTACGCAATTCCCACCCTCACTCTATCCAAGTCAAGGGACGGCAATTCCCACCCTCACTCTGCTCAAGTCAAGTGACGGCAATTCCCACCCTCACTCTGCTCAAGTCAAGGGAAGGCAATTCCCACCCTCACTGTGCTCAAGGCAAGGGACGGCAATTCCCACCCTCACTCTGCTCAAGGCAAGGAACGGCAATTCCCACCCTCACTCTGGTCAAGTCAAGGGACGGCAATTCCCACCCTCACTCTGCACAAGTCAAGGGACGGCAATTCCCACCCTCACTCTGCTCAAGTCAAGTGACGGCAATTCCCACCCTCACTCTGCTCAAGTCAAGGGAAGGCAATTCCCACCCTCACTGTGCTCAAGGCAAGGGACGGCAATTCCCACCCTCACTCTGCTCAAGGCAAGGAACGGCAATTCCCACCCTCACTCTGGTCAAGTCAAGGGACGGCAATTCCCACCCTCACTCTGCTCAAGGCAAGGGACGGCAATTCCCACACTCACTCTGTCCAAGTCAAGGTACGGCAATTCCCACCCTCACTCTGTCCAAGTCAAGGGACGGCAATTCCAACCCTCACTCTGCTCAAGTCAAGGGACGGCAATTCCCACCCTGACTCTGTCCAAGTAAAGGGACGGCAATTCCCACCCTCACTCTGCTCAAGTCAAGGGACGGCTATTCCCACCCTCACTCTGCTCAAGGCAAGGGACGGCAAGTCCCACCCTCACTGTGCTCAAGGCAAGGGACGGCAATTCCCACCCTCAATCTGCCCAAGGCAAGGGACGGCAATTCCCACCTTCACTGTGCTCAAGGCAAGAGACGGCAATTCCCACACTCACTCTGTCAAAGTCAAGGGACGGCAATTCCCACACTCACTCTGTCAAAGTCAAGGGACGGCAATTCCCACCCTCACTCTGCTCACGTCAAGGGACGGCAATTCCCACCCTCACTCTGCTCAAGTCAAGTGACGGCAATTCCCACCCTCACTCTGCTCAAGTCAAGGGAAGGCAATTCCCACCCTCACTGTGCTCAAGGCAAGGGACGGCAATTCCCACCCTCACTCTGCTCAAGGCAAGGGACGGCAATTCCCACCCTCACTCTGGTCAAGTCAAGGGACGGCAATTCCCACCCTCACTCTGCTCAAGGCAAGGGACGGCAATTCCCACACTCACTCTGCCCAAGGCAAGGGACGGCAATTCCCACCTTCACTGTGCTCAAGGCAAGAGACGGCAATTCCCACACTCACTCTGTCAAAGTCAAGGGACGGCAATTCCCACCCTCACTCTGCTCACGTCAAGGGACGGCAATTCCCACCCTCACTCTGCTCAAGTCAAGTGACGGCAATTCCCACCCTCACTCTGCTCAAGTCAAGGGAAGGCAATTCCCACCCTCACTGTGCTCAAGGCAAGGGACGGCAATTCCCACCCTCACTCTGCTCAAGGCAAGGGACGGCAATTCCCACCCTCACTCTGGTCAAGTCAAGGGACGGCAATTCCCACCCTCACTCTGCTCAAGGCAAGGGACGGCAATTCCCACCCTCACTCTGCTCAAGGCAAGGGACGGCAATTCCCACCCTCACTCTGGTCAAGTCAAGGGACGGCAATTCCCACCCTCACTCTGCTCAAGGCAAGGGACGGCAATTCCCACACTCACTCTGCCCAAGGCAAGGGACGGCAATTCCCACCTTCACTGTGCTCAAGGCAAGAGACGGCAATTCCCACACTCACTCTGTCAAAGTCAAGGGACGGCAATTCCCACCCTCACTCTGCTCACGTCAAGGGACGGCAATTCCCACCCTCACTCTGCTCAAGTCAAGTGACGGCAATTCCCACCCTCACTCTGCTCAAGTCAAGGGAAGGCAATTCCCACCCTCACTGTGCTCAAGGCAAGGGACGGCAATTCCCACCCTCACTCTGCTCAAGGCAAGGGACGGCAATTCCCACCCTCACTCTGGTCAAGTCAAGGGACGGCAATTCCCACCCTCACTCTGCTCAAGGCAAGGGACGGCAATTCCCACACTCACTCTGTCCAAGTCAAGGTACGGCAATTCCCACCCTCACTCTGTCCAAGTCAAGGGACGGCAATTCCAACCCTCACTCTGCTCAAGTCAAGGGACGGCAATTCCCACCCTGACTCTGTCCAAGTAAAGGGACGGCAATTCCCACCCTCACTCTGCTCAAGTCAAGGGACGGCTATTTCCACCCTCACTCTGCTCAAGGCAAGGGACGGCAAGTCCCACCCTCACTGTGCTCAAGGCAAGGGACGGCAATTCCCACCCTCACTCTGCCCAAGGCAAGGGACGGCAATTCCCACCTTCACTGTGCTCAAGGCAAGAGACGGCAATTCCCACACTCACTCTGTCAAAGTCAAGGGACGGCAATTCCCACACTCACTCTGTCAAAGTCAAGGGACGGCAATTCCCACCCTCACTCTGCTCACGTCAAGGGACGGCAATTCCCATCCTCACTCTGCTCAAGGCAAGAGACGGCAATTCCCACACTCACTCTGTCAAAGTCAAGGGACGGCAATTCCCACACTCACTCTGTCAAAGTCAAGGGACGGCAATTCCCACCCTCACTCTGCTCACGTCAAGGGACGGCAATTCCCACCCTCACTCTGCTCAAGTCAAGTGACGGCAATTCCCACCCTCACTCTGCTCAAGTCAAGGGAAGGCAATTCCCACCCTCACTGTGCTCAAGGCAAGGGACGGCAATTCCCACCCTCACTCTGCTCAAGGCAAGGGACGGCAATTCCCACCCTCACTCTGGTCAAGTCAAGGGACGGCAATTCCCACCCTCACTCTGCTCAAGGCAAGGGACGGCAATTCCCACACTCACTCTGCCCAAGGCAAGGGACGGCAATTCCCACCTTCACTGTGCTCAAGGCAAGAGACGGCAATTCCCACACTCACTCTGTCAAAGTCAAGGGACGGCAATTCCCACCCTCACTCTGCTCACGTCAAGGGACGGCAATTCCCACCCTCACTCTGCTCAAGTCAAGTGACGGCAATTCCCACCCTCACTCTGCTCAAGTCAAGGGAAGGCAATTCCCACCCTCACTGTGCTCAAGGCAAGGGACGGCAATTCCCACCCTCACTCTGCTCAAGGCAAGGGACGGCAATTCCCACCCTCACTCTGGTCAAGTCAAGGGACGGCAATTCCCACCCTCACTCTGCTCAAGGCAAGGGACGGCAATTCCCACCCTCACTCTGCTCAAGGCAAGGGACGGCAATTCCCACCCTCACTCTGGTCAAGTCAAGGGACGGCAATTCCCACCCTCACTCTGCTCAAGGCAAGGGACGGCAATTCCCACACTCACTCTGCCCAAGGCAAGGGACGGCAATTCCCACCTTCACTGTGCTCAAGGCAAGAGACGGCAATTCCCACACTCACTCTGTCAAAGTCAAGGGACGGCAATTCCCACCCTCACTCTGCTCACGTCAAGGGACGGCAATTCCCACCCTCACTCTGCTCAAGTCAAGTGACGGCAATTCCCACCCTCACTCTGCTCAAGTCAAGGGAAGGCAATTCCCACCCTCACTGTGCTCAAGGCAAGGGACGGCAATTCCCACCCTCACTCTGCTCAAGGCAAGGGACGGCAATTCCCACCCTCACTCTGGTCAAGTCAAGGGACGGCAATTCCCACCCTCACTCTGCTCAAGGCAAGGGACGGCAATTCCCACACTCACTCTGTCCAAGTCAAGGTACGGCAATTCCCACCCTCACTCTGTCCAAGTCAAGGGACGGCAATTCCAACCCTCACTCTGCTCAAGTCAAGGGACGGCAATTCCCACCCTGACTCTGTCCAAGTAAAGGGACGGCAATTCCCACCCTCACTCTGCTCAAGTCAAGGGACGGCTATTTCCACCCTCACTCTGCTCAAGGCAAGGGACGGCAAGTCCCACCCTCACTGTGCTCAAGGCAAGGGACGGCAATTCCCACCCTCACTCTGCCCAAGGCAAGGGACGGCAATTCCCACCTTCACTGTGCTCAAGGCAAGAGACGGCAATTCCCACACTCACTCTGTCAAAGTCAAGGGACGGCAATTCCCACACTCACTCTGTCAAAGTCAAGGGACGGCAATTCCCACCCTCACTCTGCTCACGTCAAGGGACGGCAATTCCCATCCTCACTCTGCTCAAGGCAAGGGACGGCAATTCCCACCCTCACTCTGGTCAAGTCAAGGGACGGCAATTCCCACCCTAACTATGCTCAAGTCAAGGGACGGCAACTGCAACCCTCACTCTGCTCAAGTCAAGTGACGCAATTCCCACGCTCACTCTGCTCAAGGCAAGGGACGGCAATTCCCACCCTCACTGTGCTCAAGGCAAGGGACGGCAATTCCCACCCTGACTCTGCTCAAGTCAAGGGACGGCAATTCCCACCCTCACTGTGCTCAAGGCAAGGGACGGCAATTCCCACACTGACTCTGTCCAAGTAAAGGGACGGCAATTCCCACCCTCACTCTGCTCAAGTCAAGGGACGGCAATTCCCACCCTCACTGTGCTCAAGGCAAGGGACGGCAATTCCCACCCTGACTCTGTCCAAGTAAAGGGACGCAATTCCCACCCTCACTCTGCTCAAGTCAAAGGACGGCAATTCCCACCCTCACTCTGCTCAAGTCAAGGGACGGCAATTCCCACCCTCACTCTGCTCAAGTCAAGGGACACAATTCCCACCCTGACTCTGTCCAAGTAAAGGGACGGCAATTCCCACACTCACTCTGTCCAAGTCAAGGGACGGCAATTCCCACCCTCACTCTTCTCAAGTCAAGGGACGGCAATTCCCACCCTCACTCTGCACAAGTCAAGGGACGGCAATTCCCACCCTCACTCTGTCCAAGTAAAGGGACGGCAATTCCCACACTCACTCTGTCCAAGTAAAGGGACGGCAATTCCCACACTCACTCTGCTCAAGTCAAGTGACGCAATTCCCACGCTCACTCTGCTCAAGGCAAGGGACGGCAATTCCCACCCTCACTGTGCTCAAGGCAAGGGACGGCAATTCCCACCCTGACTCTGCTCAAGTCAAGGGACGGCAATTCCCACCCTCACTGTGCTCAAGGCAAGGGACGGCAATTCCCACCCTGACTCTGTCCAAGTAAAGGGACGGCAATTCCCACCCTCACTCTGCTCAAGTCAAGGGACGGCAATTCCCACCCTCACTGTGCTCAAGGCAAGGGACGGCAATTCCCACCCTGACTCTGTCCAAGTAAAGGGACGGCAATTCCCACCCTCACTCTGGTCAAGTCAAGGGACGGCAATTCCCACCCTGACTCTGTCCAAGTAAAGGGACGGCAATTCCCACCCTCACTCTGCTCAAGTCAAGGGACGCAATTCCCACCCTCACTCTGCTCAAGTCAAAGGACGGCAATTCCCACCCTCACTCTGCTCAAGTCAAGGGACGGCAATTCCCACCCTCACTCTGCTCAAGTCAAGGGACACAATTCCCACCCTGACTCTGTCCAAGTAAAGGGACGGCAATTCCCACACTCACTCTGCTCAAGGCAAGGGACGGCAATTCCCACCCTCACTCTGCACAAGTCAAGGGACGGCAATTCCCACCCTCACTCTGGTCAAGGCAAGGGACGGCAATTCCCACCCTCACTCTGGTCAAGTCAAGGGACGGCAATTCCCACCCTCACTCTGCTCAAGGCAAGGGACGGAAATTCCCACACTCACTCTGCACAAGTCAAGGGACGGCAATTCCCACCCTCACTCTGGTCAAGTCAAGGGACGGCAATTCCCACCCTCACTATGCTCAGGTCAAGGGACGGCAATTCCAACCCTCACTCTGCTCAAGTCAAGGGACGCAATTACCACCCTCACTCTGCTCAAGTCAAGGGACTGCAATTCCCACACTCACTCTGTCCAAGTAAAGGGACGGCAATTCCCACCATCACTCTGCTCAAGGCAAGGGACGGCAATTCCCACCCTCACTCTGCTCAAGTCAAGGGACGGCAATTCCCACCCTCACTCTGTCCAAGTCAAGGGACGGCAATTCCCAGCCTCACTTTGCTCAAGTCAAGGGACGGCAATTCCCACCCTCACTCTGCTCAAGTCACGGGACGGCAATTCCCACCCTGACTCTGTCCAAGTAAAGGGACGGCAATTCCCACACTCACTCTGTCCAAGTCAAGGGACGGTAATTCCCACCCTCACTCTGTCCAAGTCAAGGGACGGTAATTCCCACCCTCACTCTGCTCAAGTCAAGGGACGGATATTCCCACCCTCACTCTGCTCAAGTCAAGGGACGGCAATTCCCACCCACACTCTGTCCAAGTCAAGGGACGGCAATTCCCAGCCTCACTTTGCTCAAGTCAAGGGACGGCAATTCCCACCCTCACTCTGCTCAAGTCACGGGACGGCAATTCCCACCCTGACTCTGTCCAAGTAAAGGGACGGCAATTCCCACACTCACTCTGTCCAAGTCAAGGGACGGCAATTCCCAGCCTCACTTTGCTCAAGTCAAGGGACGGCAATTCCCAGCCTCACTCTGCTCAAGTCAAGGGACGGCAATTCCCACCCTCACTCTGTCCAAGTCAAGGGACGGCAATTCCCAGCCTCACTTTGCTCAAGTCAAGGGACGGCAATTCCCACCCTCACTCTGCTCAAGTCAAGGGACGGATATTCCCACCCTGACTCTGTCCAAGTAAAGGTACGCAATTCCCACCCTCACTCTATCCAAGTCAAGGGACGGCAATTCCCACCCTCACTCTTCTCAAGTCAAGGGACGGCAATTCCCACCCTGACTATGTCCAAGTAAAGGGACGGCAATTCCCACACTCACTCTGTCAAAGTCAAGGGACGGCAATTCCCACCCTCACTCTGCACAAGTCAAGGGACGGCAATTCCCACCCTCACTCTGCTCAAGTCAAGTGACGGCAATTCCCACCCTCACTCTGCTCAAGTCAAGGGAAGGCAATTCCCACCCTCACTGTGCTCAAGGCAAGGGACGGCAATTCCCACCCTCACTCTGCTCAAGGCAAGGGACGGCAATTCCCACCCTCACTCTGGTCAAGTCAAGGGACGGCAATTCCCACCCTCACTCTGCTCAAGGCAAGGGACGGCAATTCCCACACTCACTCTGTCCAAGTCAAGGTACGGCAATTCCCACCCTCACTCTGTCCAAGTCAAGGGACGGCAATTCCAACCCTCACTCTGCTCAAGTCAAGGGACGGCAATTCCCACCCTGACTCTGTCCAAGTAAAGGGACGGCAATTCCCACCCTCACTCTGCTCAAGTCAAGGGACGGCTATTCCCACCCTCACTCTGCTCAAGGCAAGGGACGGCAAGTCCCACCCTCACTGTGCTCAAGGCAAGGGACGGCAATTCCCACCCTCACTCTGCCCAAGGCAAGGGACGGCAATTCCCACCTTCACTGTGCTCAAGGCAAGAGACGGCAATTCCCACACTCACTCTGTCAAAGTCAAGGGACGGCAATTCCCACACTCACTCTGTCAAAGTCAAGGGACGGCAATTCCCACCCTCACTCTGCTCACGTCAAGGGACGGCAATTCCCACCCTCACTCTGCTCAAGTCAAGTGACGGCAATTCCCACCCTCACTCTGCTCAAGTCAAGGGAAGGCAATTCCCACCCTCACTGTGCTCAAGGCAAGGGACGGCAATTCCCACCCTCACTCTGCTCAAGGCAAGGGACGGCAATTCCCACCCTCACTCTGGTCAAGTCAAGGGACGGCAATTCCCACCCTCACTCTGCTCAAGGCAAGGGACGGCAATTCCCACACTCACTCTGCCCAAGGCAAGGGACGGCAATTCTCACCTTCACTGTGCTCAAGGCAAGAGACGGCAATTCCCACACTCACTCTGTCAAAGTCAAGGGACGGCAATTCCCACACTCACTCTGTCAAAGTCAAGGGACGGCAATTCCCACCCTCACTCTGCTCACGTCAAGGGACGGCAATTCCCACCCTCACTCTGCTCAAGTCAAGTGACGGCAATTCCCACCCTCACTCTGCTCAAGTCAAGGGAAGGCAATTCCCACCCTCACTGTGCTCAAGGCAAGGGACGGCAATTCCCACCCTCACTCTGCTCAAGGCAAGGGACGGCAATTCCCACCCTCACTCTGGTCAAGTCAAGGGACGGCAATTCCCACCCTCACTCTGCTCAAGGCAAGGGACGGCAATTCCCACACTCACTCTGTCCAAGTCAAGGTACGGCAATTCCCACCCTCACTCTGTCCAAGTCAAGGGACGGCAATTCCAACCCTCACTCTGCTCAAGTCAAGGGACGGCAATTCCCACCCTGACTCTGTCCAAGTAAAGGGACGGCAATTCCCACCCTCACTCTGCTCAAGTCAAGGGACGGCTATTTCCACCCTCACTCTGCTCAAGGCAAGGGACGGCAAGTCCCACCCTCACTGTGCTCAAGGCAAGGGACGGCAATTCCCACCCTCACTCTGCCCAAGGCAAGGGACGGCAATTCCCACCTTCACTGTGCTCAAGGCAAGAGACGGCAATTCCCACACTCACTCTGTCAAAGTCAAGGGACGGCAATTCCCACACTCACTCTGTCAAAGTCAAGGGACGGCAATTCCCACCCTCACTCTGCTCACGTCAAGGGACGGCAATTCCCATCCTCACTCTGCTCAAGGCAAGGGACGGCAATTCCCACCCTCACTCTGGTCAAGTCAAGGGACGGCAATTCCCACCCTAACTATGCTCAAGTCAAGGGACGGCAACTGCAACCCTCACTCTGCTCAAGTCAAGTGACGCAATTCCCACGCTCACTCTGCTCAAGGCAAGGGACGGCAATTCCCACCCTCACTGTGCTCAAGGCAAGGGACGGCAATTCCCACCCTGACTCTGCTCAAGTCAAGGGACGGCAATTCCCACCCTCACTGTGCTCAAGGCAAGGGACGGCAATTCCCACACTGACTCTGTCCAAGTAAAGGGACGGCAATTCCCACCCTCACTCTGCTCAAGTCAAGGGACGGCAATTCCCACCCTCACTGTGCTCAAGGCAAGGGACGGCAATTCCCACCCTGACTCTGTCCAAGTAAAGGGACGGCAATTCCCACCCTCACTCTGGTCAAGTCAAGGGACGGCAATTCCCACCCTGACTCTGTCCAAGTAAAGGGACGGCAATTCCCACCCTCACTCTGCTCAAGTCAAGGGACGCAATTCCCACCCTCACTCTGCTCAAGTCAAAGGACGGCAATTCCCACCCTCACTCTGCACAAGTCAAGGGACGGCAATTCCCACCCTCACTCTGTCCAAGTAAAGGGACGGCAATTCCCACACTCACTCTGTCCAAGTAAAGGGACGGCAATTCCCACACTCACTCTGTCCAAGTCAAGGGACGGCAATTCCCACCCTCACTCTGCACAAGTCAGGGGACGGCAATTCCCACCCTCACTCTGGTCAAGTCAAGGGACGGCAATTCCCACCCTCACTCTGCTCAAGTCAAGGGACGGCAATTACCACCCTCACTCTGCACAAGTCAAGGGACGGCAATTCCCACCCTCACTCTGCACAAGTCAAGGGACGGCAATTCCCACCCTCACTCTGCTCAAGTCAAGTGACGGCAATTCCCACCCTCACTCTGCTCAAGGCAAGGGACGGCAATTCCCACACTCACTCTGTCCAAGTCAAGGTACGGCAATTCCCACCCTCACTCTGTCCAAGTCAAGGGACGGCAATTCCAACCCTCACTCTGCTCAAGTCAAGGGACGGCAATTCCCACCCTGACTCTGTCCAAGTAAAGGGACGGCAATTCCCACCCTCACTCTGCTCAAGTCAAGGGACGGCTATTCCCACCCTCACTCTGCTCAAGGCAAGGGACGGCAAGTCCCACCCTCACTGTGCTCAAGGCAAGGGACGGCAATTCCCACCCTCACTCTGCCCAAGGCAAGGGACGGCAATTCCCACCTTCACTGTGCTCAAGGCAAGAGACGGCAATTCCCACACTCACTCTGTCAAAGTCAAGGAACGGCAATTCCCACACTCACTCTGTCAAAGTCAAGGGACGGCAATTCCCACCCTCTGCTCACGTCAAGGGACGGCAATTCCCATCCTCACTCTGCTCAAGGCAAGGGACGGCAATTCCCACCCTCACTCTGGTCAAGTCAAGGGACGGCAATTCCCACCCTAACTATGCTCAAGTCAAGGGACGGCAACTGCAACCCTCACTCTGCTCAAGTCAAGTGACGCAATTCCCACGCTCACTCTGCTCAAGGCAAGGGACGGCAATTCCCACCCTCACTGTGCTCAAGGCAAGGGACGGCAATTCCCACCCTGACTCTGCTCAAGTCAAGGGACGGCAATTCCCACCCTCACTGTGCTCAAGGCAAGGGACGGCAATTCCCACACTGACTCTGTCCAAGTAAAGGGACGGCAATTCCCACCCTCACTCTGCTCAAGTCAAGGGACGGCAATTCCCACCCTCACTGTGCTCAAGGCAAGGGACGGCAATTCCCACCCTGACTCTGTCCAAGTAAAGGGACGGCAATTCCCACCCTCACTCTGGTCAAGTCAAGGGACGGCAATTCCCACCCTGACTCTGTCCAAGTAAAGGGACGGCAATTCCCACCCTCACTCTGCTCAAGTCAAGGGACGCAATTCCCACCCTCACTCTGCTCAAGTCAAAGGACGGCAATTCCCACCCTCACTCTGCACAAGTCAAGGGACGGCAATTCCCACCCTCACTCTGTCCAAGTAAAGGGACGGCAATTCCCACACTCACTCTGTCCAAGTAAAGGGACGGCAATTCCCACACTCACTCTGTCCAAGTCAAGGGACGGCAATTCCCACCCTCACTCTGCACAAGTCAGGGGACGGCAATTCCCACCCTCACTCTGGTCAAGTCAAGGGACGGCAATTCCCACCCTCACTCTGCTCAAGTCAAGGGACGGCAATTACCACCCTCACTCTGCACAAGTCAAGGGACGGCAATTCCCACCCTCACTCTGCACAAGTCAAGGGACGGCAATTCCCACCCTCACTCTGCTCAAGTCAAGTGACGGCAATTCCCACCCTCACTCTGCTCAAGGCAAGGGACGGCAATTCCCACACTCACTCTGTCCAAGTCAAGGTACGGCAATTCCCACCCTCACTCTGTCCAAGTCAAGGGACGGCAATTCCAACCCTCACTCTGCTCAAGTCAAGGGACGGCAATTCCCACCCTGACTCTGTCCAAGTAAAGGGACGGCAATTCCCACCCTCACTCTGCTCAAGTCAAGGGACGGCTATTCCCACCCTCACTCTGCTCAAGGCAAGGGACGGCAAGTCCCACCCTCACTGTGCTCAAGGCAAGGGACGGCAATTCCCACCCTCACTCTGCCCAAGGCAAGGGACGGCAATTCCCACCTTCACTGTGCTCAAGGCAAGAGACGGCAATTCCCACACTCACTCTGTCAAAGTCAAGGAACGGCAATTCCCACACTCACTCTGTCAAAGTCAAGGGACGGCAATTCCCACCCTCTGCTCACGTCAAGGGACGGCAATTCCCATCCTCACTCTGCTCAAGGCAAGGGACGGCAATTCCCACCCTCACTCTGGTCAAGTCAAGGGACGGCAATTCCCACCCTAACTATGCTCAAGTCAAGGGACGGCAACTGCAACCCTCACTCTGCTCAAGTCAAGTGACGCAATTCCCACGCTCACTCTGCTCAAGGCAAGGGACGGCAATTCCCACCCTCACTGTGCTCAAGGCAAGGGACGGCAATTCCCACCCTGACTCTGCTCAAGTCAAGGGACGGCAATTCCCACCCTCACTGTGCTCAAGGCAAGGGACGGCAATTCCCACCCTGACTCTGTCCAAGTAAAGGGACGGCAATTCCCACCCTCACTCTGCTCAAGTCAAGGGACGGCAATTCCCACCCTCACTGTGCTCAAGGCAAGGGACGGCAATTCCCACCCTGACTCTGTCCAAGTAAAGGGACGGCAATTCCCACCCTCACTCTGGTCAAGTCAAGGGACGGCAATTCCCACCCTGACTCTGTCCAAGTAAAGGGACGGCAATTCCCACCCTCACTCTGCTCAAGTCAAGGGACGCAATTCCCACCCTCACTCTGCTCAAGTCAAAGGACGGCAATTCCCACCCTCACTCTGCTCAAGTCAAGGGACGGCAATTCCCACCCTCACTCTGCTCAAGTCAAGGGACACAATTCCCACCCTGACTCTGTCCAAGTAAAGGGACGGCAATTCCCACACTCACTCTGTCCAAGTCAAGGGACGGCAATTCCCACCCTCACTCTTCTCAAGTCAAGGGACGGCAATTCCCACCCTCACTCTGCACAAGTCAAGGGACGGCAATTCCCACCCTCACTCTGTCCAAGTAAAGGGACGGCAATTCCCACACTCACTCTGTCCAAGTAAAGGGACGGCAATTCCCACACTCACTCTGTCCAAGTCAAGGGACGGCAATTTCCACCCTCACTCTGCACAAGTCAGGGGACGGCAATTCCCACCCTCACTCTGGTCAAGTCAAGGGACGGCAATTCCCACCCTCACTCTGCTCAAGTCAAGGGACGGCAATTACCACCCTCACTCTGCACAAGTCAAGGGACGGCAATTCCCACCCTCACTCTGCACAAGTCAAGGGACGGCAATTCCCACCCTCACTCTGCTCAAGTCAAGGGAAGGCAATTCCCACCCTCACTGTGCTCAAGGCAAGGGACGGCAATTCCGACCCTCACTCTGCTCAAGGCAAGGGACGGCAATTCCCACCCTCACTCTGGTCAAGTCAAGGGACGGCAATTCCCACCCTCACTCTGCTCAAGGCAAGGGACGGCAATTCCCACACTCACTCTGTCCAAGTCAAGGGACGGCAATTCCCACCCTCACTCTGTCCAAGTCAAGGGACGGCAATTCCAACCCTCACTCTGCTCAAGTCAAGGGACGGCAATTCCCACCCTGACTCTGCTCAAGTCAAGGGACGGCAATTCCCACCCTCACTCTGCTCAAGGCAAGGGACGGCAATTCCCACCCTCACTCTGCTCAAGGCAAGGGACGGCAATTCCCACCCCTCACTCTGGTCAAGGCAAGGGACGGCAATTCCCACACTCACTCTGTCAAAGTCAAGGGACGGCAATTCCCACCCTCACTCTGCACAAGTCAAGGGACGGCAATTCCCACCCTCACTCTGCTCAAGTCAAGTGACGGCAATTCCCACCCTCACTCTGCTCAAGTCAAGGGACGGCAATTCCCACGCTCACTCTGCTCAAGGCAAGGGACGGCAATTCCCACCCTCACTCTGCTCAGGGCAAGGGACGGCAATTCCCACCCTCACTCTGGTCAAGTCAAGGGACGGCAATTCCCACACTCACTCTGTCCAAGTAAAGGGACGGCAATTCCCACCCTCACTCTGCTCAAGGCAAGGGACGGCAATTCCCACCCTCACTCTGGTCAAGTCAAGGGACGGCAATTCCCACCCTCACTCTGCTCAAGACAAGGGACGGAAATTCCCACACTCACTCTGCACAAGTCAAGGGACGGCAATTCCCACCCTCACTCTGGTCAAGTCAAGGGACGGCAATTCCCACCCTCACTATGCTCAGGTCAAGGGACGGCAATTCCAACCCTCACTCTGCTCAAGTCAAGGGACGCAATTACCACCCTCACTCTGCTCAAGTCAAGGGACTGCAATTCCCACACTCACTCTGTCCAAGTAAAGGGACGGCAATTCCCACCATCACTCTGCTCAAGGCAAGGGACGGCAATTCCCACCCTCACTCTGCTCAAGTCAAGGGACGGCAATTCCCACCCTCACTCTGTCCAAGTCAAGGGACGGCAATTCCCAGCCTCACTTTGCTCAAGTCAAGGGACGGCAATTCCCACCCTCACTCTGCTCAAGTCACGGGACGGCAATTCCCACCCTGACTCTGTCCAAGTAAAGGGACGGCAATTCCCACACTCACTCTGTCCAAGTCAAGGGACGGTAATTCCCACCCTCACTCTGTCCAAGTCAAGGGACGGTAATTCCCACCCTCACTCTGCTCAAGTCAAGGGACGGATATTCCCACCCTCACTCTGCTCAAGTCAAGGGACGGCAATTCCCACCCTCACTCTGTCCAAGTCAAGGGACGGCAATTCCCAGCCTCACTTTGCTCAAGTCAAGGGACGGCAATTCCCACCCTCACTCTGCTCAAGTCACGGGACGGCAATTCCCACCCTGACTCTGTCCAAGTAAAGGGACGGCAATTCCCACACTCACTCTGTCCAAGTCAAGGGACGGCAATTCCCAGCCTCACTTTGCTCAAGTCAAGGGACGGCAATTCCCAGCCTCACTCTGCTCAAGTCAAGGGACGGCAATTCCCACCCTCACTCTGTCCAAGTCAAGGGACGGCAATTCCCAGCCTCACTTTGCTCAAGTCAAGGGACGGCAATTCCCACCCTCACTCTGCTCAAGTCACGGGACGGCAATTCCCACCCTGACTCTGTCCAAGTAAAGGGACGGCAATTCCCACACTCACTCTGTCCAAGTCAAGGGACGGCAATTCCCAGCCTCACTTTGCTCAAGTCAAGGGACGGCAATTCCCAGCCTCACTCTGCTCAAGTCAAGGGACGGCAATTCCCACCCTCACTCTGTCCAAGTCAAGGGACGGCAATTCCCAGCCTCACTTTGCTCAAGTCAAGGGACGGCAATTCCCACCCTCACTCTGCTCAGGGCAAGGGACGGCAATTCCCACCCTCACTCTGGTCAAGTCAAGGGACGGCAATTCCCACACTCACTCTGTCCAAGTAAAGGGACGGCAATTCCCAGCCTCACTCTGCTCAAGGCAAGGGACGGCAATTCCCACCCTCACTCTGGTCAAGTCAAGGGACGGCAATTCCCACCCTCACTCTGCTCAAGGCAAGGGACGGAAATTCCCACACTCACTCTGCACAAGTCAAGGGACGGCAATTCCCACCCTCACTCTGGTCAAGTCAAGGGACGGCAATTCCCACCCTCACTATGCTCAGGTCAAGGGACGGCAATTCCAACCCTCACTCTGCTCAAGTCAAGGGACGCAATTACCACCCTCACTCTGCTCAAGTCAAGGGACTGCAATTCCCACACTCACTCTGTCCAAGTAAAGGGACGGCAATTCCCACCATCACTCTGCTCAAGGCAAGAGACGGCAATTCCCACCCTCACTCTGCTCAAGTCAAGGGACGGCAATTCCCACCCTCACTCTGTCCAAGTCAAGGGACGGCAATTCCCAGCCTCACTTTGCTCAAGTCAAGGGACGGCAATTCCCACCCTCACTCTGCTCAAGTCACGGGACGGCAATTCCCACCCTGACTCTGTCCAAGTAAAGGGACGGCAATTCCCACACTCACTCTGTCCAAGTCAAGGGACGGTAATTCCCACCCTCACTCTGTCCAAGTCAAGGGACGGTAATTCCCACCCTCTCTCTGCTCAAGTCAAGGGACGGATATTCCCACCCTCACTCTGCTCAAGTCAAGGGACGGAAATTCCCACACTCACTCTGCACAAGTCAAGGGACGGCAATTCCCACCCTCACTTTGGTCAAGTCAAGGGACGGCAATTCCCACCCTCACTATGCTCAGGTCAAGGGACGGCAATTCCAACCCTCACTCTGCTCAAGTCAAGGGACGCAATTACCACCCTCACTCTGCTCAAGTCAAGGGACTGCAATTCCCACACTCACTCTGTCCAAGTAAAGGGACGGCAATTCCCACCATCACTCTGCTCAAGGCAAGGGACGGCAATTCCCACCCTCACTCTGCTCAAGTCAAGGGACGGCAATTCCCACCCTCACTCTGTCCAAGTCAAGGGACGGCAATTCCCAGCCTCACTTTGCTCAAGTCAAGGGACGGCAATTCCCACCCTCACTCTGCTCAAGTCACGGGACGGCAATTCCCACCCTGACTCTGTCCAAGTAAAGGGACGGCAATTCCCACACTCACTCTGTCCAAGTCAAGGGACGGTAATTCCCACCCTCACTCTGTCCAAGTCAAGGGACGGTAATTCCCACCCTCTCTCTGCTCAAGTCAAGGGACGGATATTCCCACCCTCACTCTGCTCAAGTCAAGGGACGGCAATTCCCACCCTCACTCTGTCCAAGTCAAGGGACGGCAATTCCCAGCCTCACTTTGCTCAAGTCAAGGGACGGCAATTCCCACCCTCACTCTGCTCAAGTCACGGGACGGCAATTCCCACCCTGACTCTGTCCAAGTAAAGGGACGGCAATTCCCACACTCACTCTGTCCAAGTCAAGGGACGGCAATTCCCAGCCTCACTTTGCTCAAGTCAAGGGACGGCAATTCCCAGCCTCACTCTGCTCAAGTCAAGGGACGGCAATTCCCACCCTCACTCTGTCCAAGTCAAGGGACGGCAATTCCCAGCCTCACTTTGCTCAAGTCAAGGGACGGCAATTCCCACCCTCACTCTGCTCAAGTCACGGGACGGCAATTCCCACCCTGACTCTGTCCAAGTAAAGGGACGGCAATTCCCACACTCACTCTGTCCAAGTCAAGGGACGGCAATTCCCAGCCTCACTTTGCTCAAGTCAAGGGACGGCAATTCCCAGCCTCACTCTGCTCAAGTCAAGGGACGGCAATTCCCACCCTCACTCTGTCCAAGTCAAGGGACGGCAATTCCCAGCCTCACTTTGCTCAAGTCAAGGGACGGCAATTCCCACCCTCACTCTGCTCAAGTCACGGGACGGCAATTCCCACCCTGACTCTGTCCAAGTAAAGGGACGGCAATTCCCACACTCACTCTGTCCAAGTCAAGGGACGGCAATTCCCAGCCTCACTTTGCTCAAGTCAAGGGACGGCAATTCCCAGCCTCACTCTGCTCAAGTCAAGGGACGGCAATTCCCACCCTCACTCTGTCCAAGTCAAGGGACGGCAATTCCCAGCCTCACTTTGCTCAAGTCAAGGGACGGCAATTCCCACCCTCACTCTGCTCAGGGCAAGGGACGGCAATTCCCACCCTCACTCTGGTCAAGTCAAGGGACGGCAATTCCCACACTCACTCTGTCCAAGTAAAGGGACGGCAATTCCCAGCCTCACTCTGCTCAAGGCAAGGGACGGCAATTCCCACCCTCACTCTGGTCAAGTCAAGGGACGGCAATTCCCACCCTCACTCTGCTCAAGGCAAGGGACGGAAATTCCCACACTCACTCTGCACAAGTCAAGGGACGGCAATTCCCACCCTCACTCTGGTCAAGTCAAGGGACGGCAATTCCCACCCTCACTATGCTCAGGTCAAGGGACGGCAATTCCAACCCTCACTCTGCTCAAGTCAAGGGACGCAATTACCACCCTCACTCTGCTCAAGTCAAGGGACTGCAATTCCCACACTCACTCTGTCCAAGTAAAGGGACGGCAATTCCCACCATCACTCTGCTCAAGGCAAGAGACGGCAATTCCCACCCTCACTCTGCTCAAGTCAAGGGACGGCAATTCCCACCCTCACTCTGTCCAAGTCAAGGGACGGCAATTCCCAGCCTCACTTTGCTCAAGTCAAGGGACGGCAATTCCCACCCTCACTCTGCTCAAGTCACGGGACGGCAATTCCCACCCTGACTCTGTCCAAGTAAAGGGACGGCAATTCCCACACTCACTCTGTCCAAGTCAAGGGACGGTAATTCCCACCCTCACTCTGTCCAAGTCAAGGGACGGTAATTCCCACCCTCTCTCTGCTCAAGTCAAGGGACGGATATTCCCACCCTCACTCTGCTCAAGTCAAGGGACGGAAATTCCCACACTCACTCTGCACAAGTCAAGGGACGGCAATTCCCACCCTCACTTTGGTCAAGTCAAGGGACGGCAATTCCCACCCTCACTATGCTCAGGTCAAGGGACGGCAATTCCAACCCTCACTCTGCTCAAGTCAAGGGACGCAATTACCACCCTCACTCTGCTCAAGTCAAGGGACTGCAATTCCCACACTCACTCTGTCCAAGTAAAGGGACGGCAATTCCCACCATCACTCTGCTCAAGGCAAGGGACGGCAATTCCCACCCTCACTCTGCTCAAGTCAAGGGACGGCAATTCCCACCCTCACTCTGTCCAAGTCAAGGGACGGCAATTCCCAGCCTCACTTTGCTCAAGTCAAGGGACGGCAATTCCCACCCTCACTCTGCTCAAGTCACGGGACGGCAATTCCCACCCTGACTCTGTCCAAGTAAAGGGACGGCAATTCCCACACTCACTCTGTCCAAGTCAAGGGACGGTAATTCCCACCCTCACTCTGTCCAAGTCAAGGGACGGTAATTCCCACCCTCTCTCTGCTCAAGTCAAGGGACGGATATTCCCACCCTCACTCTGCTCAAGTCAAGGGACGGCAATTCCCACCCTCACTCTGTCCAAGTCAAGGGACGGCAATTCCCAGCCTCACTTTGCTCAAGTCAAGGGACGGCAATTCCCACCCTCACTCTGCTCAAGTCACGGGACGGCAATTCCCACCCTGACTCTGTCCAAGTAAAGGGACGGCAATTCCCACACTCACTCTGTCCAAGTCAAGGGACGGCAATTCCCAGCCTCACTTTGCTCAAGTCAAGGGACGGCAATTCCCAGCCTCACTCTGCTCAAGTCAAGGGACGGCAATTCCCACCCTCACTCTGTCCAAGTCAAGGGACGGCAATTCCCAGCCTCACTTTGCTCAAGTCAAGGGACGGCAATTCCCACCCTCACTCTGCTCAAGTCACGGGACGGCAATTCCCACCCTGACTCTGTCCAAGTAAAGGGACGGCAATTCCCACACTCACTCTGTCCAAGTCAAGGGACGGCAATTCCCAGCCTCACTTTGCTCAAGTCAAGGGACGGCAATTCCCAGCCTCACTCTGCTCAAGTCAAGGGACGGCAATTCCCACCCTCACTCTGTCCAAGTCAAGGGACGGCAATTCCCACCCTCACTCTGCTCAAGTCACGGGACGGCAATTCCCACCCTGACTCTGTCCAAGTAAAGGGACGGCAATTCCCACACTCACTCTGTCCAAGTCAAGGGACGGCAATTCCCAGCCTCACTTTGCTCAAGTCAAGGGACGGCAATTCCCAGCCTCACTCTGCTCAAGTCAAGGGACGGCAATTCCCACCCTCACTCTGCTCAAGTCAGGGGACGGCAATTCCCACCCTGACTCTGTCCAAGTAAAGGGACGGCAATTCCCACACTCACTCTGTCCAAGTCAAGGGACGGTAATTCCCACCCTCACTCTGTCCAAGTCAAGGGACGGTAATTCCCACCCTCACTCTGCTCAAGTCAAGGGACGGATATTCCCACCCTGACTCTGTCCAAGTAAAGGTACGCAATTCCCACCCTCACTCTATCCAAGTCAAGGGACGGCAATTCCCACCCTCACTCTTCTCAAGTCAAGGGACGGCAATTCCCACCCTGACTATGTCCAAGTAAAGGGACGGCAATTCCCACACTCACTCTGTCAAAGTCAAGGGACGGCAATTCCCACCCTCACTCTGCACAAGTCAAGGGACGGCAATTCCCACCCTCACTCTGCTCAAGTCAAGTGACGGCAATTCCCACCCTCACTCTGCTCAAGTCAAGGGAAGGCAATTCCCACCCTCACTGTGCTCAAGGCAAGGGACGGCAATTCCCACCCTCACTCTGCTCAAGGCAAGGGACGGCAATTCCCACCCTCACTGTGCTCAAGGCAAGGGACGGCAATTCCCACCCTCACTCTGCTCAAGGCAAGGGACGGCAATTCCCACACTCACTCTGTCCAAGTCAAGGTACGGCAATTCCCACCCTCACTCTGTCCAAGTCAAGGGACGGCAATTCCAACCCTCACTCTGCTCAAGTCAAGGGACGGCAATTCCCACCCTGACTCTGTCCAAGTAAAGGGACGGCAATTCCCACCCTCACTCTGCTCAAGTCAAGGGACGGCTATTCCAACCCTCACTCTGCTCAAGGCAAGGGACGGCAAGTCCCACCCTCACTGTGCTCAAGGCAAGGGACGGCAATTCCCACCCTCACTCTGCCCAAGGCAAGGGACGGCAATGCCCACCTTCACTATGCTCAAGGCAAGAGACGGCAATTCCCACACTCACTCTGTCAAAGTCAAGGGACGGCAATTCCCACACTCACTCTGTCAAAGTCAAGGGACGGCAATTCCCACCCTCACTCTGCTCACGTCAAGGGACGGCAATTCCCATCCTCACTCTGCTCAAGGCAAGGGACGGCAATTCCCACCCTCACTCTGGTCAAGTCAAGGGACGGCAATTCCCACCCTAACTATGCTCAAGTCAAGGGACGGCAACTGCAACCCTCACTCTGCTCAAGTCAAGTGACGCAATTCCCACGCTCACTCTGCTCAAGGCAAGGGACGGCAATTCCCACCCTCACTGTGCTCAAGGCAAGGGACGGCAATCCCACCCTGACTCTGCTCAAGGCAAGGGACGGCAATTCCCACCCTCACTCTGGTCAAGTCAAGGGACGGATATTCCCACCCTCACTCTGCTCAAGGCAAGGGACGGCAATTCCCACACTCACTCTGCACAAGTCAAGGGACGCAATTCCCACCCTCACTCTGCTCAAGTCAAGGGACGGCAATTCCCACACTCACTCTGTCCAAGTAAAGGGACGGCAATTCCCACCATCACTCTGCTCAAGGCAAGGGACGGCAATTCCCACACTCACTCTGTCCAAGTCAAGGGACGGCAATTCCCAACCTCACTTCTATCCAAGTCAAGGGACGGCAATTCCCACCCTCACTCTGCTCAAGTCAAGTGACGGCATTTCCCACCCTCACTCTGCTCAAGTCAAGGGACGGCAATTCCCACCCTCACTCTGCTCAAGGCAAGGGACGGCAATTCCCACCCTCACTCTGCTCAAGGCAAGGGACGGCAATTCCCACCCTCACTCTGGTCAAGTCAAGGGACGGCAATTCCCACACTCACTCTGTCAAAGTCAAGGGACGGCAATTCCCACCCTCACTCTGCACAAGTCAAGGGACGGCAATTCCCACCCTCACTCTGCTCAAGTCAAGTGACGGCAATTCCTACCCTCACTCTGCTCAAGTCAAGGGACGGCAATTCCCACCCTCACTCTGCTCAAGGCAAGGGACGGCAATTCCACCCTCACTCTGCTCAAGTCAAGGGACGGCAATTCCCACCCTCACTCTGCTCAAGGCAAGGGACGGCAATTCCACCCTCACTCTGCTCAAGGCAAGGGACGGCAATTCCCACCCTCACTCTGGTCAAGTCAAGGGACGGCAATTCCCACCCTCACTTTGCTCAAGGCAAGGGACGGCAATTCCCACCCTCACTCTGGTCAAGTCAAGGGACGGCAATTCCCACACTCACTCTGTCCAAGTAAAGGGACGGCAATTCCCACCCTCACTCTGCTCAAGGCAAGGGACGGCAATTCCCACCCTCACTCTGGTCAAGTCAAGGGACGGCAATTCCCACCCTCACTCTGCTCAAGGCAAGGGACGGAAATTCCCACACTCACTCTGCACAAGTCAAGGGACGGCAATTCCCACCCTCACTCTGGTCAAGTCAAGGGACGGCAATTCCCACCCTCACTATGCTCAGGTCAAGGGACGGCAATTCCAACCCTCACTCTGCTCAAGTCAAGGGACGCAATTACCACCCTCACTCTGCTCAAGTCAAGGGACTGCAATTCCCACCCTCACTCTGGTCAAGTCAAGGGACGGCAATTCCCACACTCACTCTGTCCAAGTAAAGGGACGGCAATTCCCACCCTCACTCTGCTCAAGGCAAGGGACGGCAATTCCCACCCTCACTCTGGTCAAGTCAAGGGACGGCAATTCCCACCCTCACTCTGCTCAAGGCAAGGGACGGAAATTCCCACACTCACTCTGCACAAGTCAAGGGACGGCAATTCCCACCCTCACTCTGGTCAAGTCAAGGGACGGCAATTCCCACCCTCACTATGCTCAGGTCAAGGGACGGCAATTCCAACCCTCACTATGCTCAGGTCAAGGGACGGCAATTCCAACCCTCACTCTGCTCAAGTCAAGGGACGCAATTCCCACCCTCACTCTGGTCAAGTCAAGGGACGGCAATTCCCACCCTCACTATGCTCAGGTCAAGGGACGGCAATTCCAACCCTCACTCTGCTCAAGTCAAGGGACGCAATTCCCACCCTCACTCTGGTCAAGTCAAGGGACGGCAATTCCCACCCTCACTCTGCTCAAGGCAAGGGACGGAAATTCCCACACTCACTCTGCACAAGTCAAGGGACGGCAATTCCCACCCTCACTCTGGTCAAGTCAAGGGACGGCAATTCCCACCCTCACTATGCTCAGGTCAAGGGACGGCAATTCCAACCCTCACTCTGCTCAAGTCAAGGGACGCAATTACCACCCTCACTCTGCTCAAGTCAAGGGACGGCAATTCCCACCCTCACTCTGCTCAAGTCAAGGGACGGCAATTCCCACCCTCACTCTGTCCAAGTCAAGGGACGGCAATTCCCAGCCTCACTTTGCTCAAGTCAAGGGACGGCAATTCCCACCCTCACTCTGCTCAAGTCACGGGACGGCAATTCCCACCCTGACTCTGTCCAAGTAAAGGGACGGCAATTCCCACACTCACTCTGTCCAAGTCAAGGGACGGTAATTCCCACCCTCACTCTGTCCAAGTCAAGGGACGGTAATTCCCACCCTCACTCTGCTCAAGTCAAGGGACGGATATTCCCACCCTCACTCTGCTCAAGTCAAGGGACGGCAATTCCCACCCTCACTCTGTCCAAGTCAAGGGACGGCAATTCCCAGCCTCACTTTGCTCAAGTCAAGGGACGGCAATTCCCACCCTCACTCTGCTCAAGTCACGGGACGGCAATTCCCACCCTGACTCTGTCCAAGTAAAGGGACGGCAATTCCCACACTCACTCTGTCCAAGTCAAGGGACGGCAATTCCCAGCCTCACTTTGCTCAAGTCAAGGGACGGCAATTCCCAGCCTCACTCTGCTCAAGTCAAGGGACGGCAATTCCCACCCTCACTCTGTCCAAGTCAAGGGACGGCAATTCCCAGCCTCACTTTGCTCAAGTCAAGGGACGGCAATTCCCACCCTCACTCTGCTCAAGTCAGGGGACGGCAATTCCCACCCTGACTCTGTCCAAGTAAAGGGACGGCAATTCCCACACTCACTCTGTCCAAGTCAAGGGACGGTAATTCCCACCCTCACTCTGTCCAAGTCAAGGGACGGTAATTCCCACCCTCACTCTGCTCAAGTCAAGGGACGGATATTCCCACCCTGACTCTGTCCAAGTAAAGGTACGCAATTCCCACCCTCACTCTATCCAAGTCAAGGGACGGCAATTCCCACCCTCACTCTTCTCAAGTCAAGGGACGGCAATTCCCACCCTGACTATGTCCAAGTAAAGGGACGGCAATTCCCACACTCACTCTGTCAAAGTCAAGGGACGGCAATTACCACCCTCACTCTGCACAAGTCAAGGGACGGCAATTCCCACCCTCACTCTGCACAAGTCAAGGGACGGCAATTCCCACCCTCACTCTGGTCAAGTCAAGGGACGGCAATTCCCACCCTCACTCTGCTCAAGGCAAGGGACGGCAATTCCCACCCTCACTCTGCACAAGTCAAGGGACGGCAATTCCCACCCTCACTCTGGTCAAGTCAAGGGACGGCAATTCCCACCCACACTCTGCTCAAGGCAAGGGACGGCAATTCCCACCCTCACTCTGCACAAGTCAAGGGACGGCAATTCCCACCCTCACTCTGGTCAAGTCAAGGGACGGCAATTCCCACCCTCACTCTGCTCAAGTCAAGGGACGGCAATTCCAACCCTCACTCCGCTCAAGTCAAGGGACGGCAATTCCCACCCTCACTCTGCTCAAGGCAAGAGACGGCAATTCCCACACTCACTCTGTCCAAGTAAAGGGACGGCAATTCCCACCCTCACTCTGCTCAAGTCAAGGGACGGCAATTCCCACCCTCACTCTGCTCAAGTCAAGGGACGGCAATTCCAACCCTCACTCTGCACAAGTCAAGGGACGGCAATTCCCACCCTCACTCTGTCCAAGTAAAGGGACGGCAATTCCCACACTCACTCTGTCCAAGTAAAGGGACGGCAATTCCCACACTCACTCTGTCCAAGTCAAGGGACGGCAATTCCCACCCTCACTCTGCACAAGTCAGGGGACGGCAATTCCCACCCTCACTCTGGTCAAGTCAAGGGACGGCAATTCCCACCCTCACTCTGCTCAAGTCAAGGGACGGCAATTACCACCCTCACTCTGCACAAGTCAAGGGACGGCAATTCCCACCCTCACTCTGCACAAGTCAAGGGACGGCAATTCCCACCCTCACTCTGGTCAAGTCAAGGGACGGCAATTCCCACCCTCACTCTGCTCAAGGCAAGGGACGGCAATTCCCACCCTCACTCTGCACAAGTCAAGGGACGGCAATTCCCACCCTCACTCTGGTCAAGTCAAGGGACGGCAATTCCCACCCACACTCTGCTCAAGGCAAGGGACGGCAATTCCCACCCTCACTCTGCACAAGTCAAGGGACGGCAATTCCCACCCTCACTCTGGTCAAGTCAAGGGACGGCAATTCCCACCCTCACTCTGCTCAAGTCAAGGGACGGCAATTCCAACCCTCACTCTGCTCAAGTCAAGGGACGGCAATTCCCACCCTCACTCTGCTCAAGGCAAGAGACGGCAATTCCCACACTCACTCTGTCCAAGTAAAGGGACGGCAATTCCCACCCTCACTCTGCTCAAGTCAAGGGACGGCAATTCCCACCCTCACTCTGCCCAAGTCAAGGGACGGCAATTCCAACCCTCACTCTGCTCAAGTCAAGTGACGGCAATTCCCACCCTCACTCTGTTCAAGTCAAGGGACGGCAATTCCCACCCTCACTGTGCTCAAGGCAAGGGACGCAATTCCCACCCTGACTCTGTCCACGTAAAGGGACGGCAATTCCCACACTCACTCTGCTCAAGTCAGGGACGGCAATTACCACCCTCACTCTGCACAAGTCAAGGGACGGCAATTCCCACCCTCACTCTGCACAAGTCAAGGGACGGCAATTCCCACCCTCACTCTGGTCAAGTCAAGGGACGGCAATTCCCACCCTCACTCTGCTCAAGGCAAGGGACGGCAATTCCCACCCTCACTCTGCGCAAGTCAAGGGACGGCAATTCCCACCCTCACTCTGCTCAAGTCAAGGGACGGCAATTCCCACCCTCACTCTGCTCAAGTCAAGGGACGGCAATTCCCACCCTGACTCTGTCCAAGTAAAGGGAAGGCAATTCCCCCCCCTCACTCTGCTCAAGTCAAGGGACGCAATTCCCACCCTCACTCTGCTCAAGTCAAAGGACGGCAATTCCCACCCTCACTCTGCTCAAGTCAAGGGACGGCAATTCCCACCCTCACTCTGCTCAAGTCAAGGGACACAATTCCCACCCTGACTCTGTCCAAGTAAAGGGACGGCAATTCCCACACTCACTCTGTCCAAGTCAAGGGACGGCAATTCCCACCCTCACTCTTCTCAAGTCAAGGGACGGCAATTCCCACCCTCACTCTGCACAAGTCAAGGGACGGCAATTCCCACCCTCACTCTGTCCAAGTAAAGGGACGGCAATTCCCACACTCACTCTGTCCAAGTAAAGGGACGGCAATTCCCACACTCACTCTGTCCAAGTCAAGGGACGGCAATTCCCACCCTCACTCTGCACAAGTCAGGGGACGGCAATTCCCACCCTCACTCTGGTCAAGTCAAGGGACGGCAATTCCCACCCTCACTCTGCTCAAGTCAAGGGACGGCAATTACCACCCTCACTCTGCACAAGTCAAGGGACGGCAATTCCCACCCTCACTCTGCACAAGTCAAGGGACGGCAATTCCCACCCTCACTCTGCTCAAGTCAAGTGACGGCAATTCCCACCCTCACTCTGCTCAAGTCAAGGGAAGGCAATTCCCACCCTCACTGTGCTCAAGGCAAGGGACGGCAATTCCCACCCTCACTCTGCTCAAGGCAAGGGACGGCAATTCCCAGCCTCACTTTGCTCAAGTCAAGGGACGGCAATTCCCACCCTCACTCTGCTCAAGGCAAGGGACGGCAATTCCCACACTCACTCTGTCCAAGTCAAGGGACGGCAATTCCCACCCTCACTCTGTCCAAGTCAAGGGACGGCAATTCCAACCCTCACTCTGCTCAAGTCAAGGGACGGCAATTCCCACCCTGACTCTGTCCAAGTAAAGGGACGGCAATTCCCACCCTCACTCTGCTCAAGTCAAGGGACGGCAATTCCCACCCTCACTCTGCTCAAGGCAAGGGACGGCAAGTCCCACCCTCACTGTGCTCAAGGCAAGGGACGGCAATTCCCACCCTCACTCTGCCCAAGGCAAGGGACGGCAATTCCCACCTTCACTGTGCTCAAGGCAAGAGACGGCAATTCCCACACTCACTCTGTCAAAGTCAAGGGACGGCAATTCCCACACTCACTCTGTCAAAGTCAAGGGACGGCAATTCCCACCCTCACTCTGCTCACGTCAAGGGACGGCAATTCCCATCCTCACTCTGCTCAAGGCAAGGGACGGCAATTCCCACCCTCACTCTGCTCAAGGCAAGGGACGGCAATTCCCACCCTCACTCTGCTCAAGTCAAGGGACGGCAATTCCCACCCTCACTCTGCTCAAGGCAAGGGACGGCAATTCCCACCCTCACTCTGCTCAAGGCAAGGGACGGCAATTCCCACCCCTCACTCTGGTCAAGGCAAGGGACGGCAATTCCCACACTCACTCTGTCAAAGTCAAGGGACGGCAATTCCCACCCTCACTCTGCACAAGTCAAGGGACGGCAATTCCCACCCTCACTCTGCTCAAGTCAAGTGACGGCAATTCCCACCCTCACTCTGCTCAAGTCAAGGGACGGCAATTCCCACGCTCACTCTGCTCAAGGCAAGGGACGGCAATTCCCACCCTCACTCTGCTCAGGGCAAGGGACGGCAATTCCCACCCTCACTCTGGTCAAGTCAAGGGACGGCAATTCCCACACTCACTCTGTCCAAGTAAAGGGACGGCAATTCCCACCCTCACTCTGCTCAAGGTAAGGGACGGCAATTCCCACCCTCACTCTGGTCAAGTCAAGGGACGGCAATTCCCACCCTCACTCTGCTCAAGGCAAGGGACGGAAATTCCCACACTCACTCTGCACAAGTCAAGGGACGGCAATTCCCACCCTCACTCTGGTCAAGTCAAGGGACGGCAATTCCCACCCTCACTATGCTCAGGTCAAGGGACGGCAATTCCAACCCTCACTCTGCTCAAGTCAAGGGACGCAATTACCACCCTCACTCTGCTCAAGTCAAGGGACTGCAATTCCCACACTCACTCTGTCCAAGTAAAGGGACGGCAATTCCCACCATCACTCTGCTCAAGGCAAGGGACGGCAATTCCCACCCTCACTCTGCTCAAGTCAAGGGACGGCAATTCCCACCCTCACTCTGTCCAGGTCAAGGGACGGCAATTCCCAGCCTCACTTTGCTCAAGTCAAGGGACGGCAATTCCCACCCTCACTCTGCTCAAGTCACGGGACGGCAATTCCCACCCTGACTCTGTCCAAGTAAAGGGACGGCAATTCCCACACTCACTCTGTCCAAGTCAAGGGACGGTAATTCCCACCCTCACTCTGTCCAAGTCAAGGGACGGTAATTCCCACCCTCACTCTGCTCAAGTCAAGGGACGGATATTCCCACCCTCACTCTGCTCAAGTCAAGGGACGGCAATTCCCACCCTCACTCTGTCCAAGTCAAGGGACGGCAATTCCCAGCCTCACTTTGCTCAAGTCAAGGGACGGCAATTCCCACCCTCACTCTGCTCAAGTCACGGGACGGCAATTCCCACCCTGACTCTGTCCAAGTAAAGGGACGGCAATTCCCACACTCACTCTGTCCAAGTCAAGGGACGGCAATTCCCAGCCTCACTTTGCTCAAGTCAAGGGACGGCAATTCCCAGCCTCACTCTGCTCAAGTCAAGGGACGGCAATTCCCACCCTCACTCTGTCCAAGTCAAGGGACGGCAATTCCCACCCTCACTCTGCTCAAGTCAAGGGACGGATATTCCCACCCTGACTCTGTCCAAGTAAAGGTACGCAATTCCCACCCTCACTCTATCCAAGTCAAGGGACGGCAATTCCCACCCTCACTCTTCTCAAGTCAAGGGACGGCAATTCCCACCCTGACTATGTCCAAGTAAAGGGACGGCAATTCCCACACTCACTCTGTCAAAGTCAAGGGACGGCAATTCCCACCCTCACTCTGCACAAGTCAAGGGACGGCAATTCCCACCCTCACTCTGCTCAAGTCAAGTGACGGCAATTCCCACCCTCACTCTGCTCAAGTCAAGGGAAGGCAATTCCCACCCTCACTGTGCTCAAGGCAAGGGACGGCAATTCCCACCCTCACTCTGCTCAAGGCAAGGGACGGCAATTCCCACCCTCACTCTGGTCAAGTCAAGGGACGGCAATTCCCACCCTCACTCTGCTCAAGGCAAGGGACGGCAATTCCCACACTCACTCTGTCCAAGTCAAGGGACGGCAATTCCCACCCTCACTATGCTCAGGTCAAGGGACGGCAATTCCAACCCTCACTCTGCTCAAGTCAAGGGACGCAATTACCACCCTCACTCTGCTCAAGTCAAGGGACTGCAATTCCCACACTCACTCTGTCCAAGTAAAGGGACGGCAATTCCCACCATCACTCTGCTCAAGGCAAGGGACGGCAATTCCCACCCTCACTCTGCTCAAGTCAAGGGACGGCAATTCCCACCCTCACTCTGTCCAGGTCAAGGGACGGCAATTCCCAGCCTCACTTTGCTCAAGTCAAGGGACGGCAATTCCCACCCTCACTCTGCTCAAGTCACGGGACGGCAATTCCCACCCTGACTCTGTCCAAGTAAAGGGACGGCAATTCCCACACTCACTCTGTCCAAGTCAAGGGACGGTAATTCCCACCCTCACTCTGTCCAAGTCAAGGGACGGTAATTCCCACCCTCACTCTGCTCAAGTCAAGGGACGGATATTCCCACCCTCACTCTGCTCAAGTCAAGGGACGGCAATTCCCACCCTCACTCTGTCCAAGTCAAGGGACGGCAATTCCCAGCCTCACTTTGCTCAAGTCAAGGGACGGCAATTCCCACCCTCACTCTGCTCAAGTCACGGGACGGCAATTCCCACCCTGACTCTGTCCAAGTAAAGGGACGGCAATTCCCACACTCACTCTGTCCAAGTCAAGGGACGGCAATTCCCAGCCTCACTTTGCTCAAGTCAAGGGACGGCAATTCCCAGCCTCACTCTGCTCAAGTCAAGGGACGGCAATTCCCACCCTCACTCTGTCCAAGTCAAGGGACGGCAATTCCCACCCTCACTCTGCTCAAGTCAAGGGACGGATATTCCCACCCTGACTCTGTCCAAGTAAAGGTACGCAATTCCCACCCTCACTCTATCCAAGTCAAGGGACGGCAATTCCCACCCTCACTCTTCTCAAGTCAAGGGACGGCAATTCCCACCCTGACTATGTCCAAGTAAAGGGACGGCAATTCCCACACTCACTCTGTCAAAGTCAAGGGACGGCAATTCCCACCCTCACTCTGCACAAGTCAAGGGACGGCAATTCCCACCCTCACTCTGCTCAAGTCAAGTGACGGCAATTCCCACCCTCACTCTGCTCAAGTCAAGGGAAGGCAATTCCCACCCTCACTGTGCTCAAGGCAAGGGACGGCAATTCCCACCCTCACTCTGCTCAAGGCAAGGGACGGCAATTCCCACCCTCACTCTGGTCAAGTCAAGGGACGGCAATTCCCACCCTCACTCTGCTCAAGGCAAGGGACGGCAATTCCCACACTCACTCTGTCCAAGTCAAGGTACGGCAATTCCCACCCTCACTCTGTCCAAGTCAAGGACGGCAATTCCAACCCTCACTCTGCTCAAGTCAAGGGACGGCAATTCCCACCCTGACTCTGTCCAAGTAAAGGGACGGCAATTCCCACCCTCACTCTGCTCAAGTCAAGGGACGGCTATTCCCACCCTCACTCTGCTCAAGTCAAGGGACGGCAATTCCCACCCTCACTCTGCTCAAGTCAAGGGACGGCAATTCCAACCCTCACTCTGCTCAAGTCAAGGGACGGCAATTCCCACCCTCACTCTGCTCAAGGCAAGAGACGGCAATTCCCACACTCACTCTGTCCAAGTAAAGGGACGGCAATTCCCACCCTCACTCTGCTCAAGTCAAGGGACGGCAATTCCCACCCTCACTCTGCTCAAGGCAAGCGACGGCAATTCCCACCCTCACTCTGCACAAGTCAAGGGACGGCAATTCCCACCCTCACTCTGGTCAAGTCAAGGGACGGCAATTCCCACCCACACTCTGCTCAAGGCAAGGGACGGCAATTCCCACCCTCACTCTGCACAAGTCAAGGGACGGCAATTCCCACCCTCACTCTGGTCAAGTCAAGGGACGGCAATTCCCACCCTCACTCTGCTCAAGTCAAGGGACGGCAATTCCAACCCTCACTCCGCTCAAGTCAAGGGACGGCAATTCCCACCCTCACTCTGCTCAAGGCAAGAGACGGCAATTCCCACACTCACTCTGTCCAAGTAAAGGGACGGCAATTCCCACCCTCACTCTGCTCAAGTCAAGGGACGGCAATTCCCACCCTCACTCTGCTCAAGTCAAGGGACGGCAATTCCAACCCTCACTCTTCTCAAGTCAAGGGACGGCAATTCCCACCCTGACTATGTCCAAGTAAAGGGACGGCAATTCCCACACTCACTCTGTCAAAGTCAAGGGACGGCAATTCCCACCCTCACTCTGCACAAGTCAAGGGACGGCAATTCCCACCCTCACTCTGCTCAAGTCAAGTGACGGCAATTCCCACCCTCACTCTGCTCAAGTCAAGGGAAGGCAATTCCCACCCTCACTGTGCTCAAGGCAAGGGACGGCAATTCCCACCCTCACTCTGTTCAAGGCAAGGGACGGCAATTCCCACCCTCACTCTGGTCAAGTCAAGGGACGGCAATTCCCACCCTCACTCTGCTCAAGGCAAGGGACGGCAATTCCCACACTCACTCTGTCCAAGTCAAGGTACGGCAATTCCCACCCTCACTCTGTCCAAGTCAAGGGACGGCAATTCCAACCCTCACTCTGCTCAAGTCAAGGGACGGCAATTCCCACCCTGACTCTGTCCAAGTAAAGGGACGGCAATTCCCACCCTCACTCTGCTCAAGTCAAGGGACGGCTATTCCCACCCTCACTCTGCTCAAGTCAAGGGACGGCAATTCCCACCCTCACTCTGCTCAAGTCAAGGGACGGCAATTCCAACCCTCACTCTGGTCAAGTCAAGGGACGGCAATTCCCACCCACACTCTGCTCAAGGCAAGGGACGGCAATTCCCACCCTCACTCTGCACAAGTCAAGGGACGGCAATTCCCACCCTCACTCTGGTCAAGTCAAGGGACGGCAATTCCCACCCTCACTCTGCTCAAGTCAAGGGACGGCAATTCCAACCCTCACTCCGCTCAAGTCAAGGGACGGCAATTCCCACCCTCACTCTGCTCAAGGCAAGAGACGGCAATTCCCACACTCACTCTGTCCAAGTAAAGGGACGGCAATTCCCACCCTCACTCTGCTCAAGTCAAGGGACGGCAATTCCCACCCTCACTCTGCTCAAGTCAAGGGACGGCAATTCCAACCCTCACTCTGCACAAGTCAAGGGACGGCAATTCCCACCCTCACTCTGTCCAAGTAAAGGGACGGCAATTCCCACACTCACTCTGTCCAAGTAAAGGGACGGCAATTCCCACACTCACTCTGTCCAAGTCAAGGGACGGCAATTCCCACCCTCACTCTGCACAAGTCAGGGGACGGCAATTCCCACCCTCACTCTGGTCAAGTCAAGGGACGGCAATTCCCACCCTCACTCTGCTCAAGTCAAGGGACAGCAATTACCACCCTCACTCTGCACAAGTCAAGGGACGGCAATTCCCACCCTCACTCTGCACAAGTCAAGGGACGGCAATTCCCACCCTCACTCTGGTCAAGTCAAGGGACGGCAATTCCCACCCTCACTCTGCTCAAGGCAAGGGACGGCAATTCCCACCCTCACTCTGCACAAGTCAAGGGACGGCAATTCCCACCCTCACTCTGGTCAAGTCAAGGGACGGCAATTCCCACCCACACTCTGCTCAAGGCAAGGGACGGCAATTCCCACCCTCACTCTGCACAAGTCAAGGGACGGCAATTCCCACCCTCACTCTGGTCAAGTCAAGGGACGGCAATTCCCACCCTCACTCTGCTCAAGTCAAGGGACGGCAATTCCAACCCTCACTCTGCTCAAGTCAAGGGACGGCAATTCCCACCCTCACTCTGCTCAAGGCAAGAGACGGCAATTCCCACACTCACTCTGTCCAAGTAAAGGGACGGCAATTCCCACCCTCACTCTGCTCAAGTCAAGGGACGGCAATTCCCACCCTCACTCTGCCCAAGTCAAGGGACGGCAATTCCAACCCTCACTCTGCTCAAGTCAAGGGACGGCAATTCCCACCCTCACTCTGCTCAAGTCAAGGGACGGCAATTCCCACCCTCACTGTGCTCAAGGCAAGGGACGCAATTCCCACCCTGACTCTGTCCACGTAAAGGGACGGCAATTCCCACACTCACTCTGTCCAAGTAAAGGGACGGCAATTCCCACACTCACTCTGCTCAAGTCAGGGACGGCAATTACCACCCTCACTCTGCACAAGTCAAGGGACGGCAATTCCCACCCTCACTCTGCACAAGTCAAGGGACGGCAATTCCCACCCTCACTCTGGTCAAGTCAAGGGACGGCAATTCCCACCCTCACTCTGCTCAAGGCAAGGGACGGCAATTCCCACCCTCACTCTGCGCAAGTCAAGGGACGGCAATTCCCACCCTCACTCTGCTCAAGTCAAGGGACGGCAATTCCCACCCTCACTCTGCTCAAGTCAAGGGACGGCAATTCCAACCCTCACTCTGCTCAAGTCAAGGGACGGCAATTCCCACCCTCACTCTGCTCAAGTCAAGGACGGCAATTCCCACCCTCACTGTGCTCAAGGCAAGGGACGGCAATTCCCACCCTGACTCTGTCCAAGTAAAGGGACGGCAATTCCCACCCTCACTCTGCTCAAGTCAAGAGACGGCAATTCCCACCCTCACTGTGCTCAAGGCAAGGGACGGCAATTCCCACCCTGACTCTGTCCAAGTAAAGGGACGGCAATTCCCACTCTCACTCTGCTCAAGTCAAGGGACGCAATTCCCACCCTCACTCTGCTCAAGTCAAAGGACGGCAATTCCCACCCTCACTCTGCTCAAGTCAAGGGACGGCAATTCCCACCCTCACTCTTGCTCAAGTCAAGGGACACAATTCCCACCCTGACTCTGTCCAAGTAAAGGGACGGCAATTCCCACACTCACTCTGTCCAAGTCAAGGGACGGCAATTCCCACCCTCACTCTTCTCAAGTCAAGGGACGGCAATTCCCACCCTCACTCTGCACAAGTCAAGGGACGGCAATTCCCACCCTCACTCTGTCCAAGTAAAGGGACGGCAATTCCCACACTCACTCTGTCCAAGTAAAGGGACGGCAATTCCCACACTCACTCTGTCCAAGTCAAGGGACGGCAATTCCCACCCTCACTCTGCACAAGTCAGGGGACGGCAATTCCCACCCTCACTCTGGTCAAGTCAAGGGACGGCAATTCCCACCCTCACTCTGCTCAAGTCAAGGGACGGCAATTACCACCCTCACTCTGCACAAGTCAAGGGACGGCAATTCCCACCCTCACTCTGCACAAGTCAAGGGACGGCAATTCCCACCCTCACTCTGCTCAAGTCAAGTGACGGCAATTCCCACCCTCACTCTGCTCAAGTCAAGGGAAGGCAATTCCCACCCTCACTGTGCTCAAGGCAAGGGACGGCAATTCCCACCCTCACTCTGCTCAAGGCAAGGGACGGCAATTCCCAGCCTCACTTTGCTCAAGTCAAGGGACGGCAATTCCCACCCTCACTCTGCTCAAGGCAAGGGACGGCAATTCCCACACTCACTCTGTCCAAGTCAAGGGACGGCAATTCCCACCCTCACCCTGTCCAAGTCAAGGGACGGCAATTCCAACCCTCACTCTGCTCAAGTCAAGGGACGGCAATTCCCACCCTGACTCTGTCCAAGTAAAGGGACGGCAATTCCCACCCTCACTCTGCTCAAGTCAAGGGACGGCAATTCCCACCCTCACTCTGCTCAAGGCAAGGGACGGCAAGTCCCACCCTCACTGTGCTCAAGGCAAGGGACGGCAATTCCCACCTTCACTCTGCTCAAGGCAAGGGACGGCAATTCCCACCCTCACTCTGCTCAAGGCAAGGGACGGCAATTCCCACCCTCACTCTGCTCAAGTCAAGGGACGGCAATTCCCACCCTCACTCTGCTCAAGGCAAGGGACGGCAATTCCCACCCTCACTCTGCTCAAGGCAAGGGACGGCAATTCCCACCCCTCACTCTGTCAAAGTCAAGGGACGGCAATTCCCACCCTCACTCTGCTCACGTCAAGGGACGCAATTACCACCCTCACTCTGCTCAAGTCAAGTGACGGCAATTCCCACCCTCACTCTGCTCAAGTCAAGGGACGGCAATTCCCACGCTCACTCTGCTCAAGGCAAGGGACGGCAATTCCCACCCTCACTCTGCTCAGGGCAAGGGACGGCAATTCCCACCCTCACTCTGGTCAAGTCAAGGGACGGCAATTCCCACACTCACTCTGTCCAAGTAAAGGGACGGCAATTCCCACCCTCACTCTGCTCAAGGCAAGGGACGGCAATTCCCACCCTCACTCTGGTCAAGTCAAGGGACGGCAATTCCCACCCTCACTCTGCTCAAGGCAAGGGACGGAAATTCCCACACTCACTCTGCACAAGTCAAGGGACGGCAATTCCCACCCTCACTCTGGTCAAGTCAAGGGACGGCAATTCCCAACCTCACTATGCTCAGGTCAAGGGACGGCAATTCCAACCCTCACTCTGCTCAAGTCAAGGGACGCAATTACCACCCTCACTCTGCTCAAGTCAAGGGACTGCAATTCCCACACTCACTCTGTCCAAGTAAAGGGACGGCAATTCCCACCATCACTCTGCTCAAGGCAAGGGACGGCAATTCCCACCCTCACTCTGCTCAAGTCAAGGGACGGCAATTCCCACCCTCACTCTGTCCAAGTCAATGGACGGCAATTCCCAGCCTCACTTTGCTCAAGTCAAGGGACGGCTATTCCCACCCTCACTCTGCTCAAGTCACGGGACGGCAATTCCCACCCTGACTCTGTCCAAGTAAAGGGACGGCAATTCCCACACTCACTCTGTCCAAGTCAAGGGACGGTAATTCCCACCCTCACTCTGTCCAAGTCAAGGGACGGTAATTCCCACCCTCACTCTGCTCAAGTCAAGGGACGGATATTCCCACCCTCACTCTGCTCAAGTCAAGGGACGGCAATTCCCACCCTCACTCTGTCCAAGTCAAGGGACGGCAATTCCCACCCTCACTTTGCTCAAGTCAAGGGACGGCAATTCCCACCCTCACTCTGCTCAAGTCACGGGACGGCAATTCCCACCCTGACTCTGTCCAAGTAAAGGGACGGCAATTCCCACACTCACTCTGTCCAAGTCAAGGGACGGCAATTCCCAGCCTCACTTTGCTCAAGTCAAGGGACGGCAATTCCCAGCCTCACTCTGCTCAAGTCAAGGGACGGCAATTCCCACCCTCACTCTGTCCAAGTCAAGGGACGGCAATTCCCAGCCTCACTTTGCTCAAGTCAAGGGACGGCAATTCCCACCCTCACTCTGCTCAAGTCAAGGGACGGATATTCCCACCCTGACTCTGTCCAAGTAAAGGTACGCAATTCCCACCCTCACTCTATCCAAGTCAAGGGACGGCAATTCCCACCCTCACTCTTCTCAAGTCAAGGGACGGCAATTCCCACCCTGACTATGTCCAAGTAAAGGGACGGCAATTCCCACACTCACTCTGTCAAAGTCAAGGGACGGCAATTCCCACCCTCACTCTGCACAAGTCAAGGGACGGCAATTCCCACCCTCACTCTGCTCAAGTCAAGTGACGGCAATTCCCACCCTCACTCTGCTCAAGTCAAGGGAAGGCAATTCCCACCCTCACTGTGCTCAAGGCAAGGGACGGCAATTCCCACCCTCACTCTGCTCAAGGCAAGGGACGGCAATTCCCACCCTCACTCTGGTCAAGTCAAGGGACGGCAATTCCCACCCTCACTCTGCTCAAGGCAAGGGACGGCAATTCCCACACTCACTCTGTCCAAGTCAAGGTACGGCAATTCCCACCCTCACTCTGTCCAAGTCAAGGGACGGCAATTCCAACCCTCACTCTGCTCAAGTCAAGGGACGGCAATTCCCACCCTGACTCTGTCCAAGTAAAGGGACGGCAATTCCCACCCTCACTCTGCTCAAGTCAAGGGACGGCTATTCCCACCCTCACTCTGCTCAAGGCAAGGGACGGCAAGTCCCACCCTCACTGTGCTCAAGGCAAGGGACGGCAATTCCCACCCTCACTCTGCCCAAGGCAAGGGACGGCAATTCCCACCTTCACTGTGCTCAAGGCAAGAGACGGCAATTCCCACACTCACTCTGTCAAAGTCAAGGGACGGCAATTCCAACACTCACTCTGTCAAAGTCAAGGGACGGCAATTCCCACCCTCACTCTGCTCACGTCAAGGGACGGCAATTCCCACCCTCACTCTGCTCAAGTCAAGTGACGGCAATTCCCACCCTCACTCTGCTCAAGTCAAGGGAAGGCAATTCCCATCCTCACTGTGCTCAAGGCAAGGGACGGCAATTCCCACCCTCACTCTGCTCAAGGCAAGGGACGGCAATTCCCACCCTCACTCTGGTCAAGTCAAGGGACGGCAATTCCCACCCTCACTCTGCTCAAGGCAAGGGACGGCAATTCCCACACTCACTCTGTCCAAGTCAAGGTACGGCAATTCCCACCCTCACTCTGTCCAAGTCAAGGGACGGCAATTCCAACCCTCACTCTGCTCAAGTCAAGGGACGGCAATTCCCACCCTGACTCTGTCCAAGTAAAGGGACGGCAATTCCCACCCTCACTCTGCTCAAGTCAAGGGACGGCAATTCCCACCTTCACTGTGCTCAAGGCAAGAGACGGCAATTCCCACACTCACTCTGTCAAAGTCAAGGGACGGCAATTCCCACACTCACTCTGTCAAAGTCAAGGGACGGCAATTCCCACCCTCACTCTGCTCACGTCAAGGGACGGCAATTCCCATCCTCACTCTGCTCAAGGCAAGGGACGGCAATTCCCACCCTCACTCTGGTCAAGTCAAGGGACGGCAATTCCCACCCTAACTATGCTCAAGTCAAGGGACGGCAACTGCAACCCTCACTCTGCTCAAGTCAAGTGACGCAATTCCCACGCTCACTCTGCTCAAGGCAAGGGACGGCAATTCCCACCCTCACTGTGCTCAAGGCAAGGGACGGCAATTCCCACCCTGACTCTGCTCAAGTCAAGGGACGGCAATTCCCACCCTCACTGTGCTCAAGGCAAGGGACGGCAATTCCCACCCTGACTCTGTCCAAGTAAAGGGACGGCAATTCCCACCCTCACTCTGCTCAAGTCAAGGGACGGCAATTCCCACCCTCACTGTGCTCAAGGCAAGAGACGGCAATTCCCACCCTGACTCTGTCCAAGTAAAGGGACGGCAATTCCCACCCTCACTCTGGTCAAGTCAAGGGACGGCAATTCCCACCCTGACTCTGTCCAAGTAAAGGGACGGCAATTCCCACCCTCACTCTGCTCAAGTCAAGGGACGCAATTCCCACCCTCACTCTGCTCAAGTCAAAGGACGGCAATTCCCACCCTCACTCTGCTCAAGTCAAGGGACGGCAATTCCCACCCTCACTCTGCTCAAGTCAAGGGACACAATTCCCACCCTGACTCTGTCCAAGTAAAGGGACGGCAATTCCCACACTCACTCTGTCCAAGTCAAGGGACGGCAATTCCCACCCTCACTCTTCTCAAGTCAAGGGACGGCAATTCCCACCCTCACTCTGCACAAGTCAAGGGACGGCAATTCCCACCCTCACTCTGTCCAAGTAAAGGGACGGCAATTCCCACACTCACTCTGTCCAAGTAAAGGGACGGCAATTCCCACACTCACTCTGTCCAAGTCAAGGGACGGCAATTCCCACCCTCACTCTGCACAAGTCAGGGGACGGCAATTCCCACCCTCACTCTGGTCAAGTCAAGGGACGGCAATTCCCACCCTCACTCTGCTCAAGTCAAGGACGGCAATTACCACCCTCACTCTGCACAAGTCAAGGGACGGCAATTCCCACCCTCACTCTGCACAAGTCAAGGGACGGCAATTCCCACCCTCACTCTGCTCAAGTCAAGTGACGGCAATTCCCACCCTCACTCTGCTCAAGGCAAGGGACGGCAATTCCCACACTCACTCTGTCCAAGTCAAGGTACGGCAATTCCCACCCTCACTCTGTCCAAGTCAAGGGACGGCAATTCCAACCCTCACTCTGCTCAAGTCAAGGGACGGCAATTCCCACCCTGACTCTGTCCAAGTAAAGGGACGGCAATTCCCACACTCACTCTGTCCAAGTCAAGGGACGGCAATTCCCAGCCTCACTTTGCTCAAGTCAAGGGACGGCAATTCCCAGCCTCACTCTGCTCAAGTCAAGGGACGGCAATTCCCACCCTCACTCTGTCCAAGTCAAGGGACGGCAATTCCCAGCCTCACTTTGCTCAAGTCAAGGGACGGCAATTCCCACCCTCACTCTGCTCAAGTCAAGGGACGGATATTCCCACCCTGACTCTGTCCAAGTAAAGGTACGCAATTCCCACCCTCACTCTATCCAAGTCAAGGGACGGCAATTCCCACCCTCACTCTTCTCAAGTCAAGGGACGGCAATTCCCACCCTGACTATGTCCAAGTAAAGGGACGGCAATTCCCACACTCACTCTGTCAAAGTCAAGGGACGGCAATTCCCACCCTCACTCTGCACAAGTCAAGGGACGGCAATTCCCACCCTCACTCTGCTCAAGTCAAGTGACGGCAATTCCCACCCTCACTCTGCTCAAGTCAAGGGAAGGCAATTCCCACCCTCACTGTGCTCAAGGCAAGGGACGGCAATTCCCACCCTCACTCTGCTCAAGGCAAGGGACGGCAATTCCCACCCTCACTCTGGTCAAGTCAAGGGACGGCAATTCCCACCCTCACTCTGCTCAAGGCAAGGGACGGCAATTCCCACACTCACTCTGTCCAAGTCAAGGTACGGCAATTCCCACCCTCACTCTGTCCAAGTCAAGGGACGGCAATTCCAACCCTCACTCTGCTCAAGTCAAGGGACGGCAATTCCCACCCTGACTCTGTCCAAGTAAAGGGACGGCAATTCCCACCCTCACTCTGCTCAAGTCAAGGGACGGCTATTCCCACCCTCACTCTGCTCAAGGCAAGGGACGGCAAGTCCCACCCTCACTGTGCTCAAGGCAAGGGACGGCAATTCCCACCCTCACTCTGCCCAAGGCAAGGGACGGCAATTCCCACCTTCACTGTGCTCAAGGCAAGAGACGGCAATTCCCACACTCACTCTGTCAAAGTCAAGGGACGGCAATTCCAACACTCACTCTGTCAAAGTCAAGGGACGGCAATTCCCACCCTCACTCTGCTCACGTCAAGGGACGGCAATTCCCACCCTCACTCTGCTCAAGTCAAGTGACGGCAATTCCCACCCTCACTCTGCTCAAGTCAAGGGAAGGCAATTCCCATCCTCACTGTGCTCAAGGCAAGGGACGGCAATTCCCACCCTCACTCTGCTCAAGGCAAGGGACGGCAATTCCCACCCTCACTCTGGTCAAGTCAAGGGACGGCAATTCCCACCCTCACTCTGCTCAAGGCAAGGGACGGCAATTCCCACACTCACTCTGTCCAAGTCAAGGTACGGCAATTCCCACCCTCACTCTGTCCAAGTCAAGGGACGGCAATTCCAACCCTCACTCTGCTCAAGTCAAGGGACGGCAATTCCCACCCTGACTCTGTCCAAGTAAAGGGACGGCAATTCCCACCCTCACTCTGCTCAAGTCAAGGGACGGCAATTCCCACCTTCACTGTGCTCAAGGCAAGAGACGGCAATTCCCACACTCACTCTGTCAAAGTCAAGGGACGGCAATTCCCACACTCACTCTGTCAAAGTCAAGGGACGGCAATTCCCACCCTCACTCTGCTCACGTCAAGGGACGGCAATTCCCATCCTCACTCTGCTCAAGGCAAGGGACGGCAATTCCCACCCTCACTCTGGTCAAGTCAAGGGACGGCAATTCCCACCCTAACTATGCTCAAGTCAAGGGACGGCAACTGCAACCCTCACTCTGCTCAAGTCAAGTGACGCAATTCCCACGCTCACTCTGCTCAAGGCAAGGGACGGCAATTCCCACCCTCACTGTGCTCAAGGCAAGGGACGGCAATTCCCACCCTGACTCTGCTCAAGTCAAGGGACGGCAATTCCCACCCTCACTGTGCTCAAGGCAAGGGACGGCAATTCCCACCCTGACTCTGTCCAAGTAAAGGGACGGCAATTCCCACCCTCACTCTGCTCAAGTCAAGGGACGGCAATTCCCACCCTCACTGTGCTCAAGGCAAGAGACGGCAATTCCCACCCTGACTCTGTCCAAGTAAAGGGACGGCAATTCCCACCCTCACTCTGGTCAAGTCAAGGGACGGCAATTCCCACCCTGACTCTGTCCAAGTAAAGGGACGGCAATTCCCACCCTCACTCTGCTCAAGTCAAGGGACGCAATTCCCACCCTCACTCTGCTCAAGTCAAAGGACGGCAATTCCCACCCTCACTCTGCTCAAGTCAAGGGACGGCAATTCCCACCCTCACTCTGCTCAAGTCAAGGGACACAATTCCCACCCTGACTCTGTCCAAGTAAAGGGACGGCAATTCCCACACTCACTCTGTCCAAGTCAAGGGACGGCAATTCCCACCCTCACTCTTCTCAAGTCAAGGGACGGCAATTCCCACCCTCACTCTGCACAAGTCAAGGGACGGCAATTCCCACCCTCACTCTGTCCAAGTAAAGGGACGGCAATTCCCACACTCACTCTGTCCAAGTAAAGGGACGGCAATTCCCACACTCACTCTGTCCAAGTCAAGGGACGGCAATTCCCACCCTCACTCTGCACAAGTCAGGGGACGGCAATTCCCACCCTCACTCTGGTCAAGTCAAGGGACGGCAATTCCCACCCTCACTCTGCTCAAGTCAAGGACGGCAATTACCACCCTCACTCTGCACAAGTCAAGGGACGGCAATTCCCACCCTCACTCTGCACAAGTCAAGGGATGGCAATTCCCACCCTCACTCTGCTCAAGTCAAGTGACGGCAATTCCCACCCTCACTCTGCTCAAGGCAAGGGACGGCAATTCCCACACTCACTCTGTCCAAGTCAAGGTACGGCAATTCCCACCCTCACTCTGTCCAAGTCAAGGGACGGCAATTCCAACCCTCACTCTGCTCAAGTCAAGGGACGGCAATTCCCACCCTGACTCTGTCCAAGTAAAGGGACGGCAATTCCCACCCTCACTCTGCTCAAGTCAAGGGACGGCTATTCCCACCCTCACTCTGCTCAAGGCAAGGGACGGCAAGTCCCACCCTCACTGTGCTCAAGGCAAGGGACGGCAATTCCCACCCTCACTCTGCCCAAGGCAAGGGACGGCAATTCCCACCTTCACTGTGCTCAAGGCAAGAGACGGCAATTCCCACACTCACTCTGTCAAAGTCAAGGAACGGCAATTCCCACACTCACTCTGTCAAAGTCAAGGGACGGCAATTCCCACCCTCACTCTGCTCACGTCAAGGGACGGCAATTCCCATCCTCACTCTGCTCAAGGCAAGGGACGGCAATTCCCACCCTCACTCTGGTCAAGTCAAGGGACGGCAATTCCCACCCTAACTATGCTCAAGTCAAGGGACGGCAACTGCAACCCTCACTCTGCTCAAGTCAAGTGACGCAATTCCCACGCTCACTCTGCTCAAGGCAAGGGACGGCAATTCCCACCCTCACTGTGCTCAAGGCAAGGGACGGCAATTCCCACCCTGACTCTGCTCAAGTCAAGGGACGGCAATTCCCACCCTCACTGTGCTCAAGGCAAGGGACGGCAATTCCCACCCTGACTCTGTCCAAGTAAAGGGACGGCAATTCCCACCCTCACTCTGCTCAAGTCAAGGGACGGCAATTCCCACCCTCACTGTGCTCAAGGCAAGGGACGGCAATTCCCACCCTGACTCTGTCCAAGTAAAGGGACGGCAATTCCCACCCTCACTCTGGTCAAGTCAAGGGACGGCAATTCCCACCCTGACTCTGTCCAAGTAAAGAGACGGCAATTCCCACCCTCACTCTGCTCAAGTCAAGGGACGCAATTCCCACCCTCACTCTGCTCAAGTCAAAGGACGGCAATTCCCACCCTCACTCTGCTCAAGTCAAGGGACGGCAATTCCCACCCTCACTCTGCTCAAGTCAAGGGACACAATTCCCACCCTGACTCTGTCCAAGTAAAGGGACGGCAATTCCCACACTCACTCTGTCCAAGTCAAGGGACGGCAATTCCCACCCTCACTCTTCTCAAGTCAAGGGACGGCAATTCCCACCCTCACTCTGCACAAGTCAAGGGACGGCAATTCCCACCCTCACTCTGTCCAAGTAAAGGGACGGCAATTCCCACACTCACTCTGTCCAAGTAAAGGGACGGCAATTCCCACACTCACTCTGTCCAAGTCAAGGGACGGCAATTCCCACCCTCACTCTGCACAAGTCAGGGGACGGCAATTCCCACCCTCACTCTGGTCAAGTCAAGGGACGGCAATTCCCACCCTCACTCTGCTCAAGTCAAGGGACGGCAATTACCACCCTCACTCTGCACAAGTCAAGGGACGGCAATTCCCACCCTCACTCTGCACAAGTCAAGGGACGGCAATTCCCACCCTCACTCTGCTCAAGTCAAGTGACGGCAATTCCCACCCTCACTCTGCTCAAGTCAAGGGAAGGCAATTCCCACCCTCACTGTGCTCAAGGCAAGGGACGGCAATTCCGACCCTCACTCTGCTCAAGGCAAGGGACGGCAATTCCCACCCTCACTCTGGTCAAGTCAAGGGACGGCAATTCCCACCCTCACTCTGCTCAAGGCAAGGGACGGCAATTCCCACACTCACTCTGTCCAAGTCAAGGGACGGCAATTCCCACCCTCACTCTGTCCAAGTCAAGGGACGGCAATTCCAACCCTCACTCTGCTCAAGTCAAGGGACGGCAATTCCCACCCTGACTCTGCTCAAGTCAAGGGACGGCAATTCCCACCCTCACTCTGCTCAAGGCAAGGGACGGCAATTCCCACCCTCACTCTGCTCAAGGCAAGGGACGGCAATTCCCACCCCTCACTCTGGTCAAGGCAAGGGACGGCAATTCCCACACTCACTCTGTCAAAGTCAAGGGACGGCAATTCCCACCCTCACTCTGCACAAGTCAAGGGACGGCAATTCCCACCCTCACTCTGCTCAAGTCAAGTGACGGCAATTCCCACCCTCACTCTGCTCAAGTCAAGGGACGGCAATTCCCACGCTCACTCTGCTCAAGGCAAAGGACGGCAATTCCCACCCTCACTCTGCTCAGGGCAAGGGACGGCAATTCCCACCCTCACTCTGGTCAAGTCAAGGGACGGCAATTCCCACACTCACTCTGTCCAAGTAAAGGGACGGCAATTCCCACCCTCACTCTGCTCAAGGCAAGGGACGGCAATTCCCACCCTCACTCTGGTCAAGTCAAGGGACGGCAATTCCCACCCTCACTCTGCTCAAGACAAGGGACGGAAATTCCCACACTCACTCTGCACAAGTCAAGGGACGGCAATTCCCACCCTCACTCTGGTCAAGTCAAGGGACGGCAATTCCCACCCTCACTATGCTCAGGTCAAGGGACGGCAATTCCAACCCTCACTCTGCTCAAGTCAAGGTACGCAATTACCACCCTCACTCTGCTCAAGTCAAGGGACTGCAATTCCCACACTCACTCTGTCCAAGTAAAGGGACGGCAATTCCCACCATCACTCTGCTCAAGGCAAGGGACGGCAATTCCCACCCTCACTCTGCTCAAGTCAAGGGACGGCAATTCCCACCCTCACTCTGTCCAAGTCAAGGGACGGCAATTCCCAGCCTCACTTTGCTCAAGTCAAGGGACGGCAATTCCCACCCTCACTCTGCTCAAGTCACGGGACGGCAATTCCCACCCTGACTCTGTCCAAGTAAAGGGACGGCAATTCCCACACTCACTCTGTCCAAGTCAAGGGACGGTAATTCCCACCCTCACTCTGTCCAAGTCAAGGGACGGTAATTCCCACCCTCACTCTGCACAAGTCAAGGGACGGCAATTCCCACCCTCACTCTGCTCAAGTCAAGTGACGGCAATTCCCACCCTCACTCTGCTCAAGTCAAGGGACGGCAATTCCCACGCTCACTCTGCTCAAGGCAAGGGACGGCAATTCCCACCCTCACTCTGCTCAGGGCAAGGGACGGCAATTCCCACCCTCACTCTGGTCAAGTCAAGGGACGGCAATTCCCACACTCACTCTGTCCAAGTAAAGGGACGGCAATTCCCACCCTCACTCTGCTCAAGGCAAGGGACGGCAATTCCCACCCTCACTCTGGTCAAGTCAAGGGACGGCAATTCCCACCCTCACTCTGCTCAAGACAAGGGACGGAAATTCCCACACTCACTCTGCACAAGTCAAGGGACGGCAATTCCCACCCTCACTCTGGTCAAGTCAAGGGACGGCAATTCCCACCCTCACTATGCTCAGGTCAAGGGACGGCAATTCCAACCCTCACTCTGCTCAAGTCAAGGGACGCAATTACCACCCTCACTCTGCTCAAGTCAAGGGACTGCAATTCCCACACTCACTCTGTCCAAGTAAAGGGACGGCAATTCCCACCATCACTCTGCTCAAGGCAAGGGACGGCAATTCCCACCCTCACTCTGCTCAAGTCAAGGGACGGCAATTCCCACCCTCACTCTGTCCAAGTCAAGGGACGGCAATTCCCAGCCTCACTTTGCTCAAGTCAAGGGACGGCAATTCCCACCCTCACTCTGCTCAAGTCACGGGACGGCAATTCCCACCCTGACTCTGTCCAAGTAAAGGGACGGCAATTCCCACACTCACTCTGTCCAAGTCAAGGGACGGTAATTCCCACCCTCACTCTGTCCAAGTCAAGGGACGGTAATTCCCACCCTCACTCTGCTCAAGGCAAGGGACGGCAATTCCCACCCCTCACTCTGGTCAAGGCAAGGGACGGCAATTCCCACACTCACTCTGTCAAAGTCAAGGGACGGCAATTCCCACCCTCACTCTGCACAAGTCAAGGGACGGCAATTCCCACCCTCACTCTGCTCAAGTCAAGTGACGGCAATTCCCACCCTCACTCTGCTCAAGTCAAGGGACGGCAATTCCCACGCTCACTCTGCTCAAGGCAAGGGACGGCAATTCCCACCCTCACTCTGCTCAGGGCAAGGGACGGCAATTCCCACCCTCACTCTGGTCAAGTCAAGGGACGGCAATTCCCACACTCACTCTGTCCAAGTAAAGGGACGGCAATTCCCACCCTCACTCTGCTCAAGGCAAGGGACGGCAATTCCCACCCTCACTCTGGTCAAGTCAAGGGACGGCAATTCCCACCCTCACTCTGCTCAAGACAAGGGACGGAAATTCCCACACTCACTCTGCACAAGTCAAGGGACGGCAATTCCCACCCTCACTCTGGTCAAGTCAAGGGACGGCAATTCCCACCCTCACTATGCTCAGGTCAAGGGACGGCAATTCCAACCCTCACTCTGCTCAAGTCAAGGTACGCAATTACCACCCTCACTCTGCTCAAGTCAAGGGACTGCAATTCCCACACTCACTCTGTCCAAGTAAAGGGACGGCAATTCCCACCATCACTCTGCTCAAGGCAAGGGACGGCAATTCCCACCCTCACTCTGCTCAAGTCAAGGGACGGCAATTCCCACCCTCACTCTGTCCAAGTCAAGGGACGGCAATTCCCAGCCTCACTTTGCTCAAGTCAAGGGACGGCAATTCCCACCCTCACTCTGCTCAAGTCACGGGACGGCAATTCCCACCCTGACTCTGTCCAAGTAAAGGGACGGCAATTCCCACACTCACTCTGTCCAAGTCAAGGGACGGTAATTCCCACCCTCACTCTGTCCAAGTCAAGGGACGGTAATTCCCACCCTCACTCTGCACAAGTCAAGGGACGGCAATTCCCACCCTCACTCTGCTCAAGTCAAGTGACGGCAATTCCCACCCTCACTCTGCTCAAGTCAAGGGACGGCAATTCCCACGCTCACTCTGCTCAAGGCAAGGGACGGCAATTCCCACCCTCACTCTGCTCAGGGCAAGGGACGGCAATTCCCACCCTCACTCTGGTCAAGTCAAGGGACGGCAATTCCCACACTCACTCTGTCCAAGTAAAGGGACGGCAATTCCCACCCTCACTCTGCTCAAGGCAAGGGACGGCAATTCCCACCCTCACTCTGGTCAAGTCAAGGGACGGCAATTCCCACCCTCACTCTGCTCAAGACAAGGGACGGAAATTCCCACACTCACTCTGCACAAGTCAAGGGACGGCAATTCCCACCCTCACTCTGGTCAAGTCAAGGGACGGCAATTCCCACCCTCACTATGCTCAGGTCAAGGGACGGCAATTCCAACCCTCACTCTGCTCAAGTCAAGGGACGCAATTACCACCCTCACTCTGCTCAAGTCAAGGGACTGCAATTCCCACACTCACTCTGTCCAAGTAAAGGGACGGCAATTCCCACCATCACTCTGCTCAAGGCAAGGGACGGCAATTCCCACCCTCACTCTGCTCAAGTCAAGGGACGGCAATTCCCACCCTCACTCTGTCCAAGTCAAGGGACGGCAATTCCCAGCCTCACTTTGCTCAAGTCAAGGGACGGCAATTCCCACCCTCACTCTGCTCAAGTCACGGGACGGCAATTCCCACCCTGACTCTGTCCAAGTAAAGGGACGGCAATTCCCACACTCACTCTGTCCAAGTCAAGGGACGGTAATTCCCACCCTCACTCTGTCCAAGTCAAGGGACGGTAATTCCCACCCTCACTCTGCTCAAGTCAAGGGACGGATATTCCCACCCTCACTCTGCTCAAGTCAAGGGACGGCAATTCCCACCCTCACTCTGTCCAAGTCAAGGGACGGCAATTCCCAGCCTCACTTTGCTCAAGTCAAGGGACGGCAATTCCCACCCTCACTCTGCTCAAGTCACGGGACGGCAATTCCCACCCTGACTCTGTCCAAGTAAAGGGACGGCAATTCCCACACTCACTCTGTCCAAGTCAAGGGACGGCAATTCCCAGCCTCACTTTGCTCAAGTCAAGGGACGGCAATTCCCAGCCTCACTCTGCTCAAGTCAAGGGACGGCAATTCCCACCCTCACTCTGTCCAAGTCAAGGGACGGCAATTCCCAGCCTCACTTTGCTCAAGTCAAGGGACGGCAATTCCCACCCTCACTCTGCTCAAGTCACGGGACGGCAATTCCCACCCTGACTCTGTCCAAGTAAAGGGACGGCAATTCCCACACTCACTCTGTCCAAGTCAAGGGACGGCAATTCCCAGCCTCACTTTGCTCAAGTCAAGGGACGGCAATTCCCAGCCTCACTCTGCTCAAGTCAAGGGACGGCAATTCCCACCCTCACTCTGTCCAAGTCAAGGGACGGCAATTCCCAGCCTCACTTTGCTCAAGTCAAGGGACGGCAATTCCCACCCTCACTCTGCTCAGGGCAAGGGACGGCAATTCCCACCCTCACTCTGGTCAAGTCAAGGGACGGCAATTCCCACACTCACTCTGTCCAAGTAAAGGGACGGCAATTCCCAGCCTCACTCTGCTCAAGGCACGGGACGGCAATTCCCACCCTCACTCTGGTCAAGTCAAGGGACGGCAATTCCCACCCTCACTCTGCTCAAGGCAAGGGACGGAAATTCCCACACTCACTCTGCACAAGTCAAGGGACGGCAATTCCCACCCTCACTCTGGTCAAGTCAAGGGACGGCAATTCCCACCCTCACTATGCTCAGGTCAAGGGACGGCAATTCCAACCCTCACTCTGCTCAAGTCAAGGGACGCAATTACCACCCTCACTCTGCTCAAGTCAAGGGACTGCAATTCCCACACTCACTCTGTCCAAGTAAAGGGACGGCAATTCCCACCATCACTCTGCTCAAGGCAAGGGACGGCAATTCCCACCCTCACTCTGCTCAAGTCAAGGGACGGCAATTCCCACCCTCACTCTGTCCAAGTCAAGGGACGGCAATTCCCAGCCTCACTTTGCTCAAGTCAAGGGACGGCAATTCCCACCCTCACTCTGCTCAAGTCACGGGACGGCAATTCCCACCCTGACTCTGTCCAAGTAAAGGGACGGCAATTCCCACACTCACACTGTCCAAGTCAAGGGACGGTAATTCCCACCCTCACTCTGTCCAAGTCAAGGGACGGTAATTCCCACCCTCTCTCTGCTCAAGTCAAGGGACGGATATTCCCACCCTCACTCTGCTCAAGTCAAGGGACGGCAATTCCCACCCTCACTCTGTCCAAGTCAAGGGACGGCAATTCCCAGCCTCACTTTGCTCAAGTCAAGGGACGGCAATTCCCACCCTCACTCTGCTCAAGTCACGGGACGGCAATTCCCACCCTGACTCTGTCCAAGTAAAGGGACGGCAATTCCCACACCCACTCTGTCCAAGTCAAGGGACGGCAATTCCCAGCCTCACTTTGCTCAAGTCAAGGGACGGCAATTCCCAGCCTCACTCTGCTCAAGTCAAGGGACGGCAATTCCCACCCTCACTCTGTCCAAGTCAAGGGACGGCAATTCCCAGCCTCACTTTGCTCAAGTCAAGGGACGGCAATTCCCACCCTCACTCTGCTCAAGTCACGGGACGGCAATTCCCACCCTGACTCTGTCCAAGTAAAGGGACGGCAATTCCCACACTCACTCTGTCCAAGTCAAGGGACGGCAATTCCCAGCCTCACTTTGCTCAAGTCAAGGGACGGCAATTCCCAGCCTCACTCTGCTCAAGTCAAGGGACGGCAATTCCCACCCTCACTCTGTCCAAGTCAAGGGACGGCAATTCCCAGCCTCACTTTGCTCAAGTCAAGGGACGGCAATTCCCACCCTCACTCTGCTCAAGTCAGGGGACGGCAATTCCCACCCTGACTCTGTCCAAGTAAAGGGACGGCAATTCCCACACTCACTCTGTCCAAGTCAAGGGACGGTAATTCCCACCCTCACTCTGTCCAAGTCAAGGGACGGTAATTCCCACCCTCACTCTGCTCAAGTCAAGGGACGGATATTCCCACCCTGACTCTGTCCAAGTAAAGGTACGCAATTCCCACCCTCACTCTATCCAAGTCAAGGGACGGCAATTCCCACCCTCACTCTTCTCAAGTCAAGGGACGGCAATTCCCACCCTGACTATGTCCAAGTAAAGGGACGGCAATTCCCACACTCACTCTGTCAAAGTCAAGGGACGGCAATTCCCACCCTCACTCTGCACAAGTCAAGGGACGGCAATTCCCACCCTCACTCTGCTCAAGTCAAGTGACGGCAATTCCCACCCTCACTCTGCTCAAGTCAAGGGAAGGCAATTCCCACCCTCACTGTGCTCAAGGCAAGGGACGGCAATTCCCACCCTCACTCTGCTCAAGGCAAGGGACGGCAATTCCCACCCTCACTCTGCTCAAGTCAAGTGACGGCAATTCCCACCCTCACTCTGCTCAAGTCAAGGGACGGCAATTCCCACGCTCACTCTGCTCAAGGCAAGGGACGGCAATTCCCACCCTCACTCTGCTCAGGGCAAGGGACGGCAATTCCCACCCTCACTCTGGTCAAGTCAAGGGACGGCAATTCCCACACTCACTCTGTCCAAGTAAAGGGACGGCAATTCCCACCCTCACTCTGCTCAAGGCAAGGGACGGCAATTCCCACCCTCACTCTGGTCAAGTCAAGGGACGGCAATTCCCACCCTCACTCTGCTCAAGACAAGGGACGGAAATTCCCACACTCACTCTGCACAAGTCAAGGGACGGCAATTCCCACCCTCACTCTGGTCAAGTCAAGGGACGGCAATTCCCACCCTCACTATGCTCAGGTCAAGGGACGGCAATTCCAACCCTCACTCTGCTCAAGTCAAGGGACGCAATTACCACCCTCACTCTGCTCAAGTCAAGGGACTGCAATTCCCACACTCACTCTGTCCAAGTAAAGGGACGGCAATTCCCACCATCACTCTGCTCAAGGCAAGGGACGGCAATTCCCACCCTCACTCTGCTCAAGTCAAGGGACGGCAATTCCCACCCTCACTCTGTCCAAGTCAAGGGACGGCAATTCCCAGCCTCACTTTGCTCAAGTCAAGGGACGGCAATTCCCACCCTCACTCTGCTCAAGTCACGGGACGGCAATTCCCACCCTCACTCTGTCCAAGTAAAGGGACGGCAATTCCCACACTCACTCTGTCCAAGTCAAGGGACGGTAATTCCCACCCTCACTCTGTCCAAGTCAAGGGACGGTAATTCCCACCCTCACTCTGCTCAAGTCAAGGGACGGATATTCCCACCCTCACTCTGCTCAAGTCAAGGGACGGCAATTCCCACCCTCACTCTGTCCAAGTCAAGGGACGGCAATTCCCAGCCTCACTTTGCTCAAGTCAAGGGACGGCAATTCCCACCCTCACTCTGCTCAAGTCACGGGACGGCAATTCCCACCCTGACTCTGTCCAAGTAAAGGGACGGCAATTCCCACACTCACTCTGTCCAAGTCAAGGGACGGCAATTCCCAGCCTCACTTTGCTCAAGTCAAGGGACGGCAATTCCCAGCCTCACTCTGCTCAAGTCAAGGGACGGCAATTCCCACCCTCACTCTGTCCAAGTCAAGGGACGGCAATTCCCAGCCTCACTTTGCTCAAGTCAAGGGACGGCAATTCCCACCCTCACTCTGCTCAAGTCACGGGACGGCAATTCCCACCCTGACTCTGTCCAAGTAAAGGGACGGCAATTCCCACACTCACTCTGTCCAAGTCAAGGGACGGCAATTCCCAGCCTCACTTTGCTCAAGTCAAGGGACGGCAATTCCCAGCCTCACTCTGCTCAAGTCAAGGGACGGCAATTCCCACCCTCACTCTGTCCAAGTCAAGGGACGGCAATTCCCAGCCTCACTTTGCTCAAGTCAAGGGACGGCAATTCCCACCCTCACTCTGCTCAGGGCAAGGGACGGCAATTCCCACCCTCACTCTGGTCAAGTCAAGGGACGGCAATTCCCACACTCACTCTGTCCAAGTAAAGGGACGGCAATTCCCAGCCTCACTCTGCTCAAGGCACGGGACGGCAATTCCCACCCTCACTCTGGTCAAGTCAAGGGACGGCAATTCCCACCCTCACTCTGCTCAAGGCAAGGGACGGAAATTCCCACACTCACTCTGCACAAGTCAAGGGACGGCAATTCCCACCCTCACTCTGGTCAAGTCAAGGGACGGCAATTCCCACCCTCACTATGCTCAGGTCAAGGGACGGCAATTCCAACCCTCACTCTGCTCAAGTCAAGGGACGCAATTACCACCCTCACTCTGCTCAAGTCAAGGGACTGCAATTCCCACACTCACTCTGTCCAAGTAAAGGGACGGCAATTCCCACCATCACTCTGCTCAAGGCAAGGGACGGCAATTCCCACCCTCACTCTGCTCAAGTCAAGGGACGGCAATTCCCACCCTCACTCTGTCCAAGTCAAGGGACGGCAATTCCCAGCCTCACTTTGCTCAAGTCAAGGGACGGCAATTCCCACCCTCACTCTGCTCAAGTCACGGGACGGCAATTCCCACCCTGACTCTGTCCAAGTAAAGGGACGGCAATTCCCACACTCACACTGTCCAAGTCAAGGGACGGTAATTCCCACCCTCACTCTGTCCAAGTCAAGGGACGGTAATTCCCACCCTCTCTCTGCTCAAGTCAAGGGACGGATATTCCCACCCTCACTCTGCTCAAGTCAAGGGACGGCAATTCCCACCCTCACTCTGTCCAAGTCAAGGGACGGCAATTCCCAGCCTCACTTTGCTCAAGTCAAGGGACGGCAATTCCCACCCTCACTCTGCTCAAGTCACGGGACGGCAATTCCCACCCTGACTCTGTCCAAGTAAAGGGACGGCAATTCCCACACTCACTCTGTCCAAGTCAAGGGACGGCAATTCCCAGCCTCACTTTGCTCAAGTCAAGGGACGGCAATTCCCAGCCTCACTCTGCTCAAGTCAAGGGACGGCAATTCCCACCCTCACTCTGTCCAAGTCAAGGGACGGCAATTCCCAGCCTCACTTTGCTCAAGTCAAGGGACGGCAATTCCCACCCTCACTCTGCTCAAGTCACGGGACGGCAATTCCCACCCTGACTCTGTCCAAGTAAAGGGACGGCAATTCCCACACTCACTCTGTCCAAGTCAAGGGACGGCAATTCCCAGCCTCACTTTGCTCAAGTCAAGGGACGGCAATTCCCAGCCTCACTCTGCTCAAGTCAAGGGACGGCAATTCCCACCCTCACTCTGTCCAAGTCAAGGGACGGCAATTCCCAGCCTCACTTTGCTCAAGTCAAGGGACGGCAATTCCCACCCTCACTCTGCTCAAGTCAGGGGACGGCAATTCCCACCCTGACTCTGTCCAAGTAAAGGGACGGCAATTCCCACACTCACTCTGTCCAAGTCAAGGGACGGTAATTCCCACCCTCACTCTGTCCAAGTCAAGGGACGGTAATTCCCACCCTCACTCTGCTCAAGTCAAGGGACGGATATTCCCACCCTGACTCTGTCCAAGTAAAGGTACGCAATTCCCACCCTCACTCTATCCAAGTCAAGGGACGGCAATTCCCACCCTCACTCTTCTCAAGTCAAGGGACGGCAATTCCCACCCTGACTATGTCCAAGTAAAGGGACGGCAATTCCCACACTCACTCTGTCAAAGTCAAGGGACGGCAATTCCCACCCTCACTCTGCACAAGTCAAGGGACGGCAATTCCCACCCTCACTCTGCTCAAGTCAAGTGACGGCAATTCCCACCCTCACTCTGCTCAAGTCAAGGGAAGGCAATTCCCACCCTCACTGTGCTCAAGGCAAGGGACGGCAATTCCCACCCTCACTCTGCTCAAGGCAAGGGACGGCAATTCCCACACTCACTCTGTCCAAGTCAAGGTACGGCAATTCCCACCCTCACTCTGTCCAAGTCAAGGGACGGCAATTCCAACCCTCACTCTGCTCAAGTCAAGGGACGGCAATTCCCACCCTGACTCTGTCCAAGTAAAGGGACGGCAATTCCCACCCTCACTCTGCTCAAGTCAAGGGACGGCTATTCCAACCCTCACTCTGCTCAAGGCAAGGGACGGCAAGTCCCACCCTCACTGTGCTCAAGGCAAGGGACGGCAATTCCCACCCTCACTCTGCCCAAGGCAAGGGACGGCAATGCCCACCTTCACTGTGCTCAAGGCAAGAGACGGCAATTCCCACACTCACTCTGTCAAAGTCAAGGGACGGCAATTCCCACACTCACTCTGTCAAAGTCAAGGGACGGCAATTCCCACCCTCACTCTGCTCACGTCAAGGGACGGCAATTCCCATCCTCACTCTGCTCAAGGCAAGGGACGGCAATTCCCACCCTCACTCTGGTCAAGTCAAGGGACGGCAATTCCCACCCTAACTATGCTCAAGTCAAGGGACGGCAACTGCAACCCTCACTCTGCTCAAGTCAAGTGACGCAATTCCCACGCTCACTCTGCTCAAGGCAAGGGACGGCAATTCCCACCCTCACTGTGCTCAAGGCAAGGGACGGCAATTCCCACCCTGACTCTGCTCAAGGCAAGGGACGGCAATTCCCACCCTCACTCTGGTCAAGTCAAGGGACGGATATTCCCACCCTCACTCTGCTCAAGGCAAGGGACGGCAATTCCCACACTCACTCTGCACAAGTCAAGGGACGCAATTCCCACCCTCACTCTGCTCAAGTCAAGGGACGGCAATTCCCACACTCACTCTGTCCAAGTAAAGGGACGGCAATTCCCACCATCACTCTGCTCAAGGCAAGGGACGGCAATTCCCACACTCACTCTGTCCAAGTCAAGGGACGGCAATTCCCAACCTCACTTCTATCCAAGTCAAGGGACGGCAATTCCCACCCTCACTCTGCTCAAGTCAAGTGACGGCAATTCCCACCCTCACTCTGCTCAAGTCAAGGGACGGCAATTCCCACCCTCACTCTGCTCAAGGCAAGGGACGGCAATTCCCACCCTCACTCTGCTCAAGGCAAGGGACGGCAATTCCCACCCTCACTCTGGTCAAGTCAAGGGACGGCAATTCCCACACTCACTCTGTCAAAGTCAAGGGACGGCAATTCCCACCCTCACTCTGCACAAGTCAAGGGACGGCAATTCCCACCCTCACTCTGTCCAAGTCAAGGTACGGCAATTCCCACCCTCACTCTGTCCAAGTCAAGGGACGGCAATTCCAACCCTCACTCTGCTCAAGTCAAGGGACGGCAATTCCCACCCTGACTCTGTCCAAGTAAAGGGACGGCAATTCCCACCCTCACTCTGCTCAAGTCAAGGGACGGCTATTCCAACCCTCACTCTGCTCAAGGCAAGGGACGGCAAGTCCCACCCTCACTGTGCTCAAGGCAAGGGACGGCAATTCCCACCCTCACTCTGCCCAAGGCAAGGGACGGCAATGCCCACCTTCACTGTGCTCAAGGCAAGAGACGGCAATTCCCACACTCACTCTGTCAAAGTCAAGGGACGGCAATTCCCACACTCACTCTGTCAAAGTCAAGGGACGGCAATTCCCACCCTCACTCTGCTCACGTCAAGGGACGGCAATTCCCATCCTCACTCTGCTCAAGGCAAGGGACGGCAATTCCCACCCTCACTCTGGTCAAGTCAAGGGACGGCAATTCCCACCCTAACTATGCTCAAGTCAAGGGACGGCAACTGCAACCCTCACTCTGCTCAAGTCAAGTGACGCAATTCCCACGCTCACTCTGCTCAAGGCAAGGGACGGCAATTCCCACCCTCACTGTGCTCAAGGCAAGGGACGGCAATTCCCACCCTGACTCTGCTCAAGGCAAGGGACGGCAATTCCCACCCTCACTCTGGTCAAGTCAAGGGACGGATATTCCCACCCTCACTCTGCTCAAGGCAAGGGACGGCAATTCCCACACTCACTCTGCACAAGTCAAGGGACGCAATTCCCACCCTCACTCTGCTCAAGTCAAGGGACGGCAATTCCCACACTCACTCTGTCCAAGTAAAGGGACGGCAATTCCCACCATCACTCTGCTCAAGGCAAGGGACGGCAATTCCCACACTCACTCTGTCCAAGTCAAGGGACGGCAATTCCCAACCTCACTTCTATCCAAGTCAAGGGACGGCAATTCCCACCCTCACTCTGCTCAAGTCAAGTGACGGCAATTCCCACCCTCACTCTGCTCAAGTCAAGGGACGGCAATTCCCACCCTCACTCTGCTCAAGGCAAGGGACGGCAATTCCCACCCTCACTCTGCTCAAGGCAAGGGACGGCAATTCCCACCCTCACTCTGGTCAAGTCAAGGGACGGCAATTCCCACACTCACTCTGTCAAAGTCAAGGGACGGCAATTCCCACCCTCACTCTGCACAAGTCAAGGGACGGCAATTCCCACCCTCACTCTGCTCAAGTCAAGTGACGGCAATTCCTACCCTCACTCTGCTCAAGTCAAGGGACGGCAATTCCCACCCTCACTCTGCTCAAGGCAAGGGACGGCAATTCCACCCTCACTCTGCTCAAGTCAAGGGACGGCAATTCCCACCCTCACTCTGCTCAAGGCAAGGGACGGCAATTCCACCCTCACTCTGCTCAAGGCAAGGGACGGCAATTCCCACCCTCACTCTGGTCAAGTCAAGGGACGGCAATTCCCACCCTCACTTTGCTCAAGGCAAGGGACGGCAATTCCCACCCTCACTCTGGTCAAGTCAAGGGACGGCAATTCCCACACTCACTCTGTCCAAGTAAAGGGACGGCAATTCCCACCCTCACTCTGCTCAAGGCAAGGGACGGCAATTCCCACCCTCACTCTGGTCAAGTCAAGGGACGGCAATTCCCACCCTCACTCTGCTCAAGTCAAGGGACGGAAATTCCCACACTCACTCTGCACAAGTCAAGGGACGGCAATTCCCACCCTCACTCTGGTCAAGTCAAGGGACGGCAATTCCCACCCTCACTATGCTCAGGTCAAGGGACGGCAATTCCAACCCTCACTCTGCTCAAGTCAAGGGACTGCAATTCCCACACTCACTCTGTCAAAGTAAAGGGACGGCAATTCCCACAATCACTCTGCTCAAGGCAAGGGACGGCAATTCCCACCCTCACTCTGCTCAAGTCAAGGGACGCAATTCCCACCCTCACTCTGTCCAAGTCAAGGGACGGCAATTCCCAGCCTCACTTTGCTCAAGTCAAGGGACGGCAATTCCCACCCTCACTCTGCTCAAGTCACGGGACGGCAATTCCCACCCTGACTCTGTCCAAGTAAAGGGACGGCAATTCCCACACTCACTCTGTCCAAGTCAAGGGACGGTAATTCCCACCCTCACTCTGTCCAAGTCAAGGGACGGTAATTCCCACCCTCACTCTGCTCAAGTCAAGGGACGGATATTCCCACCCTCACTCTGCTCAAGTCAAGGGACGGCAATTCCCACCCTCACTCTGTCCAAGTCAAGGGACGGCAATTCCCAGCCTCACTTTGCTCAAGTCAAGGGACGGCAATTCCCACCCTCACTCTGCTCAAGTCACGGGACGGCAATTCCCACCCTGACTCTGTCCAAGTAAAGGGACGGCAATTCCCACACTCACTCTGTCCAAGTCAAGGGACGGCAATTCCCAGCCTCACTTTGCTCAAGTCAAGGGACGGCAATTCCCAGCCTCACTCTGCTCAAGTCAAGGGACGGCAATTCCCACCCTCACTCTGTCCAAGTCAAGGGACGGCAATTCCCAGCCTCACTTTGCTCAAGTCAAGGGACGGCAATTCCCACCCTCACTCTGCTCAAGTCAGGGGACGGCAATTCCCACCCTGACTCTGTCCAAGTAAAGGGACGGCAATTCCCACACTCACTCTGTCCAAGTCAAGGGACGGTAATTCCCACCCTCACTCTGTCCAAGTCAAGGGACGGTAATTCCCACCCTCACTCTGCTCAAGTCAAGGGACGGATATTCCCACCCTGACTCTGTCCAAGTAAAGGTACGCAATTCCCACCCTCACTCTATCCAAGTCAAGGGACGGCAATTCCCACCCTCACTCTTCTCAAGTCAAGGGACGGCAATTCCCACCCTGACTATGTCCAAGTAAAGGGACGGCAATTCCCACACTCACTCTGTCAAAGTCAAGGGACGGCAATTCCCACCCTCACTCTGCACAAGTCAAGGGACGGCAATTCCCACCCTCACTCTGCTCAAGTCAAGTGACGGCAATTCCCACCCTCACTCTGCTCAAGTCAAGGGAAGGAAATTCCCACCCTCACTGTGCTCAAGGCAAGGGACGGCAATTCCCACCCTCACTCTGCTCAAGGCAAGGGACGGCAATTCCCACACTCACTCTGTCCAAGTCAAGGGACGGCAATTCCCACCCTCACTCTGTCCAAGTCAAGGGACGGCAATTCCAACCCTCACTCTGCTCAAGTCAAGGGACGGCAATTCCCACCCTGACTCTGTCCAAGTAAAGGGACGGCAATTCCCACCCTCACTCTGCTCAAGTCAAGGGACGGCTATTCCCACCCTCACTCTGCTCAAGGCAAGGGACGGCAAGTCCCACACTCACTCTGCTCAAGGCAAGGGACGGCAATTCCCACCCTCACTCTGCTCAAGTCAAGTGACGGCAATTCCCACCCTCACTCTGCTCAAGTCAAGGGAAGGCAATTCCCACCCTGACTCTGTCCAAGTAAAGGGACGGCAATTCCCACACTCACTCTGTCCAAGTCAAGGGACGGTAATTCCCACCCTCACTCTGTCCAAGTCAAGGGACGGTAATTCCCACCCTCACTCTGCTCAAGTCAAGGGACGGATATTCCCACCCTGACTCTGTCCAAGTAAAGGTACGCAATTCCCACCCTCACTCTATCCAAGTCAAGGGACGGCAATTCCCACCCTCACTCTTCTCAAGTCAAGGGACGGCAATTCCCACCCTGACTATGTCCAAGTAAAGGGACGGCAATTCCAACACTCACTCTGTCAAAGTCAAGGGACGGCAATTCCCACCCTCACTCTGCACAAGTCAAGGGACGGCAATTCCCACCCTCACTCTGCTCAAGTCAAGTGACGGCAATTCCCACCCTCACTCTGCTCAAGTCAAGGGAAGGCAATTCCCACCCTCACTGTGCTCAAGGCAAGGGACGGCAATTCCCACCCTCACTCTGCTCAAGGCAAGGGACGGCAATTCCCACCCTCACTCTGGTCAAGTCAAGGGACGGCAATTCCCACCCTCACTCTGCTCAACGCAAGGGACGGCAATTCCCACACTCACTCTGTCCAAGTCAAAGTACGGCAATTCCCACCCTCACTCTGTCCAAGTCAAGGGACGGCAATTCCAACCCTCACTCTGCTCAAGTCAAGGGACGGCAATTCCCACCCTGACTCTGTCCAAGTAAAGGGACGGCAATTCCCACCCTCACTCTGCTCAAGTCAAGGGACGGCTATTCCCACCCTCACTCTGCTCAAGGCAAGGGACGGCAAGTCCCACCCTCACTGTGCTCAAGGCAAGGGACGGCAATTCCCACCCTCACTCTGCCCAAGGCAAGGGACGGCAATGCCCACCTTCACTGTGCTCAAGGCAAGAGACGGCAATTCCCACCCTCACTCTGCTCACGTCAAGGGACGGCAATTCCCATCCTCACTCTGCTCAAGGCAAGGGACGGCAATTCCCACCCTCACTCTGGTCAAGTCAAGGGACGGCAATTCCCACCCTAACTATGCTCAAGTCAAGGGACGGCAACTGCAACCCTCACTCTGCTCAAGTCAAGTGACGGAATTCCCACGCTCACTCTGCTCAAGGCAAGGGACGGCAATTCCCACCCTAACTGTGCTCAAGGCAAGGGACGGCAATTCCCACCCTGACTCTGCTCAAGGCAAGGGACGGCAATTCCCACCCTCACTCTGGTCAAGTCAAGGGACGGATATTCCCACCCTCACTCTGCTCAAGGCAAGGGACGGCAATTCCCACACTCACTCTGCACAAGTCAAGGGACGCAATTCCCACCCTCACTCTGCTCAAGTCAAGGGACGGCAATTCCCACACTCACTCTGTCCAAGTAAAGGGACGGCAATTCCCACCATCACTCTGCTCAAGGCAAGGGACGGCAATTCCCACACTCACTCTGTCCAAGTCAAGGGACGGCAATTCCCAACCTCACTTCTATCCAAGTCAAGGGACGGCAATTCCCACCCTCACTCTGCTCAAGTCAAGTGACGGCAATTCCCACCCTCACTCTGCTCAAGTCAAGGGACGGCAATTCCCACCCTCACTCTGCTCAAGGCAAGGGACGGCAATTCCCACCCTCACTCTGCTCAAGTCAAGGGACGGCAATTCCCACACTCACTCTGTCAAAGTCAAGGGACGGCAATTCCCACCCTCACTCTGCACAAGTCAAGGGACGGCAATTCCCACCCTCACTCTGCTCAAGTCAAGTGACGGCAATTCCTACCCTCACTCTGCTCAAGTCAAGGGACGGCAATTCCAACCCTCACTCTGCTCAAGTCAAGGGACGCAATTACCACCCTCACTCTGCTCAAGTCAAGGGACTGCAATTCCCACACTCACTCTGTCCAAGTAAAGGGACGGCAATTCCCACCATCACTCTGCTCAAGGCAAGGGACGGCAATTCCCACCCTCACTCTGCTCAAGTCAAGGGACGGCAATTCCCACCCTCACTCTGTCCAAGTCAAGGGACGGCAATTCCCAGCCTCACTTTGCTCAAGTCAAGGGACGGCAATTCCCACCCTCACTCTGCTCAAGTCACGGGACGGCAATTCCCACCCTGACTCTGTCCAAGTAAAGGGACGGCAATTCCCACACTCACTCTGTCCAAGTCAAGGGACGGTAATTCCCACCCTCACTCTGTCCAAGTCAAGGGACGGTAATTCCCACCCTCACTCTGCTCAAGTCAAGGGACGGATATTCCCACCCTCACTCTGCTCAAGTCAAGGGACGGCAATTCCCACCCTCACTTTGTCCAAGTCAAGGGACGGCAATTCCCAGCCTCACTTTGCTCAAGTCAAGGGACGGCAATTCCCACCCTCACTCTGCTCAAGTCACGGGACGGCAATTCCCACCCTGACTATGTCCAAGTAAAGGGACGGCAATTCCCACACTCACTCTGTCCAAGTCAAGGGACGGCAATTCCCAGCCTCACTTTGCTCAAGTCAAGGGACGGCAATTCCCAGCCTCACTCTGCTCAAGTCAAGGGACGGCAATTCCCACCCTCACTCTGTCCAAGTCAAGGGACGGCAATTCCCAGCCTCACTTTGCTCAAGTCAAGGGACGGCAATTCCCACCCTCACTCTGCTCAAGTCAGGGGACGGCAATTCCCACCCTGACTCTGTCCAAGTAAAGGGACGGCAATTCCCACACTCACTCTGTCCAAGTCAAGGGACGGTAATTCCCACCCTCACTCTGTCCAAGTCAAGGGACGGTAATTCCCACCCTCACTCTGCTCAAGTCAAGGGACGGATATTCCCACCCTGACTCTGTCCAAGTAAAGGTACGCAATTCCCACCCTCACTCTATCCAAGTCAAGGGACGGCAATTCCCACCCTCACTCTTCTCAAGTCAAGGGACGGCAATTCCCACCCTGACTATGTCCAAGTAAAGGGACGGCAATTCCCACACTCACTCTGTCAAAGTCAAGGGACGGCAATTCCCACCCTCACTCTGCACAAGTCAAGGGACGGCAATTCCCACCCTCACTCTGCTCAAGTCAAGTGACGGCAATTCCCACCCTCACTCTGCTCAAGTCAAGGGAAGGAAATTCCCACCCTCACTGTGCTCAAGGCAAGGGACGGCAATTCCCACCCTCACTCTGCTCAAGGCAAGGGACGGCAATTCCCACCCTCACTCTGGTCAAGTCAAGGGACGGCAATTCCCACCCTCACTCTGCTCAAGGCAAGGGACGGCAATTCCCACACTCACTCTGTCCAAGTCAAGGGACGGCAATTCCCACCCTCACTCTGTCCAAGTCAAGGGACGGCAATTCCAACCCTCACTCTGCTCAAGTCAAGGGACGGCAATTCCCACACTCACTATGTCCAAGTCAAGGGACGGCAATTCCCACCCTCACTCTGTCCAAGTCAAGGGACGGCAATTCCAACCCTCACTCTGCTCAAGTCAAGGGACGGCAATTCCCACCCTGACTCTGTCCAAGTAAAGGGACGGCAATTCCCACCCTCACTCTGCTCAAGTCAAGGGACGGCTATTCCCACCCTCACTCTGCTCAAGGCAAGGGACGGCAAGTCCCACACTCACTGTGCTCAAGGCAAGGGACGGCAATTCCCACCCTCACTCTGCTCAAGTCAAGTGACGGCAATTCCCACCCTCACTCTGCTCAAGTCAAGGGAAGGCAATTCCCACCCTGACTCTGTCCAAGTAAAGGGACGGCAATTCCCACACTCACTCTGTCCAAGTCAAGGGACGGTAATTCCCACCCTCACTCTGTCCAAGTCAAGGGACGGTAATTCCCACCCTCACTCTGCTCAAGTCAAGGGACGGATATTCCCACCCTGACTCTATCCAAGTCAAGGGACGGCAATTCCCACCCTCACTCTTCTCAAGTCAAGGGACGGCAATTCCCACCCTGACTATGTCCAAGTAAAGGGACGGCAATTCCAACACTCACTCTGTCAAAGTCAAGGGACGGCAATTCCCACCCTCACTCTGCACAAGTCAAGGGACGGCAATTCCCACCCTCACTCTGCTCAAGTCAAGTGACGGCAATTCCCACCCTCACTCTGCTCAAGTCAAGGGAAGGCAATTCCCACCCTCACTGTGCTCAAGGCAAGGGACGGCAATTCCCACCCTCACTCTGCTCAAGGCAAGGGACGGCAATTCCCACCCTCACTCTGGTCAAGTCAAGGGACGGCAATTCCCACCCTCACTCTGCTCAACGCAAGGGACGGCAATTCCCACACTCACTCTGTCCAAGTCAAAGTACGGCAATTCCCACCCTCACTCTGTCCAAGTCAAGGGACGGCAATTCCAACCCTCACTCTGCTCAAGTCAAGGGACGGCAATTCCCACCCTGACTCTGTCCAAGTAAAGGGACGGCAATTCCCACCCTCACTCTGCTCAAGTCAAGGGACGGCTATTCCCACCCTCACTCTGCTCAAGGCAAGGGACGGCAAGTCCCACCCTCACTGTGCTCAAGGCAAGGGACGGCAATTCCCACCCTCACTCTGCCCAAGGCAAGGGACGGCAATGCCCACCTTCACTGTGCTCAAGGCAAGAGACGGCAATTCCCACACTCACTCTGTCAAAGTCAAGGGACGGCAATTCCCACACTCACTCTGTCAAAGTCAAGGGACGGCAATTCCCACCCTCACTCTGCTCACGTCAAGGGACGGCAATTCCCATCCTCACTCTGCTCAAGGCAAGGGACGGCAATTCCCACCCTCACTCTGGTCAAGTCAAGGGACGGCAATTACCACCCTAACTATGCTCAAGTCAAGGGACGGCAACTGCAACCCTCACTCTGCTCAAGTCAAGTGACGCAATTCCCACGCTCACTCTGCTCAAGGCAAGGGACGGCAATTCCCACCCTCACTGTGCTCAAGGCAAGGGACGGCAATTCCCACCCTGACTCTGCTCAAGGCAAGGGACGGCAATTCCCACCCTCACTCTGCTCAAGTCAAGGGACGGCTATTCCCACCCTCACTCTGCTCAAGGCAAGGGACGGCAAGTCCCACCCTCACTGTGCTCAAGGCAAGGGACGGCAATTCCCACCCTCACTCTGCCCAAGGCAAGGGACGGCAATGCCCACCTTCACTGTGCTCAAGGCAAGAGACGGCAATTCCCACACTCACTCTGTCAAAGTCAAGGGACGGCAATTCCCACACTCACTCTGTCAAAGTCAAGGGACGGCAATTCCCACCCTCACTCTGCTCACGTCAAGGGACGGCAATTCCCATCCTCACTCTGCTCAAGGCAAGGGACGGCAATTCCCACCCTCACTCTGGTCAAGTCAAGGGACGGCAATTACCACCCTAACTATGCTCAAGTCAAGGGACGGCAACTGCAACCCTCACTCTGCTCAAGTCAAGTGACGCAATTCCCACGCTCACTCTGCTCAAGGCAAGGGACGGCAATTCCCACCCTCACTGTGCTCAAGGCAAGGGACGGCAATTCCCACCCTGACTCTGCTCAAGGCAAGGGACGGCAATTCCCACCCTCACTCTGGTCAAGTCAAGGGACGGATATTCCCACCCTCACTCTGCTCAAGGCAAGGGACGGCAATTCCCACACTCACTCTGCACAAGTCAAGGGACGCAATTCCCACCCTCACTCTGCTCAAGTCAAGGGACGGCAATTCCCACACTCACTCTGTCCAAGTAAAGGGACGGCAATTCCCACCATCACTCTGCTCAAGGCAAGGGACGGCAATTCCCACACTCACTCTGTCCAAGTCAAGGGACGGCAATTCCCAACCTCACTTCTATCCAAGTCAAGGGACGGCAATTCCCACCCTCACTCTGCTCAAGTCAAGTGACGGCAATTCCCACCCTCACTCTGCTCAAGTCAAGGGACGGCAATTCCCACCTTCACTCTGCTCAAGGCAAGGGACGGCAATTCCCACCCTCACTCTGCTCAAGGCAAGGGACGGCAATTCCCACCCTCACTCTGGTCAAGTCAAGGGACGGCAATTCCCACACTCACTCTGTCAAAGTCAAGGGACGGCAATTCCCACCCTCACTCTGCACAAGTCAAGGTACGGCAATTCCCACCCTCACTCTGCTCAAGTCAAGTGACGGCAATTCCTACCCTCACTCTGCTCAAGTCAAGGGACGGCAATTCCCATCCTCACTCTGCTCAAGGCAAGGGACGGCAATTCCACCCTCACTCTGCTCAAGGCAAGGGACGGCAATTCCCACCCTCACTCTGGTCAAGTCAAGGGACGGCAATTCCCACCCTCACTTTGCTCAAGGCAAGGGACGGCAATTCCCACCCTCACTCTGGTCAAGTTAAGGGACGGCAATTCCCACACTCACTCTGTCCAAGTAAAGGGACGGCAATTCCCACCCTCACTCTGCTCAAGGCAAGGGACGGCAATTCCCACCCTCACTCTGGTCAAGTCAAGGGACGGCAATTCCCACCCTCACTCTGCTCAAGGCAAGGGACGGAAATTCCCACACTCACTCTGCACAAGTCAAGGGACGGCAATTCCCACCCTCACTCTGGTCAAGTCAAGGGACGGCAATTCCCACCCTCACTATGCTCAGGTCAAGGGACGGCAATTCCAACCCTCACTCTGCTCAAGTCAAGGGACGCAATTACCACCCTCACTCTGCTCAAGTCAAGGGACTGCAATTCCCACACTCACTCTGTCCAAGTAAAGGGACGGCAATTCCCACCATCACTCTGCTCAAGGCAAGGGACGGCAATTCCCACCCTCACTCTGCTCAAGTCAAGGGACGGCAATTCCCACCCTCACTCTGTCCAAGTCAAGGGACGGCAATTCCCAGCCTCACTTTGCTCAAGTCAAGGGACGGCAATTCCCACCCTCACTCTGCTCAAGTCACGGGACGGCAATTCCCACCCTGACTCTGTCCAAGTAAAGGGACGGCAATTCCCACACTCACTCTGTCCAAGTCAAGGGACGGTAATTCCCACCCTCACTCTGTCCAAGTCAAGGGACGGTAATTCCCACCCTCACTCTGCTCAAGTCAAGGGACGGATATTCCCACCCTCACTCTGCTCAAGTCAAGGGACGGCAATTCCCACCCTCACTCTGTCCAAGTCAAGGGACGGCAATTCCCAGCCTCACTTTGCTCAAGTCAAGGGACGGCAATTCCCACCCTCACTCTGCTCAAGTCACGGGACGGCAATTCCCACCCTGACTCTGTCCAAGTAAAGGGACGGCAATTCCCACACTCACTCTGTCCAAGTCAAGGGACGGCAATTCCCAGCCTCACTTTGCTCAAGTCAAGGGACGGCAATTCCCAGCCTCACTCTGCTCAAGTCAAGGGACGGCAATTCCCACCCTCACTCTGTCCAAGTCAAGGGACGGCAATTCCCAGCCTCACTTTGCTCAAGTCAAGGGACGGCAATTCCCACCCTCACTCTGCTCAAGTCAGGGGACGGCAATTCCCACCCTGACTCTGTCCAAGTAAAGGGACGGCAATTCCCACACTCACTCTGTCCAAGTCAAGGGACGGTAATTCCCACCCTCACTCTGTCCAAGTCAAGGGACGGTAATTCCCACCCTCACTCTGCTCAAGTCAAGGGACGGATATTCCCACCCTGACTCTGTCCAAGTAAAGGTACGCAATTCCCACCCTCACTCTATCCAAGTCAAGGGACGGCAATTCCCACCCTCACTCTTCTCAAGTCAAGGGACGGCAATTCCCACCCTGACTATGTCCAAGTAAAGGGACGGCAATTCCCACACTCACTCTGTCAAAGTCAAGGGACGGCAATTCCCACCCTCACTCTGCACAAGTCAAGGGACGGCAATTCCCACCCTCACTCTGCTCAAGTCAAGTGACGGCAATTTCCACCCTCACTCTGCTCAAGTCAAGGGAAGGCAATTCCCACCCTCACTGTGCTCAAGGCAAGGGACGGCAATTTCCACCCTCACTCTGCTCAAGTCAAGGGAAGGCAATTCCCACCCTCACTGTGCTCAAGGCAAGGGACGGCAATTCCCACCCTCACTCTGCTCAAGGCAAGGGACGGCAATTCCCACCCTCACTCTGGTCAAGTCAAGGGACGGCAATTCCCACCCTCACTCTGCTCAAGGCAAGGGACGGCAATTCCCACACTCACTCTGTCCAAGTCAAGGGACGGCAATTCCAACCCTCACTCTGCTCAAGTCAAGGGACGGCAATTCCCACCCTGACTCTGTCCAAGTAAAGGGACGGCAATTCCCACCCTCACTCTGCTCAAGTCAAGGGACGGCTATTCCCACCCTCACTCTGCTCAAGGCAAGGGACGGCAAGTCCCACACTCACTGTGCTCAAGGCAAGGGACGGCAATTCCCACCCTCACTCTGCCCAAGGCAAGGGACGGCAATTCCCACCTTCACTGTGCTCAAGGCAAGAGACGGCAATTCCCACACTCACTCTGTCAAAGTCAAGGGACGGCAATTCCCACACTCACTCTGTCAAAGTCAAGGGACGGCAATTCCCACCCTCACTCTGCTCACGTCAAGGGACGGCAATTCCCATCCTCACTCTGCTCAAGGCAAGGGACGGCAATTCCCACCCTCACTCTGGTCAAGTCAAGGGACGGCAATTCCCACCCTAACTATGCTCAAGTCAAGGGACGGCAACTGCAACCCTCACTCTGCTCAAGTCAAGTGACGCAATTCCCACGCTCACTCTGCTCAAGGCAAGGGACGGCAATTCCCACCCTCACTGTGCTCAAGGCAAGGGACGGCAATTCCCACCCTGACTCTGCTCAAGGCAAGGGACGGCAATTCCCACCCTCACTCTGGTCAAGTCAAGGGACGGATATTCCCACCCTCACTCTGCTCAAGGCAAGGGACGGCAATTCCCACACTCACTCTGCTCAAGTCAGGGGACGGCAATTCCCACCCTGACTCTGTCCAAGTAAAGGGACGGCAATTCCCACACTCACTCTGTCCAAGTCAAGGGACGGTAATTCCCACCCTCACTCTGTCCAAGTCAAGGGACGGTAATTCCCACCCTCACTCTGCTCAAGTCAAGGGACGGATATTCCCACCCTGACTCTGTCCAAGTAAAGGTACGCAATTCCCACCCTCACTCTATCCAAGTCAAGGGACGGCAATTCCCACCCTCACTCTTCTCAAGTCAAGGGACGGCAATTCCCACCCTGACTATGTCCAAGTAAAGGGACGGCAATTCCCACACTCACTCTGTCAAAGTCAAGGGACGGCAATTCCCACCCTCACTCTGCAGAAGTCAAGGGACGGCAATTCCCACCCTCACTCTGCTCAAGTCAAGTGACGGCAATTCCCACCCTCACTCTGCTCAAGTCAAGGGAAGGAAATTCCCACCCTCACTGTGCTCAAGGCAAGGGACGGCAATTCCCACCCTCACTCTGCTCAAGGCAAGGGACGGCAATTCCCACCCTCACTCTGGTCAAGTCAAGGGACGGCAATTCCCACCCTCACTCTGCTCAAGGCAAGGGACGGCAATTCCCACACTCACTCTGTCCAAGTCAAGGGACGGCAATTCCCATCCTCACTCTGCTCAAGGCAAGGGACGGCAATTCCCACCCTCACTCTGGTCAAGTCAAGGGACGGCAATTCCCACCCTAACTATGCTCAAGTCAAGGGACGGCAACTGCAACCCTCACTCTGCTCAAGTCAAGTGACGCAATTCCCACGCTCACTCTGCTCAAGGCAAGGGACGGCAATTCCCACCCTCACTGTGCTCAAGGCAACACGGCCGTATCAAGCCCATTAACACAGCGCATTAAAAGATTTCGCAACGAACAAACGTTTCCTCCAGTAATGAAACAACAATCCGTTTCCAAAATGGCGGAGGCTCAACGTTAACGTTGAATAAAAAAACGATAATTACATTGAATTGTCCATACATAACCAATTGATTTTCGAGTTATTTGTTCATAATTTATCATAAACACTTTCAATCGATCACTTTTATTTATTGAGAGTAATAATGTGTGAGGAAAAATATAAAATATGAGGGTTTTTCCACCCTGGTAACTGGACGTGAATTCCCGAAGATAGTGAGAAACTGTTGATTCTAAAATGTCCCAAAATAAAAATTCTGGGTTTTCCCGATAAAGTGGAGCCAATTTCTTGAAAAAAATATACTTGTTTTCCCTAAAGCCCAAACGAATAAAACAAGACAGCGGGCATATTTACAAGAAATAGATTTTTAAGAGTGTGTTTTTCACGGAGATGAACAAAAAATCACGTAAAACTCCTATTAAAATGTACACACAGTCGCAGACGTGCACCGCGCACCTCCACAGCCAACACGTCAATAGCGCGCGGGATGCAAAACGTAGATTATAGTGTAGTAAAAAGATCTATGTACTACTACCATAGCTCTATGACTACTACTCAGTATGTTGTTTACGTTCGTATCGCGATCGTCAAACACAGACTCTCAAATAAAGATGTGTTGAACAAACAGACTGCAATACTACTGTGATTCACTGTTTCAAGGTAAACACTTTATTGCAACGATGACATCTTTACAGGAAGTTTTCCAGATATGAATACATTGCAGTTTCATCAATTAGCACTTGATAAGTTGTGTCGTGTGTGCACAAAATTAAATACAAATAATTCATATGTGGCAGTGGATTGTGCACAATACAGAAAGGAATTAGAAATACTGTACAGTATAAATATCTGGCTCGATGATTCAACAAGGCATCCGAATAAATTATGCTGGAGGTGTGTGCGTAATTTGACACATTGTAAACAACAAACTAGGGAATTTGAATATTCATCTGCTACACAAAAAACTACTGACGAATGGCCGACTCACTCAAGATCTGGAACATGCACCACATGTGAGCAGTACAGAAAAGTACTTAAGGGGGGTCGCCCTGTTAAGAGAAATCGTACTGGAAAAGGTCTTCCGAACATTAATCCACCGAGCCTCAACAAACAGGACTGTGAGAAAAGTTATCTGTTTAACTTTGCGACTAATGATTCTGCGTACACAGTTCCCCCAAATCTCGACATTCTTGGCACAGAGAAGGCAGTGGAGACAATTTTCATATGTGCAATATGCCAGTGTATCCTGAGCTCCCCTTCTGTGCAAACTCAATGCGAACACAACTACTGTTCTTCATGTTTAGAGCAGTGGTTCGTTTTTCGAGGCAGTCACACCGTTCCCTGCCCTGTATGTCAAGTTAGTGTGAATCATGACAACGTCACATCATCACCCCGAATTTTGAGGCTTCAGCTTAGCACATTGACAACAGTTTGCACAGTATGCGGAACAATAGGTAAACTGTCCAAAATGGCTGACCATGTTTGTCCAGAAAAGGATAAAACACCATCATGTAACTGTGACTTGTGTTCAAAATCAGCAAACCCCATCCAAACATATCCCGAGACAAGCACAGTTAAAATACACAGAGATGAGATTATAAAGGCTGCAAACCTTCTCAAGCAAGTTGCAGTGGAACACAGCAGAGGCACACCTATCCCAGCAGAAATTGAAGAAGTCCGTGATCGCTGGACTTGGTTAAAGCTTAGTGCACACAAGGGAAACGATGTGCGCTTGAAAACACCAGGCCGGGTATGTATTGTAAAACAACTTGCATTGTTATTAATTATTATTTTCTTTAAATACTTTTTACAAGTGTACAAGTCAAATTTACATCATTCGCATACCACAGCCATCAATAAATTATGTACTTAATAAACATTTTCATAATAATAAAAATATTGATGGTTAGGATTTAGCTTCTGAAATAGAACATCAAACACATAATTTCTGCTTAATGCCAACACAAACACCCAAACGTAAACACATTTAAACATTACTAAGTCAAAATTTACAAATTTACAAATAGTACATTTTGTATTCAATGATGCTGTTTTATACTAACACAAATTATGACAATCCATTTTTTACATCTCATCTTTACAACCATTGTTTGTGCAGAAAATTGCTCACAGCTCAATCAAATCTCCTCGAAAATCCACCAAAAGCGGACCCCCCAGAATCCTTCAAAGTGTATCCAACGATGACATTCCACTGAAACATCAGCAAGAACTCATCAGAGAAGCAGCTAAATTGGGGTCTACTTTCGAGGATATTTTCCTAAAATTTGCCGATGCACACTTTGCGATAAACCATAGGAGGGCATTATCACCAGATGACTTGAACCGCATTGGTAATTACTCAACTCCATTTAATTTTTGTTGTGAAGTACCAATGTTAATACCAGTCCAGAGTAATGATGTTTTTTTTGTTGTTGCAGATATGTGTATCAAGGTCTTCATGGCATCTTACCGAGAGAGTTTCCCTGAATCCAGCATCACACCAAAGATGCACTTATTGGAGAACCACGCCGTTGAACAGCTGTCCAGGTTTGGTGTTGGGTTTGGCCTCCTCAATGAGCAAGGAGGCGAGCTCATACACACCGAGTTCAACAGGACAGGTCGTGTTGTACAGCGTCTCATGACAACAATGCGACGTCACCACTTGTCAACCACTCCAGAAGTACAAGCCAAAGTCATCACATGTAGAAAAAAAGCAAAAATAGAAGAATAACACAAATATTGTTTTTAAGCAAGGTTCAAGTTGGGTATTAATTTACTACGCTATAATATTTTGTGTGCAAATACATCATATCATGATCACATCAAACTTAAACAATTGTTTTCAACAGCTGAATGATACATGATGACAAGATAGTGTAAATAATATGCATGCAAATTTGCCAAAGGGGGGGGGGGGGGTACATGCACAGCAAGACTTTTAATTTCCAAAATTATGAATAGCACAGCTGAGTTTAAAGGCTTCAAAATGAAAATACAAGTCGGACTAGTGTAGCGTTACAATTTTACTTGGAATAGTCACTCACCTTCACATGTAGGCCTACTTATAGTCCTCTCTGCTTTGGTAAGCTGGCACTGGCAGGGTTCGAGTTCGACAGTGGCTGTGTAATTTCGAGAAAATAAGAAAATGTTTAATTATCAGCAATCCCAATAAAAAAACATAATGTCCATTAATTAAGCCATACCACCACAGGACGTAACAGTTCACTTCAAGAAACGTGTTATTCCAGACACCCAGGGACCAGAATCAAATCACGATTTAGTATATTATTATTTGCATTTGGGTTGGCATGATGGATCGGAGGATTGTATGTACATGTAGAATGAAATTTTTTCCAGTTTTCATTCAAAAAAGTAGGCCTATAATATATACCCTAGTAAAAAATTGTTTTGAAAACACAGATGCAGTAGGCCTAACAACTTAAATCATAGGGCCTAGGCTAGTTTGAAATCAGTCATGAAAATATCCCGACACTGACACAACGATGTACAAAATGAACGTATGCAAACTCTACGTAGCCTCTGTATATTATAGTGTATTGAATGTACATAATAAACGAAAGATCATTTTTCACACGTTGGAAAATAACCAAACAAAATCTCTAATATCACAAATCATCCCGCTGTCTTTTACCTTCTTTTATCCTGATTGGCTTGGAGTATGCTTCTTTTAAACATCTGTGGTCAGATTTTGTTGATGAAAACTCTTATTTCCATAAAATAACACTCTTTTGCACGTCATTCGCACGCCAAAATAGTAAAACGACGACACCATGACACCCCGTACGCAGTGGCCCCTGGATTGCAGCTCACATGGCTGAATTGACCTCGGAGATCCAAGTAAGGATTAATCAGATGAATATTCATGAGAATTATCACTATTTTTATTCAAAACATTCCTGCGACCAATGAAATTTAAGGAAATGGTGATATGCAAATCACAAAACGTGACCTTTTTCAGGTGTAAACATAAACTTGCAAATGTCGCGCGCGCGTAACTTGTCAGAATGAACTGGACGCAGCGTGAACACTGAGGGCGTGCACATTTTAATACTGCGGAACGGCCGTGGCAAGGGACGGCAATTCCCACCCTGACTCTGCTCAAGGCAAGGGACGGCAATTCCCACCCTCACTCTGGTCAAGTCAAGGGACGGATATTCCCACCCTCACTCTGCTCAAGGCAAGGGACGGCAATTCCCACACTCACTCTGCTCAAGTCAGGGGACGGCAATTCCCACCCTGACTCTGTCCAAGTAAAGGGACGGCAATTCCCACACTCACTCTGTCCAAGTCAAGGGACGGTAATTCCCACCCTCACTCTGTCCAAGTCAAGGGACGGCAATTCCCACACTCACTCTGTCAAAGTCAAGGGACGGCAATTCCCACACTCACTCTGTCAAAGTCAAGGGACGGCAATTCCCACCCTCACTCTGCTCACGTCAAGGGACGGCAATTCCCATCCTCACTCTGCTCAAGGCAAGGGACGGCAATTCCCACCCTCACTCTGGTCAAGTCAAGGGACGGCAATTCCCACCCTAACTATGCTCAAGTCAAGGGACGGCAACTGCAACCCTCACTCTGCTCAAGTCAAGTGACGCAATTCCCACGCTCACTCTGCTCAAGGCAAGGGACGGCAATTCCCACCCTCACTGTGCTCAAGGCAAGGGACGGCAATTCCCACCCTGACTCTGCTCAAGGCAAGGGACGGCAATTCCCACCCTCACTCTGGTCAAGTCAAGGGACGGATATTCCCACCCTCACTCTGCTCAAGGCAAGGGACGGCAATTCCCACACTCACTCTGCACAAGTCAAGGGACGCAATTCCCACCCTCACTCTGCTCAAGTCAAGGGACGGCAATTCCCACACTCACTCTGTCCAAGTAAAGGGACGGCAATTCCCACCATCACTCTGCTCAAGGCAAGGGACGGCAATTCCCACACTCACTCTGTCCAAGTCAAGGGACGGCAATTCCCAACCTCACTTCTATCCAAGTCAAGGGACGGCAATTCCCACCCTCACTCTGCTCAAGTCAAGTGACGGCAATTCCCACCCTCACTCTGCTCAAGTCAAGGGACGGCAATTCCCACCCTCACTCTGCTCAAGGCAAGGGACGGCAATTCCCACCCTCACTCTGCTCAAGGCAAGGGACGGCAATTCCCACCCTCACTCTGGTCAAGTCAAGGGACGGCAATTCCCACACTCACTCTGTCAAAGTCAAGGGACGGCAATTCCCACCCTCACTCTGCACAAGTCAAGGGACGGCAATTCCCACCCTCACTCTGCTCAAGTCAAGTGACGGCAATTCCTACCCTCACTCTGCTCAAGTCAAGGGACGGCAATTCCCACCCTCACTCTGCTCAAGGCAAGGGACGGCAATTCCACCCTCACTCTGCTCAAGGCAAGGGACGGCAATTCCCACCCTCACTCTGGTCAAGTCAAGGGACGGCAATTCCCACCCTCACTTTGCTCAAGGCAAGGGACGGCAATTCCCACCCTCACTCTGGTCAAGTCAAGGGACGGCAATTCCCACACTCACTCTGTCCAAGTAAAGGGACGGCAATTCCCACCCTCACTCTGCTCAAGGCAAGGGACGGCAATTCCCACCCTCACTCTGGTCAAGTCAAGGGACGGCAATTCCCACCCTCACTCTGCTCAAGGCAAGGGACGGAAATTCCCACACTCACTCTGCACAAGTCAAGGGACGGCAATTCCCACCCTCACTCTGGTCAAGTCAAGGGACGGCAATTCCCACCCTCACTATGCTCAGGTCAAGGGACGGCAATTCCAACCCTCACTCTGCTCAAGTCAAGGGACGCAATTACCACCCTCACTCTGCTCAAGTCAAGGGACTGCAATTCCCACACTCACTCTGTCCAAGTCAAGGGACGGTAATTCCCACCCTCACTCTGTCCAAGTCAAGGGACGGTAATTCCCACCCTCACTCTGCTCAAGTCAAGGGACGGATATTCCCACCCTGACTCTGTCCAAGTAAAGGTACGCAATTCCCACCCTCACTCTATCCAAGTCAAGGGACGGCAATTCCCACCCTCACTCTTCTCAAGTCAAGGGACGGCAATTCCCACACTCACTCTGTCAAAGTCAAGGGACGGCAATTCCCACACTCACTCTGTCGAAGTCAATGGACGGCAATTCCCACCCTCACTCTGCTCACGTCAAGGGACGGCAATTCCCATCCTCACTCTGCTCAAGGCAAGGGACGGCAATTCCCACCCTCACTCTGGTCAAGTCAAGGGACGGCAATTCCCACCCTAACTATGCTCAAGTCAAGGGACGGCAACTGCAACCCTCACTCTGCTCAAGTCAAGTGACGCAATTCCCACGCTCACTCTGCTCAAGGCAAGGGACGGCAATTCCCACCCTCACTGTGCTCAAGGCAAGGGACGGCAATTCCCACCCTGACTCTGCTCAAGGCAAGGGACGGCAATTCCCACCCTCACTCTGGTCAAGTCAAGGGACGGATATTCCCACCCTCACTCTGCTCAAGGCAAGGGACGGCAATTCCCACACTCACTCTGCACAAGTCAAGGGACGCAATTCCCACCCTCACTCTGCTCAAGTCAAGGGACGGCAATTCCCACACTCACTCTGTCCAAGTAAAGGGACGGCAATTCCCACCATCACTCTGCTCAAGGCAAGGGACGGCAATTCCCACACTCACTTCTATCCAAGTCAAGGGACGGCAATTCCCACCCTCACTCTGCTCAAGTCAAGTGACGGCAATTCCCACCCTCACTCTGCTCAAGTCAAGGGACGGCAATTCCCACCCTCACTCTGCTCAAGGCAAGGGACGGCAATTCCCACCCTCACTCTGCTCAAGGCAAGGGACGGCAATTCCCACCCTCACTCTGGTCAAGTCAAGGGACGGCAATTCCCACACTCACTCTGTCAAAGTCAAGGGACGGCAATTCCCACCCTCACTCTGCACAAGTCAAGGGACGGCAATTCCCACCCTCACTCTGCTCAAGTCAAGTGACGGCAATTCCTACCCTCACTCTGCTCAAGTCAAGGGACGGCAATTCCCACCCTCACTCTGCTCAAGGCAAGGGACGGCAATTCCACCCTCACTCTGCTCAAGGCAAGGGACGGCAATTCCCACCCTCACTCTGGTCAAGTCAAGGGACGGCAATTCCCACCCTCACTTTGCTCAAGGCAAGGGACGGCAATTCCCACCCTCACTCTGGTCAAGTCAAGGGACGGCAATTCCCACACTCACTCTGTCCAAGTAAAGGGACGGCAATTCCCACCCTCACTCTGCTCAAGGCAAGGGACGGCAATTCCCACCCTCACTCTGGTCAAGTCAAGGGACGGCAATTCCCACCTTCACTCTGCTCAAGGCAAGGGACGGAAATTCCCACACTCACTCTGCACAAGTCAAGGGACGGCAATTCCCACCCTCACTCTGGTCAAGTCAAGGGACGGCAATTCCCACCCTCACTATGCTCAGGTCAAGGGACGGCAATTCCAACCCTCACTCTGCTCAAGTCAAGGGACGCAATTACCACCCTCACTCTGCTCAAGTCAAGGGACTGCAATTCCCACACTCACTCTGTCCAAGTAAAGGGACGGCAATTCCCACCATCACTCTGCTCAAGGCAAGGGACGGCAATTCCCACCCTCACTCTGCTCAAGTCAAGGGACGGCAATTCCCACCCTCACTCTGTCCAAGTCAAGGGACGGCAATTCCCAGCCTCACTTTGCTCAAGTCAAGGGACGGCAATTCCCACCCTCACTCTGCTCAAGTCACGGGACGGCAATTCCCACCCTGACTCTGTCCAAGTAAAGGGACGGCAATTCCCACACTCACTCTGTCCAAGTCAAGGGACGGTAATTCCCACCCTCACTCTGTCCAAGTCAAGGGACGGTAATTCCCACCCTCACTCTGCTCAAGTCAAGGGACGGATATTCCCACCCTCACTCTGCTCAAGTCAAGGGACGGCAATTCCCATCCTCACTCTGTCCAAGTCAAGGGACGGCAATTCCCAGCCTCACTTTGCTCAAGTCAAGGGACGGCAATTCCCACCCTCACTCTGCTCAAGTCACGGGACGGCAATTCCCACCCTGACTCTGTCCAAGTAAAGGGACGGCAATTCCCACACTCACTCTGTCCAAGTCAAGGGACGGCAATTCCCAGCCTCACTTTGCTCAAGTCAAGGGACGGCAATTCCCAGCCTCACTCTGCTCAAGTCAAGGGACGGCAATTCCCACCCTCACTCTGTCCAAGTCAAGGGACGGCAATTCCCAGCCTCACTTTGCTCAAGTCAAGGGACGGCAATTCCCACCCTCACTCTGCTCAAGTCAGGGGACGGCAATTCCCACCCTGACTCTGTCCAAGTAAAGGGACGGCAATTCCCACACTCACTCTGTCCAAGTCAAGGGACGGTAATTCCCACCCTCACTCTGTCCAAGTCAAGGGACGGTAATTCCCACCCTCACTCTGCTCAAGTCAAGGGACGGATATTCCCACCCTGACTCTGTCCAAGTAAAGGTACGCAATTCCCACCCTCACTCTATCCAAGTCAAGGGACGGCAATTCCCACCCTCACTCTTCTCAAGTCAAGGGACGGCAATTCCCACCCTGACTATGTCCAAGTAAAGGGACGGCAATTCCCACACTCACTCTGTCAAAGTCAAGGGACGGCAATTCCCACCCTCACTCTGCACAAGTCAAGTGACGGCAATTCCCACCCTCACTCTGCTGAAGTCAAGTGACGGCAATTCCCACCCTCACTCTGCTCAAGTCAAGGGAAGGCAATTCCCACCCTCACTGTGCTCAAGGCAAGGGACGGCAATTCCCACCCTCACTCTGCTCAAGGCAAGGGACGGCAATTCCCACCCTCACTCTGGTCAAGTCAAGGGACGGCAATTCCCACCCTCACTCTGCTCAAGGCAAGGGACGGCAATTCCCACACTCACTCTGTCCAAGTCAAGGGACGGCAATTCCCACCCTCACTCTGTCCAAGTCAAGGGACGGCAATTCCCACCCTCACTCTTCTCAAGTCAAGGGACGGCAATTCCCACCCTGACTATGTCCAAGTAAAGGGACGGCAATTCCCACACTCACTCTGTCAAAGTCAAGGGACGGCAATTCCCACCCTCACTCTGCAGAAGTCAAGAGACGGCAATTCCCACCCTCACTCTGCTCAAGTCAAGTGACGGCAATTCCCACCCTCACTCTGCTCAAGTCAAGGGAAGGAAATTCCCACCCTCACTGTGCTCAAGGCAAGGGACGGCAATTCCCACCCTCACTCTGCTCAAGGCAAGGGACGGCAATTCCCACCCTCACTCTGGTCAAGTCAAGGGACGGCAATTCCCACCCTCACTCTGCTCAAGGCAAGGGACGGCAATTCCCACACTCACTCTGTCCAAGTCAAGGGACGGCAATTCCCACCCTCACTCTGTCCAAGTCAAGGGACGGCAATTCCATCCCTCACTCTGCTCAAGTCAAGGGACGGCAATTCCCACCCTGACTCTGTCCAAGTAAAGGGACGGCAATTCCCACCCTCACTCTGCTCAAGTCAAGGGACGGCTATTCCCACCCTCACTCTGCTCAAGGCAAGGGACGGCAAGTCCCACACTCACTGTGCTCAAGGCAAGGGACGGCAATTCCCACCCTCACTCTGCTCAAGTCAAGTGACGGCAATTCCCACCCTCACTCTGCTCAAGTCAAGGGAAGGCAATTCCCACCCTGACTCTGTCCAAGTAAAGGGACGGCAATTCCCACAATCACTCTGTCCAAGTCAAGGGACGGTAATTCCCACCCTCACTCTGTCCAAGTCAAGGGACGGTAATTCCCACCCTCACTCTGCTCAAGTCAAGGGACGGATATTCCCACCCTGACTCTGTCCAAGTAAAGGTACGCAATTCCCACCCTCACTCTATCCAAGTCAAGGGACGGCAATTCCCACCCTCACTCTTCTCAAGTCAAGGGACGGCAATTCCCACACTCACTCTGTCAAAGTCAAGGGACGGCAATTCCCACACTCACTCTGTCAAAGTCAAGGGACGGCAATTCCCACCCTCACTCTGCTCACGTCAAGGGACGGCAATTCCCATCCTCACTCTGCTCAAGGCAAGGGACGGCAATTCCCACCCTCACTCTGGTCAAGTCAAGGGACGGCAATTCCCACCCTAACTATGCTCAAGTCAAGGGACGGCAACTGCAACCCTCACTCTGCTCAAGTCAAGTGACGCAATTCCCACGCTCACTCTGCTCAAGGCAAGGGACGGCAATTCCCACCCTCACTGTGCTCAAGGCAAGGGACGGCAATTCCCACCCTGACTCTGCTCAAGGCAAGGGACGGCAATTCCCACCCTCACTCTGGTCAAGTCAAGGGACGGATATTCCCACCCTCACTCTGCTCAAGGCAAGGGACGGCAATTCCCACACTCACTCTGCACAAGTCAAGGGACGCAATTCCCACCCTCACTCTGCTCAAGTCAAGGGACGGCAATTCCCACCATCACTCTGCTCAAGGCAAGGGACGGCAATTCCCACACTCACTCTGTCCAAGTCAAGGGACGGCAATTCCCAACCTCACTTCTATCCAAGTCAAGGGACGGCAATTCCCACCCTCACTCTGCTCAAGTCAAGTGACGGCAATTCCCACCCTCACTCTGCTCAAATCAAGGGACGGCAATTCCCACCCTCACTCTGCTCAAGGCAAGGGACGGCAATTCCCACCCTCACTCTGCTCAAGGCAAGGGACGGCAATTCCCACCCTCACTCTGGTCAAGTCAAGGGACGGCAATTCCCACACTCACTCTGTCAAAGTCAAGGGACGGCAATTCCCACCCTCACTCTGCACAAGTCAAGGGACGGCAATTCCCACCCTCACTCTGCTCAAGTCAAGTGACGGCAATTCCTACCCTCACTCTGCTCAAGTCAAGGGACGGCAATTCCCACCCTCACTCTGCTCAAGGCAAGGGACGGCAATTCCACCCTCACTCTGCTCAAGGCAAGGGACGGCAATTCCCACCCTCACTCTGGTCAAGTCAAGGGACGGCAATTCCCACCCTCACTTTGCTCAAGGCAAGGGACGGCAATTCCCACCCTCACTCTGGTCAAGTCAAGGGACGGCAATTCCCACACTCACTCTGTCCAAGTAAAGGGACGGCAATTCCCACCCTCACTCTGCTCAAGGCAAGGGACGGCAATTCCCACCCTCACTCTGGTCAAGTCAAGGGACGGCAATTCCCACCCTCACTCTGCTCAAGGCAAGGGACGGAAATTCCCACACTCACTCTGCACAAGTCAAGGGACGGCAATTCCCACCCTCACTCTGGTCAAGTCAAGGGACGGCAATTCCCACCCTCACTATGCTCAGGTCAAGGGACGGCAATTCCAACCCTCACTCTGCTCAAGTCAAGGGACGCAATTACCACCCTCACTCTGCTCAAGTCAAGGGACTGCAATTCCCACACTCACTCTGTCCAAGTAAAGGGACGGCAATTCCCACCATCACTCTGCTCAAGGCAAGGGACGGCAATTCCCACCCTCACTCTGCTCAAGTCAAGGGACGGCAATTCCCACCCTCACTCTGTCCAAGTCAAGGGACGGCAATTCCCAGCCTCACTTTGCTCAAGTCAAGGGACGGCAATTCCCACCCTCACTCTGCTCAAGTCACGGGACGGCAATTCCCACCCTGACTCTGTCCAAGTAAAGGGACGGCAATTCCCACACTCACTCTGTCCAAGTCAAGGGACGGTAATTCCCACCCTCACTCTGTCCAAGTCAAGGGACGGTAATTCCCACCCTCACTCTGCTCAAGTCAAGGGACGGATATTCCCACCCTCACTCTGCTCAAGTCAAGGGACGGCAATTCCCATCCTCACTCTGTCCAAGTCAAGGGACGGCAATTCCCAGCCTCACTTTGCTCAAGTCAAGGGACGGCAATTCCCACCCTCACTCTGCTCAAGTCACGGGACGGCAATTCCCACCCTAACTCTGTCCAAGTAAAGGGACGGCAATTCCCACACTCACTCTGTCCAAGTCAAGGGACGGCAATTCCCAGCCTCACTTTGCTCAAGTCAAGGGACGGCAATTCCCAGCCTCACTCTGCTCAAGTCAAGGGACGGCAATTCCCACCCTCACTCTGTCCAAGTCAAGGGACGGCAATTCCCAGCCTCACTTTGCTCAAGTCAAGGGCCGGCAATTCCCACCCTCACTCTGCTCAAGTCAGGGGACGGCAATTCCCACCCTGACTCTGTCCAAGTAAAGGGACGGCAATTCCCACACTCACTCTGTCCAAGTCAAGGGACGGTAATTCCCACCCTCACTCTGTCCAAATCAAGGGACGGTAATTCCCACCCTCACTCTGCTCAAGTCAAGGGACGGATATTCCCACCCTGACTCTGTCCAAGTAAAGGTACGCAATTCCCACCCTCACTCTATCCAAGTCAAGGGACGGCAATTCCCACCCTCACTCTTCTCAAGTCAAGGGACGGCAATTCCCACCCTGACTATGTCCAAGTAAAGGGACGGCAATTCCCACACTCACTCTGTCAAAGTCAAGGGACGGCAATTCCCACCCTCACTCTGCACAAGTCAAGGGACGGCAATTCCCACCCTCACTCTGCTGAAGTCAAGTGACGGCAATTCCCACCCTCACTCTGCTCAAGTCAAGGGAAGGCAATTCCCACCCTCACTGTGCTCAAGGCAAGGGACGGCAATTCCCACCCTCACTCTGCTCAAGGCAAGGGACGGCAATTCCCACCCTCACTCTGGTCAAGTCAAGGGACGGCAATTCCCACCCTCACTCTGCTCAAGGCAAGGGACGGCAATTCCCACACTCACTCTGTCCAAGTCAAGGGACGGCAATTCCCACCCTCACTCTGTCCAAGTCAAGGGACGGCAATTCCAACCCTCACTCTGCTCAAGTCAAGGGACGGCAATTCCCACCCTGACTCTGTCCAAGTAAAGGGACGGCAATTCCCACCCTCACTCTGCTCAAGTCAAGGGACGGCTATTCCCACCCTCACTCTGCTCAAGGCAAGGGACGGCAAGTCCCACACTCACTGTGCTCAAGGCAAGGGACGGCAATTCCCACCCTCACTCTGCCCAAGGCAAGGGACGGCAATTCCCACCTTCACTGTGCTCAAGGCAAGAGACGGCAATTCCCACACTCACTCTGTCAAAGTCAAGGGACGGCAATTCCCACACTCACTCTGTCAAAGTCAAGGGACGGCAATTCCCACCCTCACTCTGCTCACGTCAAGGGACGGCAATTCCCATCCTCACTCTGCTCAAGGCAAGGGACGGCAATTCCCACCCTCACTCTGGTAAAGTCAAGGGACGGCAATTCCCACCCTAACTATGCTCAAGTCAAGGGACGGCAACTGCAACCCTCACTCTGCTCAAGTCAAGTGACGCAATTCCCACGCTCACTCTGCTCAAGGCAAGGGACGGCAATTCCCACCCTCACTGTGCTCAAGGCAAGGGACGGCAATTCCCACCCTGACTCTGCTCAAGGCAAGGGACGGCAATTCCCACCCTCACTCTGGTCAAGTCAAGGGACGGATATTCCCACCCTCACTCTGCTCAAGGCAAGGGACGGCAATTCCCACACTCACTCTGCACAAGTCAAGGGACGCAATTCCCACCCTCACTCTGCTCAAGTCAAGGGACGGCAATTCCCACACTCACTCTGTCCAAGTAAAGGGACGGCAATTCCCACCATCACTCTGCTCAAGGCAAGGGACGGCAATTCCCACACTCACTCTGTCCAAGTCAAGGGACGGCAATTCCCAACCTCACTTCTATCCAAGTCAAGGGACGGCAATTCCCACCCTCACTCTGCTCAAGTCAAGTGACGGCAATTCCCACCCTCACTCTGCTCAAGTCAAGGGACGGCAATTCCCACCCTCACTCTGCTCAAGGCAAGGGACGGCAATTCCCACCCTCACTCTGCTCAAGGCAAGGGACGGCAATTCCCACCCTCACTCTGGTCAAGTCAAGGGACGGCAATTCCCACACTCACTCTGTCAAAGTCAAGGGACGGCAATTCCCACCCTCACTCTGCACAAGTCAAGGGACGGCAATTCCCACCCTCACTCTGCTCAAGTCAAGTGCCGGCAATTCCTACCCTCACTCTGCTCAAGTCAAGGGACGGCAATTCCCACCCTCACTCTGCTCAAGGCAAGGGACGGCAATTCCCACCCTCACTCTGCTCAAGGCAAGGGACGGCAATTCCCACCCTCACTCTGGTCAAGTCAAGGGACGGCAATTCCCACCCTCACTTTGCTCAAGGCAAGGGACGGCAATTCCCACACTCACTCTGCACAAGTCAAGGGACGGCAATTCCCAACATCACACTGGTCAAGTCAAGGGACGGCAATTCCCACCCTCACTATGCTCAGGTCAAGGGACGGCAATTCCAACCCTCACTCTGCTCAAGTCAAGGGACGCTATTCCCACCCTCACTCTGCTCAAGTCAAGGGACGGCAATTCCCACACTCACTCTGTCCAAGTAAAGGGACGGCAATTCCCACCATCACTCTGCTCAAGGCAAGGGACGGCAATTCCCACACTCACTCTGCACAAGTCAAGGGACGGCAATTCCCACCCTCACTCTGGTCAAGTCAAGGGACGGCAATTCCCACCCTCACTATGCTCAGGTCAAGGGACGGCAATTCCAACCCTCACTCTGCTCAAGTCAAGGGACGCAATTCCCACCCTCACTCTGCTCAAGTCAAGGGACGGCAATTCCCACACTCACTCTGTCCAAGTAAAGGGACGGCAATTCCCACCATCACTCTGCTCAAGGCAAGGGACGGCAATTCCCACACTCACTCTGTCCAAGTCAAGGGACGGCAATTTCCACCCTCACTTCTATCCAAGTCAAGGGACGGCAATTCCCACCCTCACTCTACTCAAGTCAAGTGACGGCAATTCCCACCCTCACTCTGCTCAAGTCAAGGGACGGCAATTCCCACCCTCACTCTGCTCAAGGCAAGGGACGGCAATTCCCACCCTCACTCTGCTCAAGGCAAGGGACGGCAATTCCCACCCTCACTCTGGTCAAGGCAAGGGACGGCAATTCCCACACTCACTCTGTCAAAGTCAAGGGACGACAATTCCCACCCTCACTCTGCACAAGTCAAGGTACGGCAATTCCCACCCTCACTCTGCTCAAGTCAAGTGACGGCAATTCCCACCCTCACTCTGCTCAAGGCAAGGGACGGCAATTCCCACACTCACTCTGTCAAAGTCAAGGGACGACAATTCCCACCCTCACTCTGCACAAGTCAAGGTACGGCAATTCCCACCCTCACTCTGCTCAAGTCAAGTGACGGCAATTCCCACCCTCACTCTGCTCAAGTCAAGGGACGGCAATTCCCACCCTCACTCTGCTCAAGGCAAGGGACGGCAATTCCCACCCTCACTCTGCTCAAGGCAAGGGACGGCAATTCCCACCCTCACTCTGCTCAAGTCAAGGGACGGCAATTCCCACCCTCACTCTGCTCAAGTCAAGGGACGGCAATTCCCACCCTCACTGTGCTCAAGGCAAGGGACGGCAATTCCCACCCTCACTCTGTCCAAGTAAAGGGACGGCAATTCCCACCCTTACTCTGCTCAAGTCAAGGGACGGCAATTCCCACCCTCACTCTGCTCAAGTCAAGGGACGGCAATTCCCACCCTCACTGTGCTCAAGGCAAGGGACGGCAATTCCCACCCTGACTCTGTCCAAGTAAAGGGACGGCAATTCCCACCCTCACTCTGCTCAAGTCAAGGGACGGCAATTCCCACCCTCACTCTGCTCAAGTCAAGGGACGGCAATTCCCACCCTCACTGTGCTCAAGGCAAGGGACGGCAATTCCCACCCTGACTCTGTCCAAGTAAAGGGACGGCTATTCCCACACTCACTCTGCTCAAGGCAAGGGACGGCAATTCCAACCCTCACTCTGCTCATGTCAAGGGACGGCAATTCCCACCCTCACTCTGCTCAAGTCAAGGGACGGCAATTCCCACCCTCACTGTGCTCAAGGCAAGGGACGGCAATTCCCACCCTGACTCTGTCCAAGTAAAGGGACGGCAATTCCCACCCTCACTCTGGTCAAGTCAAGGGACTGCAATTCCCACCCTTACTCTGCTCAAGTCAAGGGACGGCAATTACCACCCTCACTCTGGTGAAGTCAAGGGACGGCAATTCCCACCCTCACTCTGCTCAAGGCAAGGGACGGCAATTCCCATCCTCACTCTGCTCAAGGCAAGGGACGGCAATTCCCACCCTCTCTCTGGTCAAGTCAAGGGACGGCAATTCCCACCCTAACTATGCTCAAGTCAAGGGACGGCAACTGCAACCCTCACTCTGCTCAAGTCAAGTGACGCAATTCCCACGCTCACTCTGCTCAAGGCAAGGGACGGCAATTCCCACCCTCACTGTGCTCAAGGCAAGGGACGGCAATTCCCACCCTGACTCTGCTCAAGGCAAGGGACGGCAATTCCCACCCTCACTCTGGTCAAGTCAAGGGACGGATATTCCCACCCTCACTCTGCTCAAGGCAAGGGACGGCAATTCCCACACTCACTCTGCACAAGTCAAGGGACGCAATTCCCACCCTCACTCTGCTCAAGTCAAGGGACGGCAATTCCCACACTCACTCTGTCCAAGTAAAGGGACGGCAATTCCCACCATCACTCTGCTCAAGGCAAGGGACGGCAATTCCCACACTCACTCTGTCCAAGTCAAGGGACGGCAATTCCCAACCTCACTTCTATCCAAGTCAAGGGACGGCAATTCCCACCCTCACTCTGCTCAAGTCAAGTGACGGCAATTCCCACCCTCACTCTGCTCAAGTCAAGGGACGGCAATTCCCACCCTCACTCTGCTCAAGGCAAGGGACGGCAATTCCCACCCTCACTCTGCTCAAGGCAAGGGACGGCAATTCCCACCCTCACTCTGGTCAAGTCAAGGGACGGCAATTCCCACACTCACTCTGTCAAAGTCAAGGGACGGCAATTCCCACCCTCACTCTGCACAAGTCAAGGGACGGCAATTCCCACCCTCACTCTGCTCAAGTCAAGTGCCGGCAATTCCTACCCTCACTCTGCTCAAGTCAAGGGACGGCAATTCCCACCCTCACTCTGCTCAAGGCAAGGGACGGCAATTCCCACCCTCACTCTGCTCAAGGCAAGGGACGGCAATTCCCACCCTCACTCTGGTCAAGTCAAGGGACGGCAATTCCCACCCTCACTTTGCTCAAGGCAAGGGACGGCAATTCCCACACTCACTCTGCACAAGTCAAGGGACGGCAATTTCCAACATCACTCTGGTCAAGTCAAGGGACGGCAATTCCCACCCTCACTATGCTCAGGTCAAGGGACGGCAATTCCAACCCTCACTCTGCTCAAGTCAAGGGACGCTATTCCCACCCTCACTCTGCTCAAGTCAAGGGACGGCAATTCCCACACTCACTCTGTCCAAGTAAAGGGACGGCAATTTCCACCCTCACTTCTATCCAAGTCAAGGGACGGCAATTCCCACCCTCACTCTACTCAAGTCAAGTGACGGCAATTCCCACCCTCACTCTGCTCAAGTCAAGGGACGGCAATTCCCACCCTCACTCTGCTCAAGGCAAGGGACGGCAATTCCCACCCTCACTCTGCTCAAGGCAAGGGACGGCAATTCCCACCCTCACTCTGGTCAAGGCAAGGGACGGCAATTCCCACACTCACTCTGTCAAAGTCAAGGGACGACAATTCCCACCCTCACTCTGCACAAGTCAAGGTACGGCAATTCCCACCCTCACTCTGCTCAAGTCAAGTGACGGCAATTCCCACCCTCACTCTGCTCAAGGCAAGGGACGGCAATTCCCACACTCACTCTGTCAAAGTCAAGGGACGACAATTCCCACCCTCACTCTGCACAAGTCAAGGTACGGCAATTCCCACCCTCACTCTGCTCAAGTCAAGTGACGGCAATTCCCACCCTCACTCTGCTCAAGTCAAGGGACGGCAATTCCCACCCTCACTCTGCTCAAGGCAAGGGACGGCAATTCCCACCCTCACTCTGCTCAAGGCAAGGGACGGCAATTCCCACCCTCACTCTGCTCAAGTCAAGGGACGGCAATTCCCACCCTCACTCTGCTCAAGTCAAGGGACGGCAATTCCCACCCTCACTGTGCTCAAGGCAAGGGACGGCAATTCCCACCCTCACTCTGTCCAAGTAAAGGGACGGCAATTCCCACCCTTACTCTGCTCAAGTCAAGGGACGGCAATTCCCTCCCTCACTCTGCTCAAGTCAAGGGACGGCAATTCCCACCCTCACTGTGCTCAAGGCAAGGGACGGCAATTCCCACCCTGACTCTGTCCAAGTAAAGGGACGGCAATTCCCACCCTCACTCTGGTCAAGTCAAGGGACGGCAATTCCCACCCTGACTCTGTCCAAGTAAAGGGACGGCAATTCCCACCCTCACTCTGCTCAAGTCAAGGGACGCAATTCCCACCCTCACTCTGCTCAAGTCAAAGGACGGCAATTCCCACCCTCACTCTGCTCAAGTCAAGGGACGGCAATTCCCACCCTCACTCTGCTCAAGTCAAGGGACACAATTCCCACCCTGACTCTGTCCAAGTAAAGGGACGGCAATTCCCACACTCACTCTGTCCAAGTCAAGGGACGGCAATTCCCACCCTCACTCTTCTCAAGTCAAGGGACGGCAATTCCCACCCTCACTCTGCACAAGTCAAGGGACGGCAATTCCCACACTCACTCTGTCCAAGTAAAGGGACGGCAATTCCCACACTCACTCTGTCCAAGTCAAGGGACGGCAATTCCCACCCTCACTCTGCACAAGTCAAGGGACGGCAATTCCCACCCTCACTCTGGTCAAGTCAAGGGACGGCAATTCCCACCCTCACTCTGCTCAAGTCAAGGGACGGCAATTACCACCCTCACTCTGCACAAGTCAAGGGACGGCAATTCCCACCCTCACTCTGCACAAGTCAAGGGACGGCAATTCCCACGCTCACTCTGGTCAAGTCAAGGGACGGCAATTCCCACCCTCACTCTGCTCAAGGCAAGGGACGGCAATTCCCACCCTCACTCTGCACAAGTCAAGGGACGGCAATTCCCACCCTCACTCTGGTCAAGTCAAGGGACGGCAATTCCCACCCACACTCTGCTCAAGGCAAGGGACGGCAATTCCCACCCTCACTCTGCACAAGTCAAGGGACGGCAATTCCCACCCTCACTCTGGTCAAGTCAAGGGACGGCAATTCCCACCCTCACTCTGCTCAAGTCAAGGGACGGCAATTCCAACCCTCACTCTGCTCAAGTCAAGGGACGGCAATTCCCACCCTCACTCTGCTCAAGTCAAGGGACGGCAATTCCCACCCTCACTGTGCTCAAGGCAAGGGACGGCAATTCCCACCCTGACTCTGTCCAAGTAAAGGGACGGCTATTCCCACCCTCACTCTGCTCAAGGCAAGGGACGGCAATTCCAAACCTCACTCTGCTCAAGTCAAGGGACGGCAATTCCCACCCTCACTCTGCTCAAGTCAAGGGACGGCAATTCCCACCCTCACTGTGCTCAAGGCAAGGGACGGCAATTCCCACCCTGACTCTGTCCAAGTAAAGGGACGGCAATTCCCACCCTCACTCTGGTCAAGTCAAGGGACTGCAATTCCCACCCTTACTCTGCTCAAGTCAAGGGACGGCAATTACCACCCTCACTCTGGTGAAGTCAAGGGACGGCAATTCCCACCCTCACTCTGCTCAAGGCAAGGGACGGCAATTCCCACACTCACTCTGTCCAAGTAAAGGGACGGCAATTCCCACCCTCACTCTGCTCAAATCAAGGGACGGCAATTCCCACCCTCACTCTGCTCAAGTCAAGGGACGGCAATTCCAACCCTCACTCTGCTCAAGTCAAGGGACGGCAATTCCCACCCTCACTCTGCTCAAGTCAAGTGACGGCAATTCCCACCCTCACTCTGCTCAAGGCAAGGGACGGCAATTCCCACACTCACTCTGTCAAAGTCAAGGGACGACAATTCCCACCCTCACTCTGCACAAGTCAAGGTACGGCAATTCCCACCCTCACTCTGCTCAAGTCAAGTGACGGCAATTCCCACCCTCACTCTGCTCAAGTCAAGGGACGGCAATTCCCACCCTCACTCTGCTCAAGGCAAGGGACGGCAATTCCCACCCTCACTCTGCTCAAGGCAAGGGACGGCAATTCCCACCCTCACTCTGCTCAAGTCAAGGGACGGCAATTCCCACCCTCACTCTGCTCAAGTCAAGGGACGGCAATTCCCACCCTCACTGTGCTCAAGGCAAGGGACGGCAATTCCCACCCTCACTCTGTCCAAGTAAAGGGACGGCAATTCCCACCCTTACTCTGCTCAAGTCAAGGGACGGCAATTCCAACCCTCACTCTGCTCAAGTCAAGGGACGGCAATTCCCACCCTCACTCTGTTCAAGTCAAGGGACGGCAATTCCCACCCTCACTGTGCTCAAGGCAAGGGACGGCAATTCCCACCCTGACTCTGTCCAAGTAAAGGGACGGCAATTCCCACCCTCACTCTGGTCAAGTCAAGGGACTGCAATTCCCACCCTTACTCTGCTCAAGTCAAGGGACGGCAATTACCACCCTCACTCTGGTGAAGTCAAGGGACGGCAATTCCCACCCTCACTCTGCTCAAGGCAAGGGACGGCAATTCCCACACTCACTCTGTCCAAGTAAAGGGACGGCAATTCCCACCCTCACTCTGCTCAAATCAAGGGACGGCAATTCCCACCCTCACTCTGCTCAAGTCAAGGGACGGCAATTCCAACCCTCACTCTGCTCAAGTCAAGGGACGGCAATTCCCACCCTCACTCTGCTCAAGTCAAGTGACGGCAATTCCCACCCTCACTCTGCTCAAGGCAAGGGACGGCAATTCCCACACTCACTCTGTCAAAGTCAAGGGACGACAATTCCCACCCTCACTCTGCACAAGTCAAGGTACGGCAATTCCCACCCTCACTCTGCTCAAGTCAAGTGACGGCAATTCCCACCCTCACTCTGCTCAAGTCAAGGGACGGCAATTCCCACCCTCACTCTGCTCAAGGCAAGGGACGGCAATTCCCACCCTCACTCTGCTCAAGGCAAGGGACGGCAATTCCCACCCTCACTCTGCTCAAGTCAAGGGACGGCAATTCCCACCCTCACTCTGCTCAAGTCAAGGGACGGCAATTCCCACCCTCACTGTGCTCAAGGCAAGGGACGGCAATTCCCACCCTCACTCTGGTCAAGTCAAGGGACGGCAATTCCCACCCTGACTCTGTCCAAGTAAAGGGACGGCAATTCCCACCCTCACTCTGCTCAAGTCAAGAGACGCAATTCCCACCCTCACTCTGCTCAAGTCAAAGGACGGCAATTCCCACCCTCACTCTGCTCAAGTCAAGGGACGGCAATTCCCACCCTCACTCTGCTCAAGTCAAGGGACACAATTCCCACCCTGACTCTGTCCAAGTAAAGGGACGGCAATTCCCACACTCACTCTGTCCAAGTCAAGGGACGGCAATTCCCACCCTCACTCTTCTCAAGTCAAGGGACGGCAATTCCCACCCTCACTCTGCACAAGTCAAGGGACGGCAATTCCCACACTCACTCTGTCCAAGTAAAGGGACGGCAATTCCCACACTCACTCTGTCCAAGTCAAGGGACGGCAATTCCCACCCTCACTCTGCACAAGTCAAGGGACGGCAATTCCCACCCTCACTCTGGTCAAGTCAAGGGACGGCAATTCCCACCCTCACTCTGCTCAAGTCAAGGGACGGCAAATACCACCCTCACTCTGCACAAGTCAAGGGACGGCAATTCCCACCCTCACTCTGCACAAGTCAAGGGACGGCAATTCCCACGCTCACTCTGGTCAAGTCAAGGGACGGCAATTCCCACCCTCACTCTGCTCAAGGCAAGGGACGGCAATTCCCACCCTCACTCTGCACAAGTCAAGGGACGGCAATTCCCACCCTCACTCTGGTCAAGTCAAGGGACGGCAATTCCCACCCACACTCTGCTCAAGGCAAGGGACGGCAATTCCCACCCTCACTCTGCACAAGTCAAGGGACGGCAATTCCCACCCTCACTCTGGTCAAGTCAAGAGACGGCAATTCCCACCCTCACTCTGCTCAAGTCAAGGGACGGCAATTCCAACCCTCAATCTGCTCAAGTCAAGGGACGGCAATTCCCACCCTCACTCTGCTCAAGTCAAGGGACGGCAATTCCCACCCTCACTGTGCTCAAGGCAAGGGACGGCAATTCCCACCCTGACTCTGTCCAAGTAAAGGGACGGCTATTCCCACCCTCACTCTGCTCAAGGCAAGGGACGGCAATTCCAACCCTCACTCTGCTCAAGTCAAGGGACGGCAATTCCCACCCTGACTCTGTCCAAGTAAAGGGACGGCAATTCCCACCCTCACTCTGGTCAAGTCAAGGGACTGCAATTCCCACCCTTACTCTGCTCAAGTCAAGGGACGGCAATTACCACCCTCACTCTGGTGAAGTCAAGGGACGGCAATTCCCACCCTCACTCTGCTCAAGGCAAGGGACGGCAATTCCCACACTCACTCTGTCCAAGTAAAGGGACGGCAATTCCCACCCTCACTCTGCTCAAATCAAGGGACGGCAATTCCCACCCTCACTCTGCTCAAGTCAAGGGACGGCAATTCCAACCCTCACTCTGCTCAAGTCAAGGGACGGCAATTCCCACCCTCACTCTGCTCAAGTCAAGGGACGGCAATTCCCACCCTCACTGTGCTCAAGGCAAGGGACGGCAATTCCCACCCTGACTCTGTCCAAGTAAAGGGACGGCAATTCCCACCCTCACTCTCCTCAAGGCAAGGGACGGCAATTCCCACACTCACTCTGTCCAAGTAAATGGACGGCAATTCCCACCCTCACTCTGCTCAAGTCAAGGGACGGCAATTCCCACCCTCACTCTGCTCAAGTCAAGGGACGGCAATTCCCACCCTCACTCTGCTCAAGTCAAGGGACACAATTCCCACCCTGACTCTGTCCAAGTAAAGGGACGGCAATTCCCACACTCACTCTGTCCAAGTCAAGGGACGGCAATTCCCACCCTCACTCTTCTCAAGTCAAGGGACGGCAATTCCCACCCTCACTCTGGTGAAGTCAAGGGACGGCAATTCCCACCCTCACTCTGCTCAAGGCAAGGGACGGCAATTCCCACACTCACTCTGTCCAAGTAAAGGGACGGCAATTCCCACCCTCACTCTGCTCAAATCAAGGGACGGCAATTCCCACCCTCACTCTGCTCAAGTCAAGGGACGGCAATTCCAACCCTCACTCTGCTCAAGTCAAGGGACGGCAATTCCCACCCTCACTCTGCTCAAGTCAAGGGACGGCAATTCCCACCCTCACTGTGCTCAAGGCAAGGGACGGCAATTCCCACCCTGACTCTGTCCAAGTAAAGGGACGGCAATTCCCACCCTCACTCTCCTCAAGGCAAGGGACGGCAATTCCCACACTCACTCTGTCCAAGTAAATGGACGGCAATTCCCACCCTCACTCTGCTCAAGTCAAGGGACGGCAATTCCCACCCTCACTCTGCTCAAGTCAAGGGACGGCAATTCCAACCCTCACTCTGCTCAAGTCAAGGGACGGCAATTCCCACCCTCACTGTGCTCAAGGCAAGGGACGGCAATTCCCACCCTGACTCTGTCCAAGTAAAGGGACGGCAATTCCCACCCTCACTCTTCTCAAGGCAAGGGACGGCAATTCCCACACTCACTCTGTCCAAGTCAAGGGACGGCAATTCCCAACCTCACTCTTCTCAAGTCAAGGGACGGCAATTCACACCCTCACTCTGCTCAAGTCAAGGGACGCAATTCCCACCCTCACTCTGTCCAAGTAAAGGGACGGCAATTCCCACACTCACTCTGTCCAAGTAAAGGGACGGCAATTCCCACCCTCACTGTGCTCTAGGCAAGGGACGGCAATTCCCACCCTCACTCTGCTCAAGTCAAGGGACGGCAATTCCCACCCTGACTCTGTCCAAGTAAAGGGACGGCAATTCGCACACTCACTCTGTCCAAGTCAAGGGACGGCAATTCCAACCTCACTCTGCTCAAGTCAAGGGACGGCAATTTCCACCCTCACTCTGCTCAAGTCAAGGGACGGCAATTCCCACCCTGACTCTGTCCAAGTAAAGGGACAGCAATTCCCAACCTCACTCTGCTCAAGTCAAGGGACGGCAATTCCCACCCTCACTGTGCTCAAGTCAAGGGACGGCAATTCCCACCCTCACTGTGCTCAAGGCAAGGGACGGCAATTCCCACCCTGACTCTGTCCAAGTAAAGGGACGGCAATTCCCACCCTCACTCTGCTCAAGGCAAGGGACGGCAATTCCCACACTCACTCTGTCCAAGTCAAGGGACGGCAATTCCCAACCTCACTCTGCTCAAGGCAAGGGACGGCAATTCCCACCCTCACTGTGAACAAGGCAAGGGACGGCAATTCCCACCCTCACTCTGCTCAAGTCAAGGGACGGCAATTCCAACCATCACTGTGCTCAAGGCAAGGGACGGCAATTCCCACCCTGACTCTGTCCAAGTAAAGGGACGGCAATTCCCACCCTCACTCTGCTCAAGGCAAGAGACGGCAATTCCAACCCTCACTCTGCTCAAGTCAAGGGACGGCAATTCCCACCCTCACTCTGCTCAAGTCAAGGGACGGCAATTCCCACCCTCACTGTGCTCAAGGCAAGGGACGGCAATTCCCACCCTGACTCTGTCCAAGTAAAGGGACGGCAATTCCCACCCTCACTCTGGTCAAGTCAAGGGACTGCAATTCCCACCCTTACTCTGCTCAAGTCAAGGGACGGCAATTCCCACCCTCACTCTGCTCAAGTCAAGGGACGGCAATTCCCACCCTGACTCTGTCCAAGTAAAGGGACGGCAATTCGCACACTCACTCTGTCCAAGACAAGGGACGGCAATTCCCACCCTCACTCTGCACAAGTCAAGGGACGGCAATTCCCACCCTCACTCTGGTCAAGTCAAGGGACGGCAATTCCCACCCTCACTCTGCTCAAGTCAAGGGACGGCAATTACCACCCTCACTCTGCACAAGTCAAGGGACGGCAATTCCCATCCTCACTCTGCACAAGTCAAGGGACGGCAATTCCCACCCTCACTCTGGTCAAGTCAAGGGACGGCAATTCCCACCCTCACTCTGCTCAAGGCAAGGGACGGCAATTCCCACCCTCACTCTGCACAAGTCAAGGGACGGCAATTCCCACCCTCACTCTGGTCAAGTCAAGGGACGGCAATTCCCACCCACACTCTGCTCAAGGCAAGGGACGGCAATTCCCATCCTCACTCTGTCCAAGTCAAGGGACGGCAATTCCCAACCTCACTCTGCTCAAGGCAAGGGACGGCAATTCCCACCCTCACTGTGAACAAGGCAAGGGACGGCAATTCCCACCCTCACTCTGCTCAAGTCAAGGGACGGCAATTCCAACCATCACTGTGCTCAAGGCAAGGGACGGCAATTCCCACCCTGACTCTGTCCAAGTAAAGGGACGGCAATTCCCACCCTCACTCTGCTCAAGGCAAGAGACGGCAATTCCAACCCTCACTCTGCTCAAGTCAAGGGACGGCAATTCCCACCCTCACTCTGCTCAAGTCAAGGGACGGCAATTCCCACCCTCACTGTGCTCAAGGCAAGGGACGGCAATTCCCACCCTGACTCTGTCCAAGTAAAGGGACGGCAATTCCCACCCTCACTCTGGTCAAGTCAAGGGACTGCAATTCCCACCCTTACTCTGCTCAAGTCAAGGGACGGCAATTCCCACCCTCACTCTGCTCAAGTCAAGGGACGGCAATTCCCACCCTGACTCTGTCCAAGTAAAGGGACGGCAATTCGCACACTCACTCTGTCCAAGTCAAGGGACGGCAATTCCCACCCTCACTCTGCACAAGTCAAGGGACGGCAATTCCCACCCTCACTCTGGTCAAGTCAAGGGACGGCAATTCCCACCCTCACTCTGCTCAAGTCAAGGGACGGCAATTACCACCCTCACTCTGCACAAGTCAAGGGACGGCAATTCCCACCCTCACTCTGCACAAGTCAAGGGACGGCAATTCCCACCCTCACTCTGGTCAAGTCAAGGGACGGCAATTCCCACCCTCACTCTGCTCAAGGCAAGGAACGGCAATTCCCACCCTCACTCTGCACAAGTCAAGGGACGGCAATTCCCACCCTCACTCTGGTCAAGTCAAGGGACGGCAATTCCACCCACACTCTGCTCAAGGCAAGGGACGGCAATTCCCACCCTCACTCTGCACAAGTCAAGGGACGGCAATTCCCACCCTCACTCTGGTCAAGTCAAGGGACGGCAATTCCCACCCTCACTCTGCTCAAGTCAAGGGACGGCAATTCCAACCCTCACTCGGCTCAAGTCAAGGGACGGCAATTCCCACCCTCACTCTGCTCAAGTAAAGGGACGGCAATTCCCACCCTCACTGTGCTCAAGGCAAGGGACGGCAATTCCCACCCTGACTCTGTCCAAGTAAAGGGACGGCTATTCCCACCCTCACTCTGCTCAAGGCAAGGGACGGCAATTCCAACCCTCACTCTGCTCAAGTCAAGGGACGGCAATTCCCACCCTCACTCTGCTCAAGTCAAGGGACGGCAATTCCCACCCTCACTGTGCTCAAGGCAAGGGACGGCAATTCCCACCCTGACTCTGTCCAAGTAAAGGGACGGCAATTCCCACCCTCACTCTGGTCAAGTCAAGGGACTGCAATTCCCACCCTTACTCTGCTCAAGTCAAGGGACGGCAATTACCACCCTCACTCTGGTGAAGTCAAGGGACGGCAATTCCCACACTCACTCTGCTCAAGGCAAGGGACGGCAATTCCCACACTCACTCCGTCCAAGTAAAGGGACGGCAATTCCCACCCTCACTCTGCTCAAATCAAGGGACGGCAATTCCCACCCTCACTCTGCTCAAGTCAAGGGACGGCAATTCCAACTCTCACTCTGCTCAAGTCAAGGGACGGCAATTCCCACCCTCACTCTGCTCAAGTCAAGGGACGGCAATTCCCACCCTCACTGTGCTCAAGGCAAGGGACGGCAATTCCCACCCTGACTCTGTCCAAGTAAAGGGACGGCAATTCCCACCCTCACTCTCCTCAAGGCAAGGGACGGCAATTCCCACACTCACTCTGTCCAAGTAAAGGGACGGCAATTCCCACCCTCACTCTGCTCAAGGCAAGAGACGGCAATTCCAACCCTCACTCTGCTCAAGTCAAGGGACGGCAATTCCCACCCTCACTCTGCTCAAGTCAAGGGACGGCAATTCCCACCCTCACTGTGCTCAAGGCAAGGGACGGCAATTCCCACCCTGACTCTGTCCAAGTAAAGGGACGGCAATTCCCACCCTCACTCTGGTCAAGTCAAGGGACTGCAATTCCCACCCTTACTCTGCTCAAGTCAAGGGACGGCAATTCCCACCCTCACTCTGCTCAAGTCAAGGGACGGCAATTCCCACCCTCACTGTGCTCAAGGCAAGGGACGGCAATTCCCACCCTGACTCTGTCCAAGTAAAGGGACGGCAATTCCCACCCTCACTCTGCTCAAGTCAAGGGACGGCAATTCCCACCCTCACTCTGCTCAAGTCAAGGGACGGCAATTCCCACCCTCACTCTGTCCAAGTAAAGGGACGGCAATTCGCACACTCACTCTGTCCAAGTCAAGGGACGGCAATTCCCACCCTCACTCTGCACAAGTCAAGGGACGGCAATTCCCACCCTCACTCTGGTCAAGTCAAGGGACGGCAATTCCCACCCTCACTCTGCTCAAGTCAAGGGACGGCAATTACCACCCTCACTCTGCACAAGTCAAGGGACGGCAATTCCCACCCTCACTCTGCACAAGTCAAGGGACGGCAATTCCCACCCTCACTCTGGTCAAGTCAAGGGACGGCAATTCCCACCCTCACTCTGCTCAAGGCAAGGGACGGCAATTCCCACCCTCACTCTGCACAAGTCAAGGGACGGCAATTCCCACCCTCACTCTGGTCAAGTCAAGGGACGGCAATTCCCACCCACACTCTGCTCAAGGCAAGGGACGGCAATTCCCACCCTCACTCTGCACAAGTCAAGGGACGGCAATTCCCACCCTCACTCTGGTCAAGTCAAGGGACGGCAATTCCCACCCTCACTCTGCTCAAGTCAAGGGACGGCAATTCCAACCCTCACTCGGCTCAAGTCAAGGGACGGCAATTCCCACCCTCACTCTGCTCAAGTCAAGGACGGCAATTCCCACCCTCACTGTGCTCAAGGCAAGGGACGGCAATTCCCACCCTGACTCTGTCCAAGTAAAGGGACGGCTATTCCCACCCTCACTCTGCTCAAGGCAAGGGACGGCAATTCCAACCCTCACTCTGCTCAAGTCAAGGGACGGCAATTCCCACCCTCACTCTGCTCAAGTCAAGGGACGGCAATTCCCACCCTCACTGTGCTCAAGGCAAGGGACGGCAATTCCCACCCTGACTCTGTCCAAGTAAAGGGACGGCAATTCCCACCCTCACTCTGGTCAAGTCAAGGGACTGCAATTCCCACCCTTACTCTGCTCAAGTCAAGGGACGGCAATTACCACCCTCACTCTGGTCAAGTCAAGGGACGGCAATTACCACCCTCACTCTGCACAAGTCAAGGGACGGCAATTCCCACCCTCACTCTGTCCAAGTAAAGGGACGGCAATTCCCACACTCACTCTGTCCAAGTCAAGGGACGGCAATTCCCACCCTCACTCTTCTCAAGTCAAGGGACGGCAATTCCCACCCTCACTCTGCACAAGTCAAGGACGGCAATTCCCACCCTCACTCTGCACAAGTCAAGGGACGGCAATTCCCACCCTCACTCTGGTCAAGTCAAGGGACGGCAATTCCCACCCTCACTCTGCTCAAGGCAAGAGACGGCAATTCCAACCCTCACTCTGCTCAAGTCAAGGGACGGCAATTCCCACCCTCACTCTGCTCAAGTCAAGGGACGGCAATTCCCACCCTCACTGTGCTCAAGGCAAGGGACGGCAATTCCCACCCTGACTCTGTCCAAGTAAAGGGACGGCAATTCCCACCCTCACTCTGGTCAAGTCAAGGGACTGCAATTCCCACCCTTACTCTGCTCAAGTCAAGGGACGGCAATTCCCACCCTCACTCTGCTCAAGTCAAGGGACGGCAATTCCCACCCTCACTCTGTCCAAGTAAAGGGACGGCAATTCGCACACTCACTCTGTCCAAGACAAGGGACGGCAATTCCCACCCTCACTCTGCACAAGTCAAGGGACGGCAATTCCCACCCTCACTCTGGTCAAGTCAAGGGACGGCAATTCCCACCCTCACTCTGCTCAAGGCAAGGGACGGCAATTCCCACCCTCACTCTGCACAAGTCAAGGGACGGCAATTCCCACCCTCACTCTGGTCAAGTCAAGGGACGGCAATTCCCACCCACACTCTGCTCAAGGCAAGGGACGGCAATTCCCACCCTCACTCTGTCCAAGTCAAGGGACGGCAATTCCCAACCTCACTCTGCTCAAGGCAAGGGACGGCAATTCCCACCCTCACTGTGAACAAGGCAAGGGACGGCAATTCCCACCCTCACTCTGCTCAAGTCAAGGGACGGCAATTCCAACCATCACTGTGCTCAAGGCAAGGGACGGCAATTCCCACCCTGACTCTGTCCAAGTAAAGGGACGGCAATTCCCACCCTCACTCTGCTCAAGGCAAGAGACGGCAATTCCAACCCTCACTCTGCTCAAGTCAAGGGACGGCAATTCCCACCCTCACTCTGCTCAAGTCAAGGGACGGCAATTCCCACCCTCACTGTGCTCAAGGCAAGGGACGGCAATTCCCACCCTGACTCTGTCCAAGTAAAGGGACGGCAATTCCCACCCTCACTCTGCTCAAGTCAAGGGACGGCAATTCCCACCCTCACTCTGCTCAAGTCAAGGGACGGCAATTCCCACCCTCACTCTGTCCAAGTAAAGGGACGGCAATTCGCACACTCACTCTGTCCAAGTCAAGGGACGGCAATTCCCACCCTCACTCTGCACAAGTCAAGGGACGGCAATTCCCACCCTCACTCTGGTCAAGTCAAGGGACGGCAATTCCCACCCTCACTCTGCTCAAGTCAAGGGACGGCAATTACCACCCTCACTCTGCACAAGTCAAGGGACGGCAATTCCCACCCTCACTCTGCACAAGTCAAGGGACGGCAATTCCCACCCTCACTCTGGTCAAGTCAAGGGACGGCAATTCCCACCCTCACTCTGCTCAAGGCAAGGGACGGCAATTCCCACCCTCACTCTGCACAAGTCAAGGGACGGCAATTCCCACCCTCACTCTGGTCAAGTCAAGGGACGGCAATTCCCACCCACACTCTGCTCAAGGCAAGGGACGGCAATTCCCACCCTCACTCTGCACAAGTCAAGGGACGGCAATTCCCACCCTCACTCTGGTCAAGTCAAGGGACGGCAATTCCCACCCTCACTCTGCTCAAGTCAAGGGACGGCAATTCCAACCCTCACTCGGCTCAAGTCAAGGGACGGCAATTCCCACCCTCACTCTGCTCAAGTCAAGGGACGGCAATTCCCACCCTCACTGTGCTCAAGGCAAGGGACGGCAATTCCCACCCTGACTCTGTCCAAGTAAAGGGACGGCTATTCCCACCCTCACTCTGCTCAAGGCAAGGGACGGCAATTCCAACCCTCACTCTGCTCAAGTCAAGGGACGGCAATTCCCACCCTCACTCTGCTCAAGTCAAGGGACGGCAATTCCCACCCTCACTGTGCTCAAGGCAAGGGACGGCAATTCCCACCCTGACTCTGTCCAAGTAAAGGGACGGCAATTCCCACCCTCACTCTGGTCAAGTCAAGGGACTGCAATTCCCACCCTTACTCTGCTCAAGTCAAGGGACGGCAATTACCACCCTCACTCTGGTCAAGTCAAGGGACGGCAATTACCACCCTCACTCTGCACAAGTCAAGGGACGGCAATTCCCACCCTCACTCTGTCCAAGTAAAGGGACGGCAATTCCCACACTCACTCTGTCCAAGTCAAGGGACGGCAATTCCCACCCTCACTCTTCTCAAGTCAAGGGACGGCAATTCCCACCCTCACTCTGCACAAGTCAAGGGACGGCAATTCCCACCCTCACTCTGCACAAGTCAAGGGACGGCAATTCCCACCCTCACTCTGGTCAAGTCAAGGGACGGCAATTCCCACCCTCACTCTGCTCAAGGCAAGGGACGGCAATTCCCACCCTCACTCTGCACAAGTCAAGGGACGGCAATTCCCACCCTCACTCTAGTCAAGTCAAGGGACGGCAATTCCCACCCACACTCTGCTCAAGTCAAGGGACGGCAATTACCACCCTCACTCTGCACAAGTCAAGGGACGGCAATTCCCACCCTCACTCTGCTCAAGTCAAGGGACGGCAATTCCAACCCTCACTCTGCTCAAGTCAAGGGACGGCAATTCCCACCCTCACTCTGCTCAAGGCAAGAGACGGCAATTCCCACACTCACTCTGTCCAAGTAAAGGGACGGCAATTCCCACCCTCACTCTGCTCAAGTCAAGGGACGGCAATTCCCACCCTCACTCTGCTCAAGTCAAGGGACGGCAATTCCAACCCTCACTCTGCTCAAGTCAAGGGACGGCAATTCCCACCCTCACTCTGCTCAAGTCAAGGGACGGCAATTCCCACCCTCACTGTGCTCAAGGCAAGGGACGGCAATTCCCACCCTGACTCTGTCCAAGTAAAGGGACGGCAATTACCACCCTCACTCTGCACAAGTCAAGGGACGGCAATTCCCACCCTCACTCTGCACAAGTCAAGGGACGGCAATTCCCACCCTCACTCTGGTCAAGTCAAGGGACGGCAATTCCCACCCTCACTCTGCTCAAGGCAAGGGACGGCAATTCCCACCCTCACTCTGCACAAGTCAAGGGACGGCAATTCCCACCCTCACTCTGGTCAAGTCAAGGGACGGCAATTCCCACCCACACTCTGCTCAAGGCAAGGGACGGCAATTCCCACCCTCACTCTGCACAAGTCAAGGGACGGCAATTCCCACCCTCACTCTGGTCAAGTCAAGGGACGGCAATTCCCACCCTCACTCTGCTCAAGTCAAGGAACGGCAATTCCAACCCTCACTCCGCTCAAGTCAAGGGACGGCAATTCCCACCCTCACTCTGCTCAAGGCAAGAGACGGCAATTCCCACACTCACTCTGTCCAAGTAAAGGGACGGCAATTCCCACCCTCACTCTGCTCAAGTCAAGGGACGGCAATTCCCACCCTCACTCTGCTCAAGTCAAGGGACGGCAATTCCAACCCTCACTCTGCACAAGTCAAGGGACGGCAATTCCCACCCTCACTCTGTCCAAGTAAAGGGACGGCAATTCCCACCCTCACTCTGCTCAAGTCAAGGGACACAATTCCCACCCTGACTCTGTCCAAGTAAAGGGACGGCAATTCCCACACTCACTCTGTCCAAGTCAAGGGACGGCAATTCCCACCCTCACTCTTCTCAAGTCAAGGGACGGCAATTCCCACCCTCACTCTGCACAAGTCAAGGGACGGCAATTCCCACCCTCACTCTGTCCAAGTAAAGGGACGGCAATTCCCACACTCACTCTGTCCAAGTAAAGGGACGGCAATTCCCACACTCACTCTGTCCAAGTCAACGGACGGCAATTCCCACTCTCACTCTGCACAAGTCAGGGGACGGCAATTCCCACCCTCACTCTGGTCAAGTCAAGGGACGGCAATTCCCACCCTCACTCTGCTCAAGTCAAGGGACGGCAATTACCACCCTCACTCTGCACAAGTCAAGGGACGGCAATTCCCACCCTCACTCTGCTCAAGTCAAGGGACGGCAATTCCCACCCTCATTCTGCTCAAGTCAAGGGACGGCAATTCCAACCCTCACTCTGCTCAAGTCAAGGGACGGCAATTCCCACCCTCACTCTGCTCAAGTAAAGGGACGGCAATTCCCACCCTCACTCTGCTCAAGTCAAGGGACGGCAATTCCCACCCTCACTCTGCTCAAGTCAAGGGACGGCAATTCCCACCCTCACTCTGCTCAAGTCAAGGGACGGCAATTCCCACCCTCACTGTGCTCAAGGCAAGGGACGGCAATTCCCACCCTGACTCTGTCCAAGTAAAGGGACGGCAATTACCACCCTCACTCTGCACAAGTCAAGGGACGGCAATTCCCACCCTCACTCTGCACAAGTCAAGGGACGGCAATTCCCACCCTCACTCTGGTCAAGTCAAGGGACGGCAATTCCCACCCTCACTCTGGTCAAGTCAAGGGACGGCAATTCCCACCCTCACTCTGCTCAAGGCAAGGGACGGCAATTCCCACCCTCACTCTGCACAAGTCAAGGGACGGCAATTCCCACCCTCACTCTGGTCAAGTCAAGGGACGGCAATTCCCACCCACACTCTGCTCAAGGCAAGGGACGGCAATTCCCACCCTCACTCTGCACAAGTCAAGGGACGGCAATTCCCACCCTCACTCTGGTCAAGTCAAGGGACGGCAATTCCCACCCTCACTCTGCTCAAGTCAAGGGACGGCAATTCCAACCCTCACTCCGCTCAAGTCAAGGGACGGCAATTCCCACCCTCACTCTGCTCAAGGCAAGAGACGGCAATTCCCACACTCACTCTGTCCAAGTAAAGGGACGGCAATTCCCACCCTCACTCTGCTCAAGTCAAGGGACGGCAATTCCCACCCTCACTCTGCTCAAGTCAAGGGACGGCAATTCCAACCCTCACTCTGCACAAGTCAAGGGACGGCAATTCCCACCCTCACTCTGTCCAAGTAAAGGGACGGCAATTCCCACACTCACTCTGTCCAAGTAAAGGGACGGCAATTCCCACACTCACTCTGTCCAAGTCAAGGGACGGCAATTCCCACCCTCACTCTGCACAAGTCAGGGGACGGCAATTCCCACCCTCACTCTGGTCAAGTCAAGGGACGGCAATTCCCACCCTCACTCTGCTCAAGTCAAGGGACGGCAATTACCACCCTCACTCTGCACAAGTCAAGGGACGGCAATTCCCACCCTCACTCTGCACAAGTCAAGGGACGGCAATTCCCACCCTCACTCTGGTCAAGTCAAGGGACGGCAATTCCCACCCTCACTCTGCTCAAGGCAAGGGACGGCAATTCCCACCCTCACTCTGCACAAGTCAAGGGACGGCAATTCCCACCCTCACTCTGGTCAAGTCAAGGGACGGCAATTCCCACCCACACTCTGCTCAAGGCAAGGGACGGCAATTCCCACCCTCACTCTGCACAAGTCAAGGGACGGCAATTCCCACCCTCACTCTGGTCAAGTCAAGGGACGGCAATTACCACCCTCACTCTGCTCAAGTCAAGGGACGGCAATTACCACCCTCACTCTGCACAAGTCAAGGGACGGCAATTCCCACCCTCACTCTGCACAAGTCAAGGGACGGCAATTCCCACCCTCACTCTGGTCAAGTCAAGGGACGGCAATTACCACCCTCACTCTGCACAAGTCAAGGGACGGCAATTCCCACCCTCACTCTGTCCAAGTAAAGGGACGGCAATTCCCACACTCACTCTGTCCAAGTCAAGGGACGGCAATTCCCACCCTCACTCTTCTCAAGTCAAGGGACGGCAATTCCCACCCTCACTCTGCACAAGTCAAGGGACGGCAATTCCCACCCTCACTCTGTCCAAGTAAAGGGACGGCAATTCCCACACTCACTCTGTCCAAGTAAAGGGACGGCAATTCCCACACTCACTCTGTCCAAGTCAAGGGACGGCAATTCCCACCCTCACTCTGCACAAGTCAGGGGACGGCAATTCCCACCCTCACTCTGGTCAAGTCAAGGGACGGCAATTCCCACCCTCACTCTGCTCAAGTCAAGGGACGGCAATTACCACCCTCACTCTGCACAAGTCAAGGGACGGCAATTCCCACCCTCACTCTGCTCAAGTCAAGGGACGGCAATTCCAACCCTCACTCTGCTCAAGTCAAGGGACGGCAATTCCCACCCTCACTCTGCTCAAGGCAAGAAACGGCAATTCCCACACTCACTCTGTCCAAGTAAAGGGACGGCAATTCCCACCCTCACTCTGCTCAAGTCAAGGGACGGCAATTCCCACCCTCACTCTGCTCAAGTCAAGGGACGGCAATTCCAACCCTCACTCTGCTCAAGTCAAGGGACGGCAATTCCCACCCTCACTCTGCTCAAGTCAAGGGACGGCAATTCCCACCCTCACTGTGCTCAAGGCAAGGGACGGCAATTCCCACCCTGACTCTGTCCAAGTAAAGGGACGGCAATTACCACCCTCACTCTGCACAAGTCAAGGGACGGCAATTCCCACCCTCACTCTGCACAAGTCAAGGGACGGCAATTCCCACCCTCACTCTGGTCAAGTCAAGGGACGGCAATTCCCACCCTCACTCTGCTCAAGGCAAGGGACGGCAATTCCCACCCTCACTCTGCACAAGTCAAGGGACGGCAATTCCCACCCTCACTCTGGTCAAGTCAAGGGACGGCAATTCCCACCCACACTCTGCTCAAGGCAAGGGACGGCAATTCCCACCCTCACTCTGCACAAGTCAAGGGACGGCAATTCCCACCCTCACTCTGGTCAAGTCAAGGGACGGCAATTCCCACCCTCACTCTGCTCAAGTCAAGGGACGGCAATTCCAACCCTCACTCCGCTCAAGTCAAGGGACGGCAATTCCCACCCTCACTCTGCTCAAGGCAAGAGACGGCAATTCCCACACTCACTCTGTCCAAGTAAAGGGACGGCAATTCCCACCCTCACTCTGCTCAAGTCAAGGGACGGCAATTCCCACCCTCACTCTGCTCAAGTCAAGGGACGGCAATTCCAACCCTCACTCTGCACAAGTCAAGGGACGGCAATTCCCACCCTCACTCTGTCCAAGTAAAGGGACGGCAATTCCCACACTCACTCTGTCCAAGTAAAGGGACGGCAATTCCCACACTCACTCTGTCCAAGTCAAGGGACGGCAATTCCCACCCTCACTCTGCACAAGTCAGGGGACGGCAATTCCCACCCTCACTCTGGTCAAGTCAAGGGACGGCAATTCCCACCCTCACTCTGCTCAAGTCAAGGGACGGCAATTACCACCCTCACTCTGCACAAGTCAAGGGACGGCAATTCCCACCCTCACTCTGCTCAAGTCAAGGGACGGCAATTCCCACACTCACTCTGTCCAAGTCAAGGGACGGCAATTCCCACCCTGACTCTGCACAAGTCAAGGGACGGCAATTCCCACCCTCACTCTGCTCAAGTCAAGGGACGGCTATTCCCACCCTCACTCTGCTCAAGGCAAGGGACGGCAAGTCCCACACTCACTGTGCTCAAGGCAAGGGACGGCAATTCCCACCCTCACTCTGCTCAAGTCAAGTGACGGCAATTCCCACCCTCACTCTGCTCAAGGCAAGGGACGGCAATTCCCACACTCACTCTGTCCAAGTAAAGGGACGGCAATTCCCACACTCACTCTGTCCAAGTCAAGGGACGGCAATTCCCACCCTCACTCTGCACAAGTCAGGGGACGGCAATTCCCACCCTCACTCTGGTCAAGTCAAGGGACGGCAATTCCCACCCTCACTCTGCTCAAGTCAAGGGACGGCAATTACCACCCTCACTCTGCACAAGTCAAGGGACGGCAATTCCCACCCTCACTCTGCACAAGTCAAGGGACGGCAATTCCCACCCTCACTCTGGTCAAGTCAAGGGACGGCAATTCCCACCCTCACTCTGCTCAAGGCAAGGGACGGCAATTCCCACCCTCACTCTGCACAAGTCAAGGGACGGCAATTCCCACCCTCACTCTGGTCAAGTCAAGGGACGGCAATTCCCACCCACACTCTGCTCAAGGCAAGGGACGGCAATTCCCACCCTCACTCTGCACAAGTCAAGGGACGGCAATTCCCACCCTCACTCTGGTCAAGTCAAGGGACGGCAATTACCACCCTCACTCTGCTCAAGTCAAGGGACGGCAATTACCACCCTCACTCTGCACAAGTCAAGGGACGGCAATTCCCACCCTCACTCTGCACAAGTCAAGGGACGGCAATTCCCACCCTCACTCTGGTCAAGTCAAGGGACGGCAATTCCCACCCTCACTCTGCTCAAGGCAAGGGACGGCAATTCCCACCCTCACTCTGCACAAGTCAAGGGACGGCAATTCCCAACCTCACTCTGGTCAATCCAAGGGACGGCAATTCCCACCCACACTCTGCTCAAGGCAAGGGACGGCAATTCCCACCCTCACTCTGCACAAGTCAAGGGACGGCAATTCCCACCCTCACTCTGGTCAAGTCAAGGGACGGCAATTACCACCCTCACTCTGCACAAGTCAAGGGACGGCAATTCCCACCCTCACTCTGTCCAAGTAAAGGGACGGCAATTCCCACACTCACTCTGTCCAAGTCAAGGGACGGCAATTCCCACCCTCACTCTTCTCAAGTCAAGGGACGGCAATTCCCACCCTCACTCTGCACAAGTCAAGGGACGGCAATTCCCACCCTCACTCTGTCCAAGTAAAGGGACGGCAATTCCCACACTCACTCTGTCCAAGTAAAGGGACGGCAATTCCCACACTCACTCTGTCCAAGTCAAGGGACGGCAATTCCCACCCTCACTCTGCACAAGTCAGGGGACGGCAATTCCCACCCTCACTCTGGTCAAGTCAAGGGACGGCAATTCCCACCCTCACTCTGCTCAAGTCAAGGGACGGCAATTACCACCCTCACTCTGCACAAGTCAAGGGACGGCAATTCCCACCCTCACTCTGCTCAAGTCAAGGGACGGCAATTCCAACCCTCACTCTGCTCAAGTCAAGGGACGGCAATTCCCACCCTCACTCTGCTCAAGGCAAGAGACGGCAATTCCCACACTCACTCTGTCCAAGTAAAGGGACGGCAATTCCCACCCTCACTCTGCTCAAGTCAAGGGACGGCAATTCCCACCCTCACTCTGCTCAAGTCAAGGGACGGCAATTCCCACCCTCACTCTGCACAAGTCAGGGGACGGCAATTCCCACCCTCACTCTGGTCAAGTCAAGGGACGGCAATTCCCACCCTCACTCTGCTCAAGTCAAGGGACGGCAATTACCACCCTCACTCTGCACAAGTCAAGGGACGGCAATTCCCACCCTCACTCTGCTCAAGTCAAGGGACGGCAATTCCAACCCTCACTCTGCTCAAGTCAAGGGACGGCAATTCCCACCCTCACTCTGCTCAAGGCAAGAGACGGCAATTCCCACACTCACTCTGTCCAAGTAAAGGGACGGCAATTCCCACCCTCACTCTGCACAAGTCAAGGGACGGCAATTCCCACCCTCACTCTGCACAAGTCAAGGGACGGCAATTCCCACCCTCACTCTGGTCAAGTCAAGGGACGGCAATTCCCACCCTCACTCTGCTCAAGGCAAGGGACGGCAATTCCCACCCTCACTCTGCACAAGTCAAGGGACGGCAATTCCCACCCTCACTCTGGTCAAGTCAAGGGACGGCAATTCCCACCCACACTCTGCTCAAGGCAAGGGACGGCAATTCCCACCCTCACTCTGCACAAGTCAAGGGACGGCAATTCCCATCCTCACTCTGGTCAAGGCAAGGGACGGCAATTCCCACCCTCACTCTGCACAAGTCAAGGGACGGCAATTCCCACCCTCACTCTGGTCAAGTCAAGGGACGGCAATTCCCACCCACACTCTGCTCAAGGCAAGGGACGGCAATTCCCACCCTCACTCTGCACAAGTCAAGGGACGGCAATTCCCATCCTCACTCTGGTCAAGTCAAGGGACGGCAATTCCCACCCTCACTCTGCTCAAGTCAAGGGACGGCAATTCCAACCCTCACTCCGCTCAAGTCAAGGGACGGCAATTCCCACCCTCACTCTGCTCAAGGCAAGAGACGGCAATTCCCACACTCACTCTGTCCAAGTAAAGGGACGGCAATTCCCACCCTCACTCTGCTCAAGTCAAGGGACGGCAATTCCCACCCTCACTCTGCTCAAGTCAAGGGACGGCAATTCCAACCCTCACTCTGCACAAGTCAAGGGACGGCAATTCCACCCTCACTCTGTCCAAGTAAAGGGACGGCAATTCCCACACTCACTCTGTCCAAGTAAAGGGACGGCAATTCCCACACTCACTCTGTCCAAGTCAAGGGACGGCAATTCCCACCCTCACTCTGCACAAGTCAGGGGACGGCAATTCCCACCCTCACTCTGCTCAAGTCAAGGGACGGCAATTCCCACCCTCACTCTGCTCAAGTCAAGGGACGGCAATTACCACCCTCACTCTGCACAAGTCAAGGGACGGCAATTCCCACCCTCACTCTGCACAAGTCAAGGGACGGCAATTCCCACCCTCACTCTGGTCAAGTCAAGGGACGGCAATTCCCACCCTCACTCTGCTCAAGGCAAGGGACGGCAATTCCCACCCTCACTCTGCACAAGTCAAGGGACGGCAATTCCCACCCTCACTCTGGTCAAGTCAAGGGACGGCAATTCCCACCCACACTCTGCTCAAGGCAAGGGACGGCAATTCCCACCCTCACTCTGCACAAGTCAAGGGACGGCAATTCCCACCCTCACTCTGGTCAAGTCAAGGGACGGCAATTCCCACCCTCACTCTGCTCAAGTCAAGGGACGGCAATTCCCACCCTGACTCTGTCCAAGTAAAGGGACGGCAATTACCACCCTCACTCTGCACAAGTCAAGGGACGGCAATTCCCACCCTCACTCTGCTCAAGTCAAGGGACGGCAATTCCCACCCTCACTCTGCTCAAGTCAAGGGACGGCAATTACCACCCTCACTCTGCACAAGTCAAGGGACGGCAATTCCCACCCTCACTCTGCACAAGTCAAGGGACGGCAATTCCCACCCTCACTCTGGTCAAGTCAAGGGACGGCAATTCCCACCCTCACTCTGCTCAAGGCAAGGGACGGCAATTCCCACCCTCACTCTGCACAAGTCAAGGGACGGCAATTCCCACCCTCACTCTGGTCAAGTCAAGGGACGGCAATTCCCACCCTCACTCTGCACAAGTCAAGGGACGGCAATTCCCACCCTCACTCTGTCCAAGTAAAGGGACGGCAATTCCCACACTCACTCTGTCCAAGTAAAGGGACGGCAATTCCCACACTCACTCTGTCCAAGTCAAGGGACGGCAATTCCCACCCTCACTCTGCACAAGTCAGGGGACGGCAATTCCCACCCTCACTCTGGTCAAGTCAAGGGACGGCAATTCCCACCCTCACTCTGCTCAAGTCAAGGGACGGCAATTACCACCCTCACTCTGCACAAGTCAAGGGACGGCAATTCCCACCCTCACTCTGCTCAAGTCAAGGGACGGCAATTCCAACCCTCACTCTGCTCAAGTCAAGGGACGGCAATTCCCACCCTCACTCTGCTCAAGGCAAGAGACGGCAATTCCCACACTCACTCTGTCCAAGTAAAGGGACGGCAATTCCCACCCTCACTCTGCTCAAGTCAAGGGACGGCAATTCCCACCCTCACTCTGCTCAAGTCAAGGGACGGCAATTCCCACCCTCACTCTGCACAAGTCAGGGGACGGCAATTCCCACCCTCACTCTGGTCAAGTCAAGGGACGGCAATTCCCACCCTCACTCTGCTCAAGTCAAGGGACGGCAATTACCACCCTCACTCTGCACAAGTCAAGGGACGGCAATTCCCACCCTCACTCTGCTCAAGTCAAGGGACGGCAATTCCAACCCTCACTCTGCTCAAGTCAAGGGACGGCAATTCCCACCCTCACTCTGCTCAAGGCAAGAGACGGCAATTCCCACACTCACTCTGTCCAAGTAAAGGGACGGCAATTCCCACCCTCACTCTGCACAAGTCAAGGGACGGCAATTCCCACCCTCACTCTGCACAAGTCAAGGGACGGCAATTCCCACCCTCACTCTGGTCAAGTCAAGGGACGGCAATTCCCACCCTCACTCTGCTCAAGGCAAGGGACGGCAATTCCCACCCTCACTCTGCACAAGTCAAGGGACGGCAATTCCCACCCTCACTCTGGTCAAGTCAAGGGACGGCAATTCCCACCCACACTCTGCTCAAGGCAAGGGACGGCAATTCCCACCCTCACTCTGCACAAGTCAAGGGACGGCAATTCCCATCCTCACTCTGGTCAAGGCAAGGGACGGCAATTCCCACCCTCACTCTGCACAAGTCAAGGGACGGCAATTCCCACCCTCACTCTGGTCAAGTCAAGGGACGGCAATTCCCACCCACACTCTGCTCAAGGCAAGGGACGGCAATTCCCACCCTCACTCTGCACAAGTCAAGGGACGGCAATTCCCATCCTCACTCTGGTCAAGTCAAGGGACGGCAATTCCCACCCTCACTCTGCTCAAGTCAAGGGACGGCAATTCCAACCCTCACTCCGCTCAAGTCAAGGGACGGCAATTCCCACCCTCACTCTGCTCAAGGCAAGAGACGGCAATTCCCACACTCACTCTGTCCAAGTAAAGGGACGGCAATTCCCACCCTCACTCTGCTCAAGTCAAGGGACGGCAATTCCCACCCTCACTCTGCTCAAGTCAAGGGACGGCAATTCCAACCCTCACTCTGCACAAGTCAAGGGACGGCAATTCCCACCCTCACTCTGTCCAAGTAAAGGGACGGCAATTCCCACACTCACTCTGTCCAAGTAAAGGGACGGCAATTCCCACACTCACTCTGTCCAAGTCAAGGGACGGCAATTCCCACCCTCACTCTGCACAAGTCAGGGGACGGCAATTCCCACCCTCACTCTGCTCAAGTCAAGGGACGGCAATTCCCACCCTCACTCTGCTCAAGTCAAGGGACGGCAATTACCACCCTCACTCTGCACAAGTCAAGGGACGGCAATTCCCACCCTCACTCTGCACAAGTCAAGGGACGGCAATTCCCACCCTCACTCTGGTCAAGTCAAGGGACGGCAATTCCCACCCTCACTCTGCTCAAGGCAAGGGACGGCAATTCCCACCCTCACTCTGCACAAGTCAAGGGACGGCAATTCCCACCCTCACTCTGGTCAAGTCAAGGGACGGCAATTCCCACCCACACTCTGCTCAAGGCAAGGGACGGCAATTCCCACCCTCACTCTGCACAAGTCAAGGGACGGCAATTCCCACCCTCACTCTGGTCAAGTCAAGGGACGGCAATTCCCACCCTCACTCTGCTCAAGTCAAGGGACGGCAATTCCAACCCTCACTCTGCTCAAGTCAAGGGACGGCAATTCCCACCCTCACTCTGCTCAAGGCAAGAGACGGCAATTCCCACACTCACTCTGTCCAAGTAAAGGGACGGCAATTCCCACCCTCACTCTGCTCAAGTCAAGGGACGGCAATTCCCACCCTCACTCTGCCCAAGTCAAGGGACGGCAATTCCAACCCTCACTCTGCTCAAGTCAAGGGACGGCAATTCCCACCCTCACTCTGCTCAAGTCAAGGGACGGCAATTCCCACCCTCACTGTGCTCAAGGCAAGGGACGCAATTCCCACCCTGACTCTGTCCACGTAAAGGGACGGCAATTCCCACACTCACTCTGTCCAAGTAAAGGGACGGCAATTCCCACACTCACTCTGCTCAAGTCAGGGACGGCAATTACCACCCTCACTCTGCACAAGTCAAGGGACGGCAATTCCCACCCTCACTCTGCACAAGTCAAGGGACGGCAATTCCCACCCTCACTCTGGTCAAGTCAAGGGACGGCAATTCCCACCCTCACTCTGCTCAAGGCAAGGGACGGCAATTCCCACCCTCACTCTGCGCAAGTCAAGGGACGGCAATTCCCACCCTCACTCTGCTCAAGTCAAGGGACGGCAATTCCCACCCTCACTCTGCTCAAGTCAAGGGACGGCAATTCCAACCCTCACTCTGCTCAAGTCAAGGGACGGCAATTCCCACCCTCACTCTGCTCAAGTCAAGGGACGGCAATTCCCACCCTCATTGTGCTCAAGGCAAGGGACGGCAATTCCCACCCTGACTCTGTCCAAGTAAAGGGACGGCAATTCCCACCCTCACTCTGCTCAAGTCAAGGGACGGCAATTCCCACCCTCACTGTGCTCAAGGCAAGGGACGGCAATTCCCACCCTGACTCTGTCCAAGTAAAGGGACGGCAATTCCCACCCTCACTCTGGTCAAGTCAAGGGACGGCAATTCCCACCCTGACTCTGTCCAAGTAAAGGGAAGGCAATTCCCCCCCCCCCCTCACTCTGCTCAAGTCAAGGGACGCAATTCCCACCCTCACTCTGCTCAAGTCAAAGGACGGCAATTCCCACCCTCACTCTGCTCAAGTCAAGGGACGGCAATTCCCACCCTCACTCTGCTCAAGTCAAGGGACACAATTCCCACCCTGACTCTGTCCAAGTAAAGGGACGGCAATTCCCACACTCACTCTGTCCAAGTCAAGGGACGGCAATTCCCACCCTCACTCTTCTCAAGTCAAGGGACGGCAATTCCCACCCTCACTCTGCACAAGTCAAGGGACGGCAATTCCCACCCTCACTCTGTCCAAGTAAAGGGACGGCAATTCCCACACTCACTCTGTCCAAGTAAAGGGACGGCAATTCCCACACTCACTCTGTCCAAGTCAAGGGACGGCAATTCCCACCCTCACTCTGCACAAGTCAGGGGACGGCAATTCCCACCCTCACTCTGGTCAAGTCAAGGGACGGCAATTCCCACCCTCACTCTGCTCAAGTCAAGGGACGGCAATTACCACCCTCACTCTGCACAAGTCAAGGGACGGCAATTCCCACCCTCACTCTGCACAAGTCAAGGGACGGCAATTCCCACCCTCACTCTGGTCAAGTCAAGGGACGGCAATTCCCACCCTCACTCTGCTCAAGGCAAGGGACGGCAATTCCCACCCTCACTCTGCACAAGTCAAGGGACGGCAATTCCCACCCTCACTCTGGTCAAGTCAAGGGACGGCAATTCCCACCCACACTCTGCTCAAGTCAAGGGACGGCAATTACCACCCTCACTCTGCACAAGTCAAGGGACGGCAATTCCCACCCTCACTCTGCTCAAGTCAAGGGACGGCAATTCCAACCCTCACTCTGCTCAAGTCAAGGGACGGCAATTCCCACCCTCACTCTGCTCAAGGCAAGAGACGGCAATTCCCACACTCACTCTGTCCAAGTAAAGGGACGGCAATTCCCACCCTCACTCTGCTCAAGTCAAGGGACGGCAATTCCCACCCTCACTCTGCTCAAGTCAAGGGACGGCAATTCCAACCCTCACTCTGCTCAAGTCAAGGGACGGCAATTCCCACCCTCACTCTGCTCAAGTCAAGGGACGGCAATTCCCACCCTCACTGTGCTCAAGGCAAGGGACGGCAATTCCCACCCTGACTATGTCCAAGTAAAGGGACGGCAATTACCACCCTCACTCTGCACAAGTCAAAGGACGGCAATTCCCACCCTCACTCTGCACAAGTCAAGGGACGGCAATTCCCACCCTCACTCTGGTCAAGTCAAGGGACGGCAATTCCCACCCACACTCTGCTCAAGGCAAGGGACGGCAATTCCCACCCTCACTCTGCACAAGTCAAGGGACGGCAATTCCCACCCTCACTCTGGTCAAGTCAAGGGACGGCAATTCCCACCCTCACTCTGCTCAAGTCAAGGAACGGCAATTCCAACCCTCACTCCGCTCAAGTCAAGGGACGGCAATTCCCACCCTCACTCTGCTCAAGGCAAGAGACGGCAATTCCCACACTCACTCTGTCCAAGTAAAGGGACGGCAATTCCCACCCTCACTCTGCTCAAGTCAAGGGACGGCAATTCCCACCCTCACTCTGCTCAAGTCAAGGGACGGCAATTCCAACCCTCACTCTGCACAAGTCAAGGGACGGCAATTCCCACCCTCACTCTGTCCAAGTAAAGGGACGGCAATTCCCACCCTCACTCTGCTCAAGTCAAGGGACACAATTCCCACCCTGACTCTGTCCAAGTAAAGGGACGGCAATTCCCACACTCACTCTGTCCAAGTCAAGGGACGGCAATTCCCACCCTCACTCTTCTCAAGTCAAGGGACGGCAATTCCCACCCTCACTCTGCACAAGTCAAGGGACGGCAATTCCCACCCTCACTCTGTCCAAGTAAAGGGACGGCAATTCCCACACTCACTCTGTCCAAGTAAAGGGACGGCAATTCCCACACTCACTCTGTCCAAGTCAACGGACGGCAATTCCCACTCTCACTCTGCACAAGTCAGGGGACGGCAATTCCCACCCTCACTCTGGTCAAGTCAAGGGACGGCAATTCCCACCCTCACTCTGCTCAAGTCAAGGGACGGCAATTACCACCCTCACTCTGCACAAGTCAAGGGACGGCAATTCCCACCCTCACTCTGCTCAAGTCAAGGGACGGCAATTCCCACCCTCACTCTGCTCAAGTCAAGGGACGGCAATTCCAACCCTCACTCTGCTCAAGTCAAGGGACGGCAATTCCCACCCTCACTCTGCTCAAGTAAAGGGACGGCAATTCCCACCCTCACTCTGCTCAAGTCAAGGGACGGCAATTCCCACCCTCACTCTGCTCAAGTCAAGGGACGGCAATTCCCACCCTCACTCTGCTCAAGTCAAGGGACGGCAATTCCCACCCTCACTGTGCTCAAGGCAAGGGACGGCAATTCCCACCCTGACTCTGTCCAAGTAAAGGGACGGCAATTACCACCCTCACTCTGCACAAGTCAAGGGACGGCAATTCCCACCCTCACTCTGCACAAGTCAAGGGACGGCAATTCCCACCCTCACTCTGGTCAAGTCAAGGGACGGCAATTCCCACCCTCACTCTGGTCAAGTCAAGGGACGGCAATTCCCACCCTCACTCTGCTCAAGGCAAGGGACGGCAATTCCCACCCTCACTCTGCACAAGTCAAGGGACGGCAATTCCCACCCTCACTCTGGTCAAGTCAAGGGACGGCAATTCCCACCCACACTCTGCTCAAGGCAAGGGACGGCAATTCCCACCCTCACTCTGCACAAGTCAAGGGACGGCAATTCCCACCCTCACTCTGGTCAAGTCAAGGGACGGCAATTCCCACCCTCACTCTGCTCAAGTCAAGGGACGGCAATTCCAACCCTCACTCCGCTCAAGTCAAGGGACGGCAATTCCCACCCTCACTCTGCTCAAGGCAAGAGACGGCAATTCCCACACTAACTCTGTCCAAGTAAAGGGACGGCAATTCCCACCCTCACTCTGCTCAAGTCAAGGGACGGCAATTCCCACCCTCACTCTGCTCAAGTCAAGGGACGGCAATTCCAACCCTCACTCTGCACAAGTCAAGGGACGGCAATTCCCACCCTCACTCTGTCCAAGTAAAGGGACGGCAATTCCCACACTCACTCTGTCCAAGTAAAGGGACGGCAATTCCCACACTCACTCTGTCCAAGTCAAGGGACGGCAATTCCCACCCTCACTCTGCACAAGTCAGGGGACGGCAATTCCCACCCTCACTCTGGTCAAGTCAAGGGACGGCAATTCCCACCCTCACTCTGCTCAAGTCAAGGGACGGCAATTACCACCCTCACTCTGCACAAGTCAAGGGACGGCAATTCCCACCCTCACTCTGCACAAGTCAAGGGACGGCAATTCCCACCCTCACTCTGGTCAAGTCAAGGGACGGCAATTCCCACCCTCACTCTGCTCAAGGCAAGGGACGGCAATTCCCACCCTCACTCTGCACAAGTCAAGGGACGGCAATTCCCACCCTCACTCTGGTCAAGTCAAGGGACGGCAATTCCCACCCACACTCTGCTCAAGGCAAGGGACGGCAATTCCCACCATCACTCTGCACAAGTCAAGGGACGGCAATTCCCACCCTCACTCTGGTCAAGTCAAGGGACGGCAATTACCACCCTCACTCTGCTCAAGTCAAGGGACGGCAATTACCACCCTCACTCTGCACAAGTCAAGGGACGGCAATTCCCACCCTCACTCTGCACAAGTCAAGGGACGGCAATTCCCACCCTCACTCTGGTCAAGTCAAGGGACGGCAATTACCACCCTCACTCTGCACAAGTCAAGGGACGGCAATTCCCACCCTCACTCTGTCCAAGTAAAGGGACGGCAATTCCCACACTCACTCTGTCCAAGTCAAGGGACGGCAATTCCCACCCTCACTCTTCTCAAGTCAAGGGACGGCAATTCCCACCCTCACTCTGCACAAGTCAAGGGACGGCAATTCCCACCCTCACTCTGTCCAAGTAAAGGGACGGCAATTCCCACACTCACTCTGTCCAAGTAAAGGGACGGCAATTCCCACACTCACTCTGTCCAAGTCAAGGGACGGCAATTCCCACCCTCACTCTGCACAAGTCAGGGGACGGCAATTCCCACCCTCACTCTGGTCAAGTCAAGGGACGGCAATTCCCACCCTCACTCTGCTCAAGTCAAGGGACGGCAATTACCACCCTCACTCTGCACAAGTCAAGGGACGGCAATTCCCACCCTCACTCTGCTCAAGTCAAGGGACGGCAATTCCAACCCTCACTCTGCTCAAGTCAAGGGACGGCAATTCCCACCCTCACTCTGCTCAAGGCAAGAAACGGCAATTCCCACACTCACTCTGTCCAAGTAAAGGGACGGCAATTCCCACCCTCACTCTGCTCAAGTCAAGGGACGGCAATTCCCACCCTCACTCTGCTCAAGTCAAGGGACGGCAATTCCAACCCTCACTCTGCTCAAGTCAAGGGACGGCAATTCCCACCCTCACTCTGCTCAAGTCAAGGGACGGCAATTCCCACCCTCACTGTGCTCAAGGCAAGGGACGGCAATTCCCACCCTGACTCTGTCCAAGTAAAGGGACGGCAATTACCACCCTCACTCTGCACAAGTCAAGGGACGGCAATTCCCACCCTCACTCTGCACAAGTCAAGGGACGGCAATTCCCACCCTCACTCTGGTCAAGTCAAGGGACGGCAATTCCCACCCTCACTCTGCTCAAGGCAAGGGACGGCAATTCCCACCCTCACTCTGCACAAGTCAAGGGACGGCAATTCCCACCCTCACTCTGGTCAAGTCAAGGGACGGCAATTCCCACCCACACTCTGCTCAAGGCAAGGGACGGCAATTCCCACCCTCACTCTGCACAAGTCAAGGGACGGCAATTCCCACCCTCACTCTGGTCAAGTCAAGGGACGGCAATTCCCACCCTCACTCTGCTCAAGTCAAGGGACGGCAATTCCAACCCTCACTCCGCTCAAGTCAAGGGACGGCAATTCCCACCCTCACTCTGCTCAAGGCAAGAGACGGCAATTCCCACACTCACTCTGTCCAAGTAAAGGGACGGCAATTCCCACCCTCACTCTGCTCAAGTCAAGGGACGGCAATTCCCACCCTCACTCTGCTCAAGTCAAGGGACGGCAATTCCAACCCTCACTCTGCACAAGTCAAGGGACGGCAATTCCCACCCTCACTCTGTCCAAGTAAAGGGACGGCAATTCCCACACTCACTCTGTCCAAGTAAAGGGACGGCAATTCCCACACTCACTCTGTCCAAGTCAAGGGACGGCAATTCCCACCCTCACTCTGCACAAGTCAGGGGACGGCAATTCCCACCCTCACTCTGGTCAAGTCAAGAGACGGCAATTCCCACCCTCACTCTGCTCAAGTCAAGGGACGGCAATTACCACCCTCACTCTGCACAAGTCAAGGGACGGCAATTCCCACCCTCACTCTGCTCAAGTCAAGGGACGGCAATTCCCACACTCACTCTGTCCAAGTCAAGGGACGGCAATTCCCACCCTGACTCTGCACAAGTCAAGGGACGGCAATTCCCACCCTCACTCTGCTCAAGTCAAGGGACGGCTATTCCCACCCTCACTCTGCTCAAGGCAAGGGACGGCAAGTCCCACACTCACTGTGCTCAAGGCAAGGGACGGCAATTCCCACCCTCACTCTGCTCAAGTCAAGTGACGGCAATTCCCACCCTCACTCTGCTCAAGGCAAGGGACGGCAATTCCCACACTCACTCTGTCCAAGTAAAGGGACGGCAATTCCCACACTCACTCTGTCCAAGTCAAGGGACGGCAATTCCCACCCTCACTCTGCACAAGTCAGGGGACGGCAATTCCCACCCTCACTCTGGTCAAGTCAAGGGACGGCAATTCCCACCCTCACTCTGCTCAAGTCAAGGGACGGCAATTACCACCCTCACTCTGCACAAGTCAAGGGACGGCAATTCCCACCCTCACTCTGCACAAGTCAAGGGACGGCAATTCCCACCCTCACTCTGGTCAAGTCAAGGGACGGCAATTCCCACCCTCACTCTGCTCAAGGCAAGGGACGGCAATTCCCACCCTCACTCTGCACAAGTCAAGGGACGGCAATTCCCACCCTCACTCTGGTCAAGTCAAGGGACGGCAATTCCCACCCACACTCTGCTCAAGGCAAGGGACGGCAATTCCCACCCTCACTCTGCACAAGTCAAGGGACGGCAATTCCCACCCTCACTCTGGTCAAGTCAAGGGACGGCAATTACCACCCTCACTCTGCTCAAGTCAAGGGACGGCAATTACCACCCTCACTCTGCACAAGTCAAGGGACGGCAATTCCCACCCTCACTCTGCACAAGTCAAGGGACGGCAATTCCCACCCTCACTCTGGTCAAGTCAAGGGACGGCAATTCCCACCCTCACTCTGCTCAAGGCAAGGGACGGCAATTCCCACCCTCACTCTGCACAAGTCAAGGGACGGCAATTCCCACCCTCACTCTGGTCAATCCAAGGGACGGCAATTCCCACCCACACTCTGCTCAAGGCAAGGGACGGCAATTCCCACCCTCACTCTGCACAAGTCAAGGGACGGCAATTCCCACCCTCACTCTGGTCAAGTCAAGGGACGGCAATTCCCACCCTCACTCTGTCCAAGTAAAGGGACGGCAATTCCCACACTCACTCTGTCCAAGTCAAGGGACGGCAATTCCCACCCTCACTCTTCTCAAGTCAAGGGACGGCAATTCCCACCCTCACTCTGCACAAGTCAAGGGACGGCAATTCCCACCCTCACTCTGTCCAAGTAAAGGGACGGCAATTCCCACACTCACTCTGTCCAAGTAAAGGGACGGCAATTCCCACACTCACTCTGTCCAAGTCAAGGGACGGCAATTCCCACCCTCACTCTGCACAAGTCAGGGGACGGCAATTCCCACCCTCACTCTGGTCAAGTCAAGGGACGGCAATTCCCACCCTCACTCTGCTCAAGTCAAGGGACGGCAATTACCACCCTCACTCTGCACAAGTCAAGGGACGGCAATTCCCACCCTCACTCTGCTCAAGTCAAGGGACGGCAATTCCAACCCTCACTCTGCTCAAGTCAAGGGACGGCAATTCCCACCCTCACTCTGCTCAAGGCAAGAGACGGCAATTCCCACACTCACTCTGTCCAAGTAAAGGGACGGCAATTCCCACCCTCACTCTGCTCAAGTCAAGGGACGGCAATTCCCACCCTCACTCTGCTCAAGTCAAGGGACGGCAATTCCCACCCTCACTCTGCACAAGTCAGGGGACGGCAATTCCCACCCTCACTCTGGTCAAGTCAAGGGACGGCAATTCCCACCCTCACTCTGCTCAAGTCAAGGGACGGCAATTACCACCCTCACTCTGCACAAGTCAAGGGACGGCAATTCCCACCCTCACTCTGCTCAAGTCAAGGGACGGCAATTCCAACCCTCACTCTGCTCAAGTCAAGGGACGGCAATTCCCACCCTCACTCTGCTCAAGGCAAGAGACGGCAATTCCCACACTCACTCTGTCCAAGTAAAGGGACGGCAATTCCCACCCTCACTCTGCTCAAGTCAAGGGACGGCAATTCCCACCCTCACTGTGCTCAAGGCAAGGGACGGCAATTCCCACCCTGACTCTGTCCAAGTAAAGGGACGGCAATTACCACCCTCACTCTGCACAAGTCAAGGGACGGCAATTCCCACCCTCACTCTGCACAAGTCAAGGGACGGCAATTCCCACCCTCACTCTGGTCAAGTCAAGGGACGGCAATTCCCACCCTCACTCTGCTCAAGGCAAGGGACGGCAATTCCCACCCTCACTCTGCACAAGTCAAGGGACGGCAATTCCCACCCTCACTCTGGTCAAGTCAAGGGACGGCAATTCCCACCCACACTCTGCTCAAGGCAAGGGACGGCAATTCCCACCCTCACTCTGCACAAGTCAAGGGACGGCAATTCCCATCCTCACTCTGGTCAAGTCAAGGGACGGCAATTCCCACCCTCACTCTGCTCAAGTCAAGGGACGGCAATTCCAACCCTCACTCCGCTCAAGTCAAGGGACGGCAATTCCCACCCTCACTCTGCTCAAGGCAAGAGACGGCAATTCCCACACTCACTCTGTCCAAGTAAAGGGACGGCAATTCCCACCCTCACTCTGCTCAAGTCAAGGGACGGCAATTCCCACCCTCACTCTGCTCAAGTCAAGGGACGGCAATTCCAACCCTCACTCTGCACAAGTCAAGGGACGGCAATTCCCACCCTCACTCTGTCCAAGTAAAGGGACGGCAATTCCCACACTCACTCTGTCCAAGTAAAGGGACGGCAATTCCCACACTCACTCTGTCCAAGTCAAGGGACGGCAATTCCCACCCTCACTCTGCACAAGTCAGGGGACGGCAATTCCCACCCTCACTCTGCACAAGTCAAGGGACGGCAATTCCCACCCTCACTCTGGTCAAGTCAAGGGACGGCAATTCCCACCCTCACTCTGCTCAAGGCAAGGGACGGCAATTCCCACCCTCACTCTGCACAAGTCAAGGGACGGCAATTCCCACCCTCACTCTGGTCAATCCAAGGGACGGCAATTCCCACCCACACTCTGCTCAAGGCAAGGGACGGCAATTCCCACCCTCACTCTGCACAAGTCAAGGGACGGCAATTCCCACCCTCACTCTGGTCAAGTCAAGGGACGGCAATTACCACCCTCACTCTGCACAAGTCAAGGGACGGCAATTCCCACCCTCACTCTGTCCAAGTAAAGGGACGGCAATTCCCACACTCACTCTGTCCAAGTCAAGGGACGGCAATTCCCACCCTCACTCTTCTCAAGTCAAGGGACGGCAATTCCCACCCTCACTCTGCACAAGTCAAGGGACGGCAATTCCCACCCTCACTCTGTCCAAGTAAAGGGACGGCAATTCCCACACTCACTCTGTCCAAGTAAAGGGACGGCAATTCCCACACTCACTCTGTCCAAGTCAAGGGACGGCAATTCCCACCCTCACTCTGCACAAGTCAGGGGACGGCAATTCCCACCCTCACTCTGGTCAAGTCAAGGGACGGCAATTCCCACCCTCACTCTGCTCAAGTCAAGGGACGGCAATTACCACCCTCACTCTGCACAAGTCAAGGGACGGCAATTCCCACCCTCACTCTGCTCAAGTCAAGGGACGGCAATTCCAACCCTCACTCTGCTCAAGTCAAGGGACGGCAATTCCCACCCTCACTCTGCTCAAGGCAAGAGACGGCAATTCCCACACTCACTCTGTCCAAGTAAAGGGACGGCAATTCCCACCCTCACTCTGCTCAAGTCAAGGGACGGCAATTCCCACCCTCACTCTGCTCAAGTCAAGGGACGGCAATTCCCACCCTCACTCTGCACAAGTCAGGGGACGGCAATTCCCACCCTCACTCTGGTCAAGTCAAGGGACGGCAATTCCCACCCTCACTCTGCTCAAGTCAAGGGACGGCAATTACCACCCTCACTCTGCACAAGTCAAGGGACGGCAATTCCCACCCTCACTCTGCTCAAGTCAAGGGACGGCAATTCCAACCCTCACTCTGCTCAAGTCAAGGGACGGCAATTCCCACCCTCACTCTGCTCAAGGCAAGAGACGGCAATTCCCACACTCACTCTGTCCAAGTAAAGGGACGGCAATTCCCACCCTCACTCTGCTCAAGTCAAGGGACGGCAATTCCCACCCTCACTGTGCTCAAGGCAAGGGACGGCAATTCCCACCCTGACTCTGTCCAAGTAAAGGGACGGCAATTACCACCCTCACTCTGCACAAGTCAAGGGACGGCAATTCCCACCCTCACTCTGCACAAGTCAAGGGACGGCAATTCCCACCCTCACTCTGGTCAAGTCAAGGGACGGCAATTCCCACCCTCACTCTGCTCAAGGCAAGGGACGGCAATTCCCACCCTCACTCTGCACAAGTCAAGGGACGGCAATTCCCACCCTCACTCTGGTCAAGTCAAGGGACGGCAATTCCCACCCACACTCTGCTCAAGGCAAGGGACGGCAATTCCCACCCTCACTCTGCACAAGTCAAGGGACGGCAATTCCCATCCTCACTCTGGTCAAGTCAAGGGACGGCAATTCCCACCCTCACTCTGCTCAAGTCAAGGGACGGCAATTCCAACCCTCACTCCGCTCAAGTCAAGGGACGGCAATTCCCACCCTCACTCTGCTCAAGGCAAGAGACGGCAATTCCCACACTCACTCTGTCCAAGTAAAGGGACGGCAATTCCCACCCTCACTCTGCTCAAGTCAAGGGACGGCAATTCCCACCCTCACTCTGCTCAAGTCAAGGGACGGCAATTCCAACCCTCACTCTGCACAAGTCAAGGGACGGCAATTCCCACCCTCACTCTGTCCAAGTAAAGGGACGGCAATTCCCACACTCACTCTGTCCAAGTAAAGGGACGGCAATTCCCACACTCACTCTGTCCAAGTCAAGGGACGGCAATTCCCACCCTCACTCTGCACAAGTCAGGGGACGGCAATTCCCACCCTCACTCTGCTCAAGTCAAGGGACGGCAATTCCCACCCTCACTCTGCTCAAGTCAAGGGACGGCAATTACCACCCTCACTCTGCACAAGTCAAGGGACGGCAATTCCCACCCTCACTCTGCACAAGTCAAGGGACGGCAATTCCCACCCTCACTCTGGTCAAGTCAAGGGACGGCAATTCCCACCCTCACTCTGCTCAAGGCAAGGGACGGCAATTCCCACCCTCACTCTGCACAAGTCAAGGGACGGCAATTCCCACCCTCACTCTGGTCAAGTCAAGGGACGGCAATTCCCACCCACACTCTGCTCAAGGCAAGGGACGGCAATTCCCACCCTCACTCTGCACAAGTCAAGGGACGGCAATTCCCACCCTCACTCTGGTCAAGTCAAGGGACGGCAATTCCCACCCTCACTCTGCTCAAGTCAAGGGACGGCAATTCCAACCCTCACTCTGCTCAAGTCAAGGGACGGCAATTCCCACCCTCACTCTGCTCAAGGCAAGAGACGGCAATTCCCACACTCACTCTGTCCAAGTAAAGGGACGGCAATTCCCACCCTCACTCTGCTCAAGTCAAGGGACGGCAATTCCCACCCTCACTCTGCCCAAGTCAAGGGACGGCAATTCCAACCCTCACTCTGCTCAAGTCAAGGGACGGCAATTCCCACCCTCACTCTGCTCAAGTCAAGGGACGGCAATTCCCACCCTCACTGTGCTCAAGGCAAGGGACGCAATTCCCACCCTGACTCTGTCCACGTAAAGGGACGGCAATTCCCACACTCACTCTGTCCAAGTAAAGGGACGGCAATTCCCACCCTCACTCTGCACAAGTCAAGGGACGGCAATTCCCACCCTCACTCTGCACAAGTCAAGGGACGGCAATTCCCACCCTCACTCTGGTCAAGTCAAGGGACGGCAATTCCCACCCTCACTCTGCTCAAGGCAAGGGACGGCAATTCCCACCCTCACTCTGCACAAGTCAAGGGACGGCAATTCCCACCCTCACTCTGGTCAAGTCAAGGGACGGCAATTCCCACCCACACTCTGCTCAAGTCAAGGGACGGCAATTACCACCCTCACTCTGCACAAGTCAAGGGACGGCAATTCCCACCCTCACTCTGCTCAAGTCAAGGGACGGCAATTCCAACCCTCACTCTGCTCAAGTCAAGGGACGGCAATTCCCACCCTCACTCTGCTCAAGGCAAGAGACGGCAATTCCCACACTCACTCTGTCCAAGTAAAGGGACGGCAATTCCCACCCTCACTCTGCTCAAGTCAAGGGACGGCAATTCCCACCCTCACTCTGCTCAAGTCAAGGGACGGCAATTCCAACCCTCACTCTGCTCAAGTCAAGGGACGGCAATTCCCACCCTCACTCTGCTCAAGTCAAGGGACGGCAATTCCCACCCTCACTGTGCTCAAGGCAAGGGACGGCAATTCCCACCCTGACTCTGTCCAAGTAAAGGGACGGCAATTACCACCCTCACTCTGCACAAGTCAAGGGACGGCAATTCCCACCCTCACTCTGCACAAGTCAAGGGACGGCAATTCCCACCCTCACTCTGGTCAAGTCAAGGGACGGCAATTCCCACCCTCACTCTGCTCAAGGCAAGGGACGGCAATTCCCACCCTCACTCTGCACAAGTCAAGGGACGGCAATTCCCACCCTCACTCTGGTCAAGTCAAAGGACGGCAATTCCCACCCACACTCTGCTCAAGGCAAGGGACGGCAATTCCCACCCTCACTCTGCACAAGTCAAGGGACGGCAATTCCCACCCTCACTCTGGTCAAGTCAAGGGACGGCAATTCCCACCCTCACTCTGCTCAAGTCAAGGGACGGCAATTCCAACCCTCACTCCGCTCAAGTCAAGGGACGGCAATTCCCACCCTCAGTCTGCTCAAGGCAAGAGACGGCAATTCCCACACTCACTCTGTCCAAGTAAAGGGACGGCAATTCCCACCCTCACTCTGCTCAAGTCAAGGGACGGCAATTCCCACCCTCACTCTGCTCAAGTCAGGGGACGGCAATTCCAACCCTCACTCTGCACAAGTCAAGGGACGGCAATTCCCACCCTCACTCTGTCCAAGTAAAGGGACGGCAATTCCCACCCTCACTCTGCTCAAGTCAAGGGACACAATTCCCACCCTGACTCTGTCCAAGTAAAGGGACGGCAATTCCCACACTCACTCTGTCCAAGTCAAGGGACGGCAATTCCCACCCTCACTCTTCTCAAGTCAAGGGACGGCAATTCCCACCCTCACTCTGCACAAGTCAAGGGACGGCAATTCCCACCCTCACTCTGTCCAAGTAAAGGGACGGCAATTCCCACACTCACTCTGTCCAAGTAAAGGGACGGCAATTCCCACACTCACTCTGTCCAAGTCAACGGACGGCAATTCCCACTCTCACTCTGCACAAGTCAGGGGACGGCAATTCCCACCCTCACTCTGGTCAAGTCAAGGGACGGCAATTCCCACCCTCACTCTGCTCAAGTCAAGGGACGGCAATTACCACCCTCACTCTGCACAAGTCAAGGGACGGCAATTCCCACCCTCACTCTGCTCAAGTCAAGGGACGGCAATTCCCACCCTCACTCTGCTCAAGTCAAGGGACGGCAATTCCAACCCTCACTCTGCTCAAGTCAAGGGACGGCAATTCCCACCCTCACTCTGCTCAAGTAAAGGGACGGCAATTCCCACCCTCACTCTGCACAAGTCAGGGGACGGCAATTCCCACCCTCACTCTGGTCAAGTCAAGGGACGGCAATTCCCACCCTCACTCTGCTCAAGTCAAGGGACGGCAATTCCAACCCTCACTCTGCACAAGTCAAGGGACGGCAATTCCCACCCTCACTCTGTCCAAGTAAAGGGACGGCAATTCCCACACTCACTCTGTCCAAGTAAAGGGACGGCAATTCCCACACTCACTCTGTCCAAGTCAAGGGACGGCAATTCCCACCCTCACTCTGCACAAGTCAGGGGACGGCAATTCCCACCCTCACTCTGGTCAAGTCAAGGGACGGCAATTCCCACCCTCACTCTGCTCAAGTCAAGGGACGGCAATTACCACCCTCACTCTGCACAAGTCAAGGGACGGCAATTCCCACCCTCACTCTGCACAAGTCAAGGGACGGCAATTCCCACCCTCACTCTGGTCATGTCAAGGGACGGCAATTCCCACCCTCACTCTGCTCAAGGCAAGGGACGGCAATTCCCACCCTCACTCTGCACAAGTCAAGGGACGGCAATTCCCACCCTCACTCTGGTCAAGTCAAGGGACGGCAATTCCCACCCACACTCTGCTCAAGGCAAGGGACGGCAATTCCCACCCTCACTCTGCACAAGTCAAGGGACGGCAATTCCCACCCTCACTCTGGTCAAGTCAAGGGACGGCAATTACCACCCTCACTCTGCTCAAGTCAAGGGACGGCAATTACCACCCTCACTCTGCACAAGTCAAGGGACGGCAATTCCCACCCTCACTCTGCACAAGTCAAGGGACGGCAATTCCCACCCTCACTCTGGTCAAGTCAAGGGACGGCAATTCCCACCCTCACTCTGCTCAAGGCAAGGGACGGCAATTCCCACCCTCACTCTGCACAAGTCAAGGGACGGCAATTCCCACCCTCACTCTGGTCAAGTCAAGGGACGGCAATTCCCACCCACACTCTGCTCAAGGCAAGGGACGGCAATTCCCACCCTCACTCTGCACAAGTCAAGGGACGGCAATTCCCACCCTCACTCTGGTCAAGTCAAGGGACGGCAATTACCACCCTCACTCTGCACAAGTCAAGGGACGGCAATTCCCACCCTCACTCTGTCCAAGTAAAGGGACGGCAATTCCCACACTCACTCTGTCCAAGTCAAGGGACGGCAATTCCCACCCTCACTCTTCTCAAGTCAAGGGACGGCAATTCCCACCCTCACTCTGCACAAGTCAAGGGACGGCAATTCCCACCCTCACTCTGTCCAAGTAAAGGGACGGCAATTCCCACACTCACTCTGTCCAAGTAAAGGGACGGCAATTCCCACACTCACTCTGTCCAAGTCAAGGGACGGCAATTCCCACCCTCACTCTGCACAAGTCAGGGGACGGCAATTCCCACCCTCACTCTGGTCAAGTCAAGGGACGGCAATTCCCACCCTCACTCTGCTCAAGTCAAGGGACGGCAATTACCACCCTCACTCTGCACAAGTCAAGGGACGGCAATTCCCACCCTCACTCTGCTCAAGTCAAGGGACGGCAATTCCAACCCTCACTCTGCTCAAGTCAAGGGACGGCAATTCCCACCCTCACTCTGCTCAAGGCAAGAGACGGCAATTCCCACACTCACTCTGTCCAAGTAAAGGGACGGCAATTCCCACCCTCACTCTGCTCAAGTCAAGGGACGGCAATTCCCACCCTCACTCTGCTCAAGTCAAGGGACGGCAATTCCAACCCTCACTCTGCTCAAGTCAAGGGACGGCAATTCCCACCCTCACTCTGCTCAAGTCAAGGGACGGCAATTCCCACCCTCACTGTGCTCAAGGCAAGGGACGGCAATTCCCACCCTGACTCTGTCCAAGTAAAGGGACGGCAATTACCACCCTCACTCTGCACAAGTCAAGGGACGGCAATTCCCACCCTCACTCTGCACAAGTCAAGGGACGGCAATTCCCACCCTCACTCTGGTCAAGTCAAGGGACGGCAATTCCCACCCTCACTCTGGTCAAGTCAAGGGACGGCAATTCCCACCCACACTCTGCTCAAGGCAAGGGACGGCAATTCCCACCCTCACTCTGCACAAGTCAAGGGACGGCAATTCCCACCCTCACTCTGGTCAAGTCAAGGGACGGCAATTCCCACCCTCACTCTGCTCAAGTCAAGGGACGGCAATTCCAACCCTCACTCCGCTCAAGTCAAGGGACGGCAATTCCCACCCTCACTCTGCTCAAGGCAAGGGACGGCAATTCCCACCCTCACTCTGCACAAGTCAAGGGACGGCAATTCCCACCCTCACTCTGGTCAAGTCAAGGGACGGCAATTCCCACCCACACTCTGCTCAAGGCAAGGGACGGCAATTCCCACCCTCACTCTGCACAAGTCAAGGGACGGCAATTCCCACCCTCACTCTGGTCAAGTCAAGGGACGGCAATTCCCACCCTCACTCTGCTCAAGTCAAGGGACGGCAATTCCAACCCTCACTCCGCTCAAGTCAAGGGACGGCAATTCCCACCCTCACTCTGCTCAAGGCAAGAGACGGCAATTCCCACACTCACTCTGTCCAAGTAAAGGGACGGCAATTCCCACCCTCACTCTGCTCAAGTCAAGGGACGGCAATTCCCACCCTCACTCTGCTCAAGTCAAGGGACGGCAATTCCAACCCTCACTCTGCACAAGTCAAGGGACGGCAATTCCCACCCTCACTCTGTCCAAGTAAAGGGACGGCAATTCCCACACTCACTCTGTCCAAGTAAAGGGACGGCAATTCCCACACTCACTCTGTCCAAGTCAAGGGACGGCAATTCCCACCCTCACTCTGCACAAGTCAGGGGACGGCAATTCCCACCCTCACTCTGGTCAAGTCAAGGGACGGCAATTCCCACCCTCACTCTGCTCAAGTCAAGGGACGGCAATTACCACCCTCACTCTGCACAAGTCAAGGGACGGCAATTCCCACCCTCACTCTGCTCAAGTCAAGGGACGGCAATTCCCACACTCACTCTGTCCAAGTCAAGGGACGGCAATTCCCACCCTGACTCTGCACAAGTCAAGGGACGGCAATTCCCACCCTCACTCTGCTCAAGTCAAGGGACGGCTATTCCCACCCTCACTCTGCTCAAGGCAAGGGACGGCAAGTCCCACACTCACTGTGCTCAAGGCAAGGGACGGCAATTCCCACCCTCACTCTGCTCAAGTCAAGTGACGGCAATTCCCACCCTCACTCTGCTCAAGGCAAGGGACGGCAATTCCCACACTCACTCTGTCCAAGTAAAGGGACGGCAATTCCCACACTCACTCTGTCCAAGTCAAGGGACGGCAATTCCCACCCTCACTCTGCACAAGTCAGGGGACGGCAATTCCCACCCTCACTCTGGTCAAGTCAAGGGACGGCAATTCCCACCCTCACTCTGCTCAAGTCAAGGGACGGCAATTACCACCCTCACTCTGCACAAGTCAAGGGACGGCAATTCCCACCCTCACTCTGCACAAGTCAAGGGACGGCAATTCCCACCCTCACTCTGGTCAAGTCAAGGGACGGCAATTCCCACCCTCACTCTGCTCAAGGCAAGGGACGGCAATTCCCACCCTCACTCTGCACAAGTCAAGGGACGGCAATTCCCACCCTCACTCTGGTCAAGTCAAGGGACGGCAATTCCCACCCACACTCTGCTCAAGGCAAGGGACGGCAATTCCCACCCTCACTCTGCACAAGTCAAGGGACGGCAATTCCCACCCTCACTCTGGTCAAGTCAAGGGACGGCAATTACCACCCTCACTCTGCTCAAGTCAAGGGACGGCAATTACCACCCTCACTCTGCACAAGTCAAGGGACGGCAATTCCCACCCTCACTCTGCACAAGTCAAGGGACGGCAATTCCCACCCTCACTCTGGTCAAGTCAAGGGACGGCAATTCCCACCCTCACTCTGCTCAAGGCAAGGGACGGCAATTCCCACCCTCACTCTGCACAAGTCAAGGGACGGCAATTCCCACCCTCACTCTGGTCAAGTCAAGGGACGGCAATTCCCACCCACACTCTGCTCAAGGCAAGGGACGGCAATTCCCACCCTCACTCTGCACAAGTCAAGGGACGGCAATTCCCACCCTCACTCTGGTCAAGTCAAGGGACGGCAATTACCACCCTCACTCTGCACAAGTCAAGGGACGGCAATTCCCACCCTCACTCTGTCCAAGTAAAGGGACGGCAATTCCCACACTCACTCTGTCCAAGTCAAGGGACGGCAATTCCCACCCTCACTCTTCTCAAGTCAAGGGACGGCAATTCCCACCCTCACTCTGCACAAGTCAAGGGACGGCAATTCCCACCCTCACTCTGTCCAAGTAAAGGGACGGCAATTCCCACACTCACTCTGTCCAAGTAAAGGGACGGCAATTCCCACACTCACTCTGTCCAAGTCAAGGGACGGCAATTCCCACCCTCACTCTGCACAAGTCAGGGGACGGCAATTCCCACCCTCACTCTGGTCAAGTCAAGGGACGGCAATTCCCACCCTCACTCTGCTAAAGTCAAGGGACGGCAATTACCACCCTCACTCTGCACAAGTCAAGGGACGGCAATTCCCACCCTCACTCTGCTCAAGTCAAGGGACGGCAATTCCAACCCTCACTCTGCTCAAGTCAAGGGACGGCAATTCCCACCCTCACTCTGCTCAAGGCAAGAGACGGCAATTCCCACACTCACTCTGTCCAAGTAAAGGGACGGCAATTCCCACCCTCACTCTGCTCAAGTCAAGGGACGGCAATTCCCACCCTCACTCTGCTCAAGTCAAGGGACGGCAATTCCAACCCTCACTCTGCTCAAGTCAAGGGACGGCAATTCCCACCCTCACTCTGCTCAAGTCAAGGGACGGCAATTCCCACCCTCACTGTGCTCAAGGCAAGGGACGGCAATTCCCACCCTGACTCTGTCCAAGTAAAGGGACGGCAATTACCACCCTCACTCTGCACAAGTCAAGGGACGGCAATTCCCACCCTCACTCTGCACAAGTCAAGGGACGGCAATTCCCACCCTCACTCTGGTCAAGTCAAGGGACGGCAATTCCCACCCTCACTCTGCTCAAGGCAAGGGACGGCAATTCCCACCCTCACTCTGCACAAGTAAAGGGACGGCAATTCCCACCCTCACTCTGGTCAAGTCAAGGGACGGCAATTCCCACCCACACTCTGCTCAAGGCAAGGGACGGCAATTCCCACCCTCACTCTGCACAAGTCAAGGGACGGCAATTCCCATCCTCACTCTGGTCAAGTCAAGGGACGGCAATTCCCACCCTCACTCTGCTCAAGTCAAGGGACGGCAATTCCAACCCTCACTCCGCTCAAGTCAAGGGACGGCAATTCCCACCCTCACTCTGCTCAAGGCAAGAGATGGCAATTCCCACACTCACTCTGTCCAAGTAAAGGGACGGCAATTCCCACCCTCACTCTGCTCAAGTCAAGGGACGGCAATTCCCACCCTCACTCTGCTCAAGTCAAGGGACGGCAATTCCAACCCTCACTCTGCACAAGTCAAGGGACGGCAATTCCCACCCTCACTCTGTCCAAGTAAAGGGACGGCAATTCCCACACTCACTCTGTCCAAGTAAAGGGACGGCAATTCCCACACTCACTCTGTCCAAGTCAAGGGACGGCAATTCCCACCCTCACTCTGCACAAGTCAGGGGACGGCAATTCCCACCCTTACTCTGCTCAAGTCAAGGGACGGCAATTCCCACCCTCACTCTGCTCAAGTCAAGGGACGGCAATTACCACCCTCACTCTGCACAAGTCAAGGGACGGCAATTCCCACCCTCACTCTGCACAAGTCAAGGGACGGCAATTCCCACCCTCACTCTGGTCAAGTCAAGGGACGGCAATTCCCACCCTCACTCTGCTCAAGGCAAGGGACGGCAATTCCCACCCTCACTCTGCACAAGTCAAGGGACGGCAATTCCCACCCTCACTCTGGTCAAGTCAAGGGACGGCAATTCCCACCCACACTCTGCTCAAGGCAAGGGACGGCAATTCCCACCCTCACTCTGCACAAGTCAAGGGACGGCAATTCCCACCCTCACTCTGGTCAAGTCAAGGGACGGCAATTCCCACCCTCACTCTGCTCAAGTCAAGGGACGGCAATTCCAACCCTCACTCTGCTCAAGTCAAGGGACGGCAATTCCCACCCTCACTCTGCTCAAGGCAAGAGACGGCAATTCCCACACTCACTCTGTCCAAGTAAAGGGACGGCAATTCCCACCCTCACTCTGCTCAAGTCAAGGGACGGCAATTCCCACCCTCACTCTGCCCAAGTCAAGGGACGGCAATTCCAACCCTCACTCTGCTCAAGTCAAGGGACGGCAATTCCCACCCTCACTCTGCTCAAGTCAAGGGACGGCAATTCCCACCCTCACTGTGCTCAAGGCAAGGGACGCAATTCCCACCCTGACTCTGTCCACGTAAAGGGACGGCAATTCCCACACTCACTCTGTCCAAGTAAAGGGACGGCAATTCCCACACTCACTCTGCTCAAGTCAGGGACGGCAATTACCACCCTCACTCTGCACAAGTCAAGGGACGGCAATTCCCACCCTCACTCTGCACAAGTCAAGGGACGGCAATTCCCACCCTCACTCTGCTCAAGGCAAGGGACGGCAATTCCCACCCTCACTCTGCACAAGTCAAGGGACGGCAATTCCCACCCTCACTCTGGTCAAGTCAAGGGACGGCAATTCCCACCCCGACTCTGCTCAAGTCAAGGGACGGCAATTCCAACCCTCACTCTGCTCAAGTCAAGGGACGGCAATTCCCACCCTCACTCTGCTCAAGGCAAGAGACGGCAATTCCCACACTCACTCTGTCCAAGTAAAGGGACGGCAATTCCCACCCTCACTCTGCTCAAGTCAAGGGACGGCAATTCCCACCCTCACTCTGCCCAAGTCAAGGGACGGCAATTCCAACCCTCACTCTGCTCAAGTCAAGGGACGGCAATTCCCACCCTCACTCTGCTCAAGTCAAGGGACGGCAATTCCAACCCTCACTCTGCACAAGTCAAGGGACGGCAATTCCCACCCTCACTCTGTCCAAGTAAAGGGACGGCAATTCCCACACTCACTCTGTCCAAGTAAAGGGACGGCAATTCCCACACTCACTCTGTCCAAGTCAAGGGACGGCAATTCCCACCCTCACTCTGCACAAGTCAGGGGACGGCAATTCCCACCCTCACTCTGCTCAAGTCAAGGGACGGCAATTCCCACCCTCACTCTGCTCAAGTCAAGGGACGGCAATTACCACCCTCACTCTGCACAAGTCAAGGGACGGCAATTCCCACCCTCACTCTGCACAAGTCAAGGGACGGCAATTCCCACCCTCACTCTGGTCAAGTCAAGGGACGGCAATTCCCACCCTCACTCTGCTCAAGGCAAGGGACGGCAATTCCCACCCTCACTCTGCACAAGTCAAGGGACGGCAATTCCCACCCTCACTCTGGTCAAGTCAAGGGACGGCAATTCCCACCCACACTCTGCTCAAGGCAAGGGACGGCAATTCCCACCCTCACTCTGCACAAGTCAAGGGACGGCAATTCCCACCCTCACTCTGGTCAAGTCAAGGGACGGCAATTCCCACCCTCACTCTGCTCAAGTCAAGGGACGGCAATTCCAACCCTCACTCTGCTCAAGTCAAGGGACGGCAATTCCCACCCTCACTCTGCTCAAGGCAAGAGACGGCAATTCCCACACTCACTCTGTCCAAGTAAAGGGACGGCAATTCCCACCCTCACTCTGCTCAAGTCAAGGGACGGCAATTCCCACCCTCACTCTGCCCAAGTCAAGGGACGGCAATTCCAACCCTCACTCTGCTCAAGTCAAGGGACGGCAATTCCCACCCTCACTCTGCTCAAGTCAAGGGACGGCAATTCCCACCCTCACTGTGCTCAAGGCAAGGGACGCAATTCCCACCCTGACTCTGTCCACGTAAAGGGACGGCAATTCCCACACTCACTCTGTCCAAGTAAAGGGACGGCAATTCCCACACTCACTCTGCTCAAGTCAGGGACGGCAATTACCACCCTCACTCTGCACAAGTCAAGGGACGGCAATTCCCACCCTCACTCTGCACAAGTCAAGGGACGGCAATTCCCACCCTCACTCTGCTCAAGGCAAGGGACGGCAATTCCCACCCTCACTCTGCACAAGTCAAGGGACGGCAATTCCCACCCTCACTCTGGTCAAGTCAAGGGACGGCAATTCCCACCCCGACTCTGCTCAAGTCAAGGGACGGCAATTCCAACCCTCACTCTGCTCAAGTCAAGGGACGGCAATTCCCACCCTCACTCTGCTCAAGGCAAGAGACGGCAATTCCCACACTCACTCTGTCCAAGTAAAGGGACGGCAATTCCCACCCTCACTCTGCTCAAGTCAAGGGACGGCAATTCCCACCCTCACTCTGCCCAAGTCAAGGGACGGCAATTCCAACCCTCACTCTGCTCAAGTCAAGGGACGGCAATTCCCACCCTCACTCTGCTCAAGTCAAGGGACGGCAATTCCCACCCTCACTGTGCTCAAGGCAAGGGACGCAATTCCCACCCTGACTCTGTCCACGTAAAGGGACGGCAATTCCCACACTCACTCTGTCCAAGTAAAGGGACGGCAATTCCCACACTCACTCTGCTCAAGTCAGGGACGGCAATTACCACCCTCACTCTGCACAAGTCAAGGGACGGCAATTCCCACCCTCACTCTGCACAAGTCAAGGGACGGCAATTCCCACCCTCACTCTGGTCAAGTCAAGGGACGGCAATTCCCACCCTCACTCTGCTCAAGGCAAGGGACGGCAATTCCCACCCTCACTCTGCGCAAGTCAAGGGACGGCAATTCCCACCCTCACTCTGCTCAAGTCAAGGGACGGCAATTCCCACCCTCACTCTGCTCAAGTCAAGGGACGGCAATTCCAACCCTCACTCTGCTCAAGTCAAGGGACGGCAATTCCCACCCTCACTCTGCTCAAGTCAAGGGACGGCAATTCCCACCCTCATTGTGCTCAAGGCAAGGGACGGCAATTCCCACCCTGACTCTGTCCAAGTAAAGGGACGGCAATTCCCACCCTCACTCTGCTCAAGTCAAGGGACGGCAATTCCCACCCTCACTGTGCTCAAGGCAAGGGACGGCAATTCCCACCCTGACTCTGTCCAAGTAAAGGGACGGCAATTCCCACCCTCACTCTGGTCAAGTCAAGGGACGGCAATTCCCACCCTGACTCTGTCCAAGTAAAGGGAAGGCAATTCCCCCCCCCCCCCCCTCACTCTGCTCAAGTCAAGGGACGCAATTCCCACCCTCACTCTGCTCAAGTCAAAGGACGGCAATTCCCACCCTCACTCTGCTCAAGTCAAGGGACGGCAATTCCCACCCTCACTCTGCTCAAGTCAAGGGACACAATTCCCACCCTGACTCTGTCCAAGTAAAGGGACGGCAATTCCCACACTCACTCTGTCCAAGTCAAGGGACGGCAATTCCCACCCTCACTCTTCTCAAGTCAAGGGACGGCAATTCCCACCCTCACTCTGCACAAGTCAAGGGACGGCAATTCCCACCCTCACTCTGTCCAAGTAAAGGGACGGCAATTCCCACACTCACTCTGTCCAAGTAAAGGGACGGCAATTCCCACACTCACTCTGTCCAAGTCAAGGGACGGCAATTCCCACCCTCACTCTGCACAAGTCAGGGGACGGCAATTCCCACCCTCACTCTGGTCAAGTCAAGGGACGGCAATTCCCACCCTCACTCTGCTCAAGTCAAGGGACGGCAATTACCACCCTCACTCTGCACAAGTCAAGGGACGGCAATTCCCACTCTCACTCTGCACAAGTCAAGGGACGGCAATTCCCACCCTCACTCTGCTCAAGTCAAGTGACGGCAATTCCCACCCTCACTCTGCTCAAGTCAAGGGAAGGCAATTCCCACCCTCACTGTGCTCAAGGCAAGGGACGGCAATTCCCACCCTCACTCTGCTCAAGGCAAGGGACGGCAATTCCCAGCCTCACTTTGCTCAAGTCAAGGGACGGCAATTCCCACCCTCACTCTGCTCAAGGCAAGGGACGGCAATTCCCACACTCACTCTGTCCAAGTCAAGGGACGGCAATTCCCACCCTCACTCTGTCCAAGTCAAGGGACGGCAATTCCAACCCTCACTCTGCTCAAGTCAAGGGACGGCAATTCCCACCCTGACTCTGTCCAAGTAAAGGGACGGCAATTCCCACCCTCACTCTGCTCAAGTCAAGGGACGGCAATTCCCACCCTCACTCTGCTCAAGGCAAGGGACGGCAAGTCCCACCCTCACTGTGCTCAAGGCAAGGGACGGCAATTCCCACCCTCACTCTGCCCAAGGCAAGGGACGGCAATTCCCACCTTCACTGTGCTCAAGGCAAGAGACGGCAATTCCCACACTCACTCTGTCAAAGTCAAGGGACGGCAATTCCCACACTCACTCTGTCAAAGTCAAGGGACGGCAATTCCCACCCTCACTCTGCTCACGTCAAGGGACGGCAATTCCCATCCTCACTCTGCTCAAGGCAAGGGACGGCAATTCCCACCCTCACTCTGCTCAAGGCAAGGGACGGCAATTCCCACCCTCACTCTGCTCAAGTCAAGGGACGGCAATTCCCACCCTCACTCTGGTCAAGTCAAGGGACGGCAATTCCCACCCCGACTCTGCTCAAGTCAAGGGACGGCAATTCCAACCCTCACTCTGCTCAAGTCAAGGGACGGCAATTCCCACCCTCACTCTGCTCAAGGCAAGAGACGGCAATTCCCACACTCACTCTGTCCAAGTAAAGGGACGGCAATTCCCACCCTCACTCTGCTCAAGTCAAGGGACGGCAATTCCCACCCTCACTCTGCCCAAGTCAAGGGACGGCAATTCCAACCCTCACTCTGCTCAAGTCAAGGGACGGCAATTCCCACCCTCACTCTGCTCAAGTCAAGGGACGGCAATTCCCACCCTCACTGTGCTCAAGGCAAGGGACGCAATTCCCACCCTGACTCTGTCCACGTAAAGGGACGGCAATTCCCACACTCACTCTGTCCAAGTAAAGGGACGGCAATTCCCACACTCACTCTGCTCAAGTCAGGGACGGCAATTACCACCCTCACTCTGCACAAGTCAAGGGACGGCAATTCCCACCCTCACTCTGCACAAGTCAAGGGACGGCAATTCCCACCCTCACTCTGGTCAAGTCAAGGGACGGCAATTCCCACCCTCACTCTGCTCAAGGCAAGGGACGGCAATTCCCACCCTCACTCTGCGCAAGTCAAGGGACGGCAATTCCCACCCTCACTCTGCTCAAGTCAAGGGACGGCAATTCCCACCCTCACTCTGCTCAAGTCAAGGGACGGCAATTCCAACCCTCACTCTGCTCAAGTCAAGGGACGGCAATTCCCACCCTCACTCTGCTCAAGTCAAGGGACGGCAATTCCCACCCTCATTGTGCTCAAGGCAAGGGACGGCAATTCCCACCCTGACTCTGTCCAAGTAAAGGGACGGCAATTCCCACCCTCACTCTGCTCAAGTCAAGGGACGGCAATTCCCACCCTCACTGTGCTCAAGGCAAGGGACGGCAATTCCCACCCTGACTCTGTCCAAGTAAAGGGACGGCAATTCCCACCCTCACTCTGGTCAAGTCAAGGGACGGCAATTCCCACCCTGACTCTGTCCAAGTAAAGGGAAGGCAATTCCCCCCCCCCCCCCCCCTCACTCTGCTCAAGTCAAGGGACGCAATTCCCACCCTCACTCTGCTCAAGTCAAAGGACGGCAATTCCCACCCTCACTCTGCTCAAGTCAAGGGACGGCAATTCCCACCCTCACTCTGCTCAAGTCAAGGGACACAATTCCCACCCTGACTCTGTCCAAGTAAAGGGACGGCAATTCCCACACTCACTCTGTCCAAGTCAAGGGACGGCAATTCCCACCCTCACTCTTCTCAAGTCAAGGGACGGCAATTCCCACCCTCACTCTGCACAAGTCAAGGGACGGCAATTCCCACCCTCACTCTGTCCAAGTAAAGGGACGGCAATTCCCACACTCACTCTGTCCAAGTAAAGGGACGGCAATTCCCACACTCACTCTGTCCAAGTCAAGGGACGGCAATTCCCACCCTCACTCTGCACAAGTCAGGGGACGGCAATTCCCACCCTCACTCTGGTCAAGTCAAGGGACGGCAATTCCCACCCTCACTCTGCTCAAGTCAAGGGACGGCAATTACCACCCTCACTCTGCACAAGTCAAGGGACGGCAATTCCCACTCTCACTCTGCACAAGTCAAGGGACGGCAATTCCCACCCTCACTCTGCTCAAGTCAAGTGACGGCAATTCCCACCCTCACTCTGCTCAAGTCAAGGGAAGGCAATTCCCACCCTCACTGTGCTCAAGGCAAGGGACGGCAATTCCCACCCTCACTCTGCTCAAGGCAAGGGACGGCAATTCCCAGCCTCACTTTGCTCAAGTCAAGGGACGGCAATTCCCACCCTCACTCTGCTCAAGGCAAGGGACGGCAATTCCCACACTCACTCTGTCCAAGTCAAGGGACGGCAATTCCCACCCTCACTCTGTCCAAGTCAAGGGACGGCAATTCCAACCCTCACTCTGCTCAAGTCAAGGGACGGCAATTCCCACCCTGACTCTGTCCAAGTAAAGGGACGGCAATTCCCACCCTCACTCTGCTCAAGTCAAGGGACGGCAATTCCCACCCTCACTCTGCTCAAGGCAAGGGACGGCAAGTCCCACCCTCACTGTGCTCAAGGCAAGGGACGGCAATTCCCACCCTCACTCTGCCCAAGGCAAGGGACGGCAATTCCCACCTTCACTGTGCTCAAGGCAAGAGACGGCAATTCCCACACTCACTCTGTCAAAGTCAAGGGACGGCAATTCCCACACTCACTCTGTCAAAGTCAAGGGACGGCAATTCCCACCCTCACTCTGCTCACGTCAAGGGACGGCAATTCCCATCCTCACTCTGCTCAAGGCAAGGGACGGCAATTCCCACCCTCACTCTGCTCAAGGCAAGGGACGGCAATTCCCACCCTCACTCTGCTCAAGTCAAGGGACGGCAATTCCCACCCTCACTCTGCTCAAGGCAAGGGACGGCAATTCCCACCCTCACTCTGCTCAAGGCAAGGGACGGCAATTCCCACCCCTCACTCTGGTCAAGGCAAGGGACGGCAATTCCCACACTCACTCTGTCAAAGTCAAGGGACGGCAATTCCCACCCTCACTCTGCACAAGTCAAGGGACGGCAATTCCCACCCTCACACTGCTCAAGTCAAGTGACGGCAATTCCCACCCTCACTCTGCTCAAGTCAAGGGACGGCAATTCCCACGCTCACTCTGCTCAAGGCAAGGGACGGCAATTCCCACCCTCACTCTGCTCAGGGCAAGGGACGGCAATTCCCACCCTCACTCTGGTCAAGTCAAGGGACGGCAATTCCCACACTCACTCTGTCCAAGTAAAGGGACGGCAATTCCCACCCTCACTCTGCTCAAGGCAAGGGACGGCAATTCCCACCCTCACTCTGGTCAAGTCAAGGGACGGCAATTCCCACCCTCACTCTGCTCAAGGCAAGGGACGGAAATTCCCACACTCACTCTGCACAAGTCAAGGGACGGCAATTCCCACCCTCACTCTGGTCAAGTCAAGGAACGGCAATTCCCACCCTCACTATGCTCAGGTCAAGGGACGGCAATTCCAACCCTCACTCTGCTCAAGTCAAGGGACGCAATTACCACCCTCACTCTGCTCAAGTCAAGGGACTGCAATTCCCACACTCACTCTGTCCAAGTAAAGGGACGGCAATTCCCACCATCACTCTGCTCAAGGCAAGGGACGGCAATTCCCACCCTCACTCTGCTCAAGTCAAGGGACGGCAATTCCCACCCTCACTCTGTCCAAGTCAAGGGACGGCAATTCCCAGCCTCACTTTGCTCAAGTCAAGGGACGGCAATTCCCACCCTCACTCTGCTCAAGTCACGGGACGGCAATTCCCACCCTGACTCTGTCCAAGTAAAGGGACGGCAATTCCCACACTCACTCTGTCCAAGTCAAGGGACGGTAATTCCCACCCTCACTCTGTCCAAGTCAAGGGACGGTAATTCCCACCCTCACTCTGCTCAAGTCAAGGGACGGATATTCCCACCCTCACTCTGCTCAAGTCAAGGGACGGCAATTCCCACCCTCACTCTGTCCAAGTCAAGGGACGGCAATTCCCAGCCTCACTTTGCTCAAGTCAAGGGACGGCAATTCCCACCCTCACTCTGCTCAAGTCACGGGACGGCAATTCCCACCCTGACTCTGTCCAAGTAAAGGGACGGCAATTCCCACCCTCACTCTGTCCAAGTCAAGGGACGGCAATTCCCAGCCTCACTTTGCTCAAGTCAAGGGACGGCAATTCCCACCCTCACTCTGCTCAAGTCAAGGGACGGATATTCCCACCCTGACTCTGTCCAAGTAAAGGTACGCAATTCCCACCCTCACTCTATCCAAGTCAAGGGACGGCAATTCCCACCCTCACTCTTCTCAAGTCAAGGGACGGCAATTCCCACCCTGACTATGTCCAAGTAAAGGGACGGCAATTCCCACACTCACTCTGTCAAAGTCAAGGGACGGCAATTCCCACCCTCACTCTGCACAAGTCAAGGGACGGCAATTCCCACCCTCACTCTGCTCAAGTCAAGTGACGGCAATTCCCACCCTCACTCTGCTCAAGTCAAGGGAAGGCAATTCCCACCCTCACTGTGCTCAAGGCAAGGGACGGCAATTCCCACCCTCACTCTGCTCAAGGCAAGGGACGGCAATTCCCACCCTCACTCTGGTCAAGTCAAGGGACGGCAATTCCCACCCTCACTCTGCTCAAGGCAAGGGACGGCAATTCCCACACTCACTCTGTCCAAGTCAAGGTACGGCAATTCCCACCCTCACTCTGTCCAAGTCAAGGGACGGCAATTCCAACCCTCACTCTGCTCAAGTCAAGGGACGGCAATTCCCACCCTGACTCTGTCCAAGTAAAGGGACGGCAATTCCCACCCTCACTCTGCTCAAGTCAAGGGACGGCTATTCCCACCCTCACTCTGCTCAAGGCAAGGGACGGCAAGTCCCACCCTCACTGTGCTCAAGGCAAGGGACGGCAATTCCCACCCTCACTCTGCCCAAGGCAAGGGACGGCAATTCCCACCTTCACTGTGCTCAAGGCAAGAGACGGCAATTCCCACACTCACTCTGTCAAAGTCAAGGGACGGCAATTCCCACACTCACTCTGTCAAAGTCAAGGGACGGCAATTCCCACCCTCACTCTGCTCACGTCAAGGGACGGCAATTCCCACCCTCACTCTGCTCAAGTCAAGTGACGGCAATTCCCACCCTCACTCTGCTCAAGTCAAGGGAAGGCAATTCCCACCCTCACTGTGCTCAAGGCAAGGGACGGCAATTCCCACCCTCACTCTGCTCAAGGCAAGGGACGGCAATTCCCACCCTCACTCTGGTCAAGTCAAGGGACGGCAATTCCCACCCTCACTCTGCTCAAGGCAAGGGACGGCAATTCCCACACTCACTCTGCCCAAGGCAAGGGACGGCAATTCCCACCTTCACTGTGCTCAAGGCAAGAGACGGCAATTCCCACACTCACTCTGTCAAAGTCAAGGGACGGCAATTCCCACACTCACTCTGTCAAAGTCAAGGGACGGCAATTCCCACCCTCACTCTGCTCACGTCAAGGGACGGCAATTCCCACCCTCACTCTGCTCAAGTCAAGTGACGGCAATTCCCACCCTCACTCTGCTCAAGTCAAGGGAAGGCAATTCCCACCCTCACTGTGCTCAAGGCAAGGGACGGCAATTCCCACCCTCACTCTGCTCAAGGCAAGGGACGGCAATTCCCACCCTCACTCTGGTCAAGTCAAGGGACGGCAATTCCCACCCTCACTCTGCTCAAGGCAAGGGACGGCAATTCCCACACTCACTCTGTCCAAGTCAAGGTACGGCAATTCCCACCCTCACTCTGTCCAAGTCAAGGGACGGCAATTCCAACCCTCACTCTGCTCAAGTCAAGGGACGGCAATTCCCACCCTGACTCTGTCCAAGTAAAGGGACGGCAATTCCCACCCTCACTCTGCTCAAGTCAAGGGACGGCTATTTCCACCCTCACTCTGCTCAAGGCAAGGGACGGCAAGTCCCACCCTCACTGTGCTCAAGGCAAGGGACGGCAATTCCCACCCTCACTCTGCCCAAGGCAAGGGACGGCAATTCCCACCTTCACTGTGCTCAAGGCAAGAGACGGCAATTCCCACACTCACTCTGTCAAAGTCAAGGGACGGCAATTCCCACACTCACTCTGTCAAAGTCAAGGGACGGCAATTCCCACCCTCACTCTGCTCACGTCAAGGGACGGCAATTCCCATCCTCACTCTGCTCAAGGCAAGGGACGGCAATTCCCACCCTCACTCTGGTCAAGTCAAGGGACGGCAATTCCCACCCTAACTATGCTCAAGTCAAGGGACGGCAACTGCAACCCTCACTCTGCTCAAGTCAAGTGACGCAATTCCCACGCTCACTCTGCTCAAGGCAAGGGACGGCAATTCCCACCCTCACTGTGCTCAAGGCAAGGGACGGCAATTCCCACCCTGACTCTGCTCAAGTCAAGGGACGGCAATTCCCACCCTCACTGTGCTCAAGGCAAGGGACGGCAATTCCCACACTGACTCTGTCCAAGTAAAGGGACGGCAATTCCCACCCTCACTCTGCTCAAGTCAAGGGACGGCAATTCCCACCCTCACTGTGCTCAAGGCAAGGGACGGCAATTCCCACCCTGACTCTGTCCAAGTAAAGGGACGGCAATTCCCACCCTCACTCTGGTCAAGTCAAGGGACGGCAATTCCCACCCTGACTCTGTCCAAGTAAAGGGACGGCAATTCCCACCCTCACTCTGCTCAAGTCAAGGGACGCAATTCCCACCCTCACTCTGCTCAAGTCAAAGGACGGCAATTCCCACCCTCACTCTGCTCAAGTCAAGGGACGGCAATTCCCACCCTCACTCTGCTCAAGTCAAGGGACACAATTCCCACCCTGACTCTGTCCAAGTAAAGGGACGGCAATTCCCACACTCACTCTGTCCAAGTCAAGGGACGGCAATTCCCACCCTCACTCTTCTCAAGTCAAGGGACGGCAATTCCCACCCTCACTCTGCACAAGTCAAGGGACGGCAATTCCCACCCTCACTCTGTCCAAGTAAAGGGACGGCAATTCCCACACTCACTCTGTCCAAGTAAAGGGACGGCAATTCCCACACTCACTCTGTCCAAGTCAAGGGACGGCAATTCCCACCCTCACTCTGCACAAGTCAGGGGACGGCAATTCCCACCCTCACTCTGGTCAAGTCAAGGGACGGCAATTCCCACCCTCACTCTGCTCAAGTCAAGGGACGGCAATTACCACCCTCACTCTGCACAAGTCAAGGGACGGCAATTCCCACCCTCACTCTGCACAAGTCAAGGGACGGCAATTCCCACCCTCACTCTGCTCAAGTCAAGTGACGGCAATTCCCACCCTCACTCTGCTCAAGGCAAGGGACGGCAATTCCCACACTCACTCTGTCCAAGTCAAGGTACGGCAATTCCCACCCTCACTCTGTCCAAGTCAAGGGACGGCAATTCCAACCCTCACTCTGCTCAAGTCAAGGGACGGCAATTCCCACCCTGACTCTGTCCAAGTAAAGGGACGGCAATTCCCACCCTCACTCTGCTCAAGTCAAGGGACGGCTATTCCCACCCTCACTCTGCTCAAGGCAAGGGACGGCAAGTCCCACCCTCACTGTGCTCAAGGCAAGGGACGGCAATTCCCACCCTCACTCTGCCCAAGGCAAGGGACGGCAATTCCCACCTTCACTGTGCTCAAGGCAAGAGACGGCAATTCCCACACTCACTCTGTCAAAGTCAAGGAACGGCAATTCCCACACTCACTCTGTCAAAGTCAAGGGACGGCAATTCCCACCCTCACTCTGCTCACGTCAAGGGACGGCAATTCCCATCCTCACTCTGCTCAAGGCAAGGGACGGCAATTCCCACCCTCACTCTGGTCAAGTCAAGGGACGGCAATTCCCACCCTAACTATGCTCAAGTCAAGGGACGGCAACTGCAACCCTCACTCTGCTCAAGTCAAGTGACGCAATTCCCACGCTCACTCTGCTCAAGGCAAGGGACGGCAATTCCCACCCTCACTGTGCTCAAGGCAAGGGACGGCAATTCCCACCCTGACTCTGCTCAAGTCAAGGGACGGCAATTCCCACCCTCACTGTGCTCAAGGCAAGGGACGGCAATTCCCACCCTGACTCTGTCCAAGTAAAGGGACGGCAATTCCCACCCTCACTCTGCTCAAGTCAAGGGACGGCAATTCCCACCCTCACTGTGCTCAAGGCAAGGGACGGCAATTCCCACCCTGACTCTGTCCAAGTAAAGGGACGGCAATTCCCACCCTCACTCTGGTCAAGTCAAGGGACGGCAATTCCCACCCTGACTCTGTCCAAGTAAAGGGACGGCAATTCCCACCCTCACTCTGCTCAAGTCAAGGGACGCAATTCCCACCCTCACTCTGCTCAAGTCAAAGGACGGCAATTCCCACCCTCACTCTGCTCAAGTCAAGGGACGGCAATTCCCACCCTCACTCTGCTCAAGTCAAGGGACACAATTCCCACCCTGACTCTGTCCAAGTAAAGGGACGGCAATTCCCACACTCACTCTGTCCAAGTCAAGGGACGGCAATTCCCACCCTCACTCTTCTCAAGTCAAGGGACGGCAATTCCCACCCTCACTCTGCACAAGTCAAGGGACGGCAATTCCCACCCTCACTCTGTCCAAGTAAAGGGACGGCAATTCCCACACTCACTCTGTCCAAGTAAAGGGACGGCAATTCCCACACTCACTCTGTCCAAGTCAAGGGACGGCAATTCCCACCCTCACTCTGCACAAGTCAGGGGACGGCAATTCCCACCCTCACTCTGGTCAAGTCAAGGGACGGCAATTCCCACCCTCACTCTGCTCAAGTCAAGGGACGGCAATTACCACCCTCACTCTGCACAAGTCAAGGGACGGCAATTCCCACCCTCACTCTGCACAAGTCAAGGGACGGCAATTCCCACCCTCACTCTGCTCAAGTCAAGTGACGGCAATTCCCACCCTCACTCTGCTCAAGTCAAGGGAAGGCAATTCCCACCCTCACTGTGCTCAAGGCAAGGGACGGCAATTCCGACCCTCACTCTGCTCAAGGCAAGGGACGGCAATTCCCACCCTCACTCTGGTCAAGTCAAGGGACGGCAATTCCCACCCTCACTCTGCTCAAGGCAAGGGACGGCAATTCCCACACTCACTCTGTCCAAGTCAAGGGACGGCAATTCCCACCCTCACTCTGTCCAAGTCAAGGGACGGCAATTCCAACCCTCACTCTGCTCAAGTCAAGGGACGGCAATTCCCACCCTGACTCTGCTCAAGTCAAGGGACGGCAATTCCCACCCTCACTCTGCTCAAGGCAAGGGACGGCAATTCCCACCCTCACTCTGCTCAAGGCAAGGGACGGCAATTCCCACCCCTCACTCTGGTCAAGGCAAGGGACGGCAATTCCCACACTCACTCTGTCAAAGTCAAGGGACGGCAATTCCCACCCTCACTCTGCACAAGTCAAGGGACGGCAATTCCCACCCTCACTCTGCTCAAGTCAAGTGACGGCAATTCCCACCCTCACTCTGCTCAAGTCAAGGGACGGCAATTCCCACGCTCACTCTGCTCAAGGCAAGGGACGGCAATTCCCACCCTCACTCTGCTCAGGGCAAGGGACGGCAATTCCCACCCTCACTCTGGTCAAGTCAAGGGACGGCAATTCCCACACTCACTCTGTCCAAGTAAAGGGACGGCAATTCCCACCCTCACTCTGCTCAAGGCAAGGGACGGCAATTCCCACCCTCACTCTGGTCAAGTCAAGGGACGGCAATTCCCACCCTCACTCTGCTCAAGACAAGGGACGGAAATTCCCACACTCACTCTGCACAAGTCAAGGGACGGCAATTCCCACCCTCACTCTGGTCAAGTCAAGGGACGGCAATTCCCACCCTCACTATGCTCAGGTCAAGGGACGGCAATTCCAACCCTCACTCTGCTCAAGTCAAGGGACGCAATTACCACCCTCACTCTGCTCAAGTCAAGGGACTGCAATTCCCACACTCACTCTGTCCAAGTAAAGGGACGGCAATTCCCACCATCACTCTGCTCAAGGCAAGGGACGGCAATTCCCACCCTCACTCTGCTCAAGTCAAGGGACGGCAATTCCCACCCTCACTCTGTCCAAGTCAAGGGACGGCAATTCCCAGCCTCACTTTGCTCAAGTCAAGGGACGGCAATTCCCACCCTCACTCTGCTCAAGTCACGGGACGGCAATTCCCACCCTGACTCTGTCCAAGTAAAGGGACGGCAATTCCCACACTCACTCTGTCCAAGTCAAGGGACGGTAATTCCCACCCTCACTCTGTCCAAGTCAAGGGACGGTAATTCCCACCCTCACTCTGCTCAAGTCAAGGGACGGATATTCCCACCCTCACTCTGCTCAAGTCAAGGGACGGCAATTCCCACCCTCACTCTGTCCAAGTCAAGGGACGGCAATTCCCAGCCTCACTTTGCTCAAGTCAAGGGACGGCAATTCCCACCCTCACTCTGCTCAAGTCACGGGACGGCAATTCCCACCCTGACTCTGTCCAAGTAAAGGGACGGCAATTCCCACACTCACTCTGTCCAAGTCAAGGGACGGCAATTCCCAGCCTCACTTTGCTCAAGTCAAGGGACGGCAATTCCCAGCCTCACTCTGCTCAAGTCAAGGGACGGCAATTCCCACCCTCACTCTGTCCAAGTCAAGGGACGGCAATTCCCAGCCTCACTTTGCTCAAGTCAAGGGACGGCAATTCCCACCCTCACTCTGCTCAAGTCACGGGACGGCAATTCCCACCCTGACTCTGTCCAAGTAAAGGGACGGCAATTCCCACACTCACTCTGTCCAAGTCAAGGGACGGCAATTCCCAGCCTCACTTTGCTCAAGTCAAGGGACGGCAATTCCCAGCCTCACTCTGCTCAAGTCAAGGGACGGCAATTCCCACCCTCACTCTGTCCAAGTCAAGGGACGGCAATTCCCAGCCTCACTTTGCTCAAGTCAAGGGACGGCAATTCCCACCCTCACTCTGCTCAGGGCAAGGGACGGCAATTCCCACCCTCACTCTGGTCAAGTCAAGGGACGGCAATTCCCACACTCACTCTGTCCAAGTAAAGGGACGGCAATTCCCAGCCTCACTCTGCTCAAGGCAAGGGACGGCAATTCCCACCCTCACTCTGGTCAAGTCAAGGGACGGCAATTCCCACCCTCACTCTGCTCAAGGCAAGGGACGGAAATTCCCACACTCACTCTGCACAAGTCAAGGGACGGCAATTCCCACCCTCACTCTGGTCAAGTCAAGGGACGGCAATTCCCACCCTCACTATGCTCAGGTCAAGGGACGGCAATTCCAACCCTCACTCTGCTCAAGTCAAGGGACGCAATTACCACCCTCACTCTGCTCAAGTCAAGGGACTGCAATTCCCACACTCACTCTGTCCAAGTAAAGGGACGGCAATTCCCACCATCACTCTGCTCAAGGCAAGAGACGGCAATTCCCACCCTCACTCTGCTCAAGTCAAGGGACGGCAATTCCCACCCTCACTCTGTCCAAGTCAAGGGACGGCAATTCCCAGCCTCACTTTGCTCAAGTCAAGGGACGGCAATTCCCACCCTCACTCTGCTCAAGTCACGGGACGGCAATTCCCACCCTGACTCTGTCCAAGTAAAGGGACGGCAATTCCCACACTCACTCTGTCCAAGTCAAGGGACGGTAATTCCCACCCTCACTCTGTCCAAGTCAAGGGACGGTAATTCCCACCCTCTCTCTGCTCAAGTCAAGGGACGGATATTCCCACCCTCACTCTGCTCAAGTCAAGGGACGGAAATTCCCACACTCACTCTGCACAAGTCAAGGGACGGCAATTCCCACCCTCACTCTGGTCAAGTCAAGGGACGGCAATTCCCACCCTCACTACGCTCAGGTCAAGGGACGGCAATTCCAACCCTCACTCTGCTCAAGTCAAGGGACGCAATTACCACCCTCACTCTGCTCAAGTCAAGGGACTGCAATTCCCACACTCACTCTGTCCAAGTAAAGGGACGGCAATTCCCACCATCACTCTGCTCAAGGCAAGGGACGGCAATTCCCACCCTCACTCTGCTCAAGTCAAGGGACGGCAATTCCCACCCTCACTCTGTCCAAGTCAAGGGACGGCAATTCCCAGCCTCACTTTGCTCAAGTCACGGGACGGCAATTCCCACCCTGACTCTGTCCAAGTAAAGGGACGGCAATTCCCACACTCACTCTGTCCAAGTCAAGGGACGGTAATTCCCACCCTCACTCTGTCCAAGTCAAGGGACGGTAATTCCCACCCTCTCTCTGCTCAAGTCAAGGGACGGATATTCCCACCCTCACTCTGCTCAAGTCAAGGGACGGCAATTCCCACCCTCACTCTGTCCAAGTCAAGGGACGGCAATTCCCAGCCTCACTTTGCTCAAGTCAAGGGACGGCAATTCCCACCCTCACTCTGCTCAAGTCACGGGACGGCAATTCCCACCCTGACTCTGTCCAAGTAAAGGGACGGCAATTCCCACACTCACTCTGTCCAAGTCAAGGGACGGCAATTCCCAGCCTCACTTTGCTCAAGTCAAGGGACGGCAATTCCCAGCCTCACTCTGCTCAAGTCAAGGGACGGCAATTCCCACCCTCACTCTGTCCAAGTCAAGGGACGGCAATTCCCAGCCTCACTTTGCTCAAGTCAAGGGACGGCAATTCCAACCCTCACTCTGCTCAAGTCACGGGACGGCAATTCCCACCCTGACTCTGTCCAAGTAAAGGGACGGCAATTCCCACACTCACTCTGTCCAAGTCAAGGGACGGCAATTCCCAGCCTCACTTTGCTCAAGTCAAGGGACGGCAATTCCCACCCTCACTCTGTCCAAGTCAAGGGACGGCAATTCCCACCCTCACTTTGCTCAAGTCACGGGACGGCAATTCCCACCCTGACTCTGTCCAAGTAAAGGGACGGCAATTCCCACACTCACTCTGTCCAAGTCAAGGGACGGTAATTCCCACCCTCACTCTGTCCAAGTCAAGGGACGGTAATTCCCACCCTCTCTCTGCTCAAGTCAAGGGACGGATATTCCCACCCTCACTCTGCTCAAGTCAAGGGACGGCAATTCCCACCCTCACTCTGTCCAAGTCAAGGGACGGCAATTCCCAGCCTCACTTTGCTCAAGTCAAGGGACGGCAATTCCCACCCTCACTCTGCTCAAGTCACGGGACGGCAATTCCCACCCTGACTCTGTCCAAGTAAAGGGACGGCAATTCCCACACTCACTCTGTCCAAGTCAAGGGACGGCAATTCCCAGCCTCACTTTGCTCAAGTCAAGGGACGGCAATTCCCAGCCTCACTCTGCTCAAGTCAAGGGACGGCAATTCCCACCCTCACTCTGTCCAAGTCAAGGGACGGCAATTCCCAGCCTCACTTTGCTCAAGTCAAGGGACGGCAATTCCCACCCTCACTCTGCTCAAGTCACGGGACGGCAATTCCCACCCTGACTCTGTCCAAGTAAAGGGACGGCAATTCCCACACTCACTCTGTCCAAGTCAAGGGACGGCAATTCCCACCCTCACTCTGCTCAAGTCAAGGGACGGCAATTCCCACCCTCACTCTGTCCAAGTCAAGGGACGGCAATTCCCACCCTCACTTTGCTCAAGTCACGGGACGGCAATTCCCACCCTGACTCTGTCCAAGTAAAGGGACGGCAATTCCCACACTCACTCTGTCCAAGTCAAGGGACGGTAATTCCCACCCTCACTCTGTCCAAGTCAAGGGACGGTAATTCCCACCCTCTCTCTGCTCAAGTCAAGGGACGGATATTCCCACCCTCACTCTGCTCAAGTCAAGGGACGGCAATTCCCACCCTCACTCTGTCCAAGTCAAGGGACGGCAATTCCCAGCCTCACTTTGCTCAAGTCAAGGGACGGCAATTCCCACCCTCACTCTGCTCAAGTCACGGGACGGCAATTCCCACCCTGACTCTGTCCAAGTAAAGGGACGGCAATTCCCACACTCACTCTGTCCAAGTCAAGGGACGGCAATTCCCAGCCTCACTTTGCTCAAGTCAAGGGACGGCAATTCCCAGCCTCACTCTGCTCAAGTCAAGGGACGGCAATTCCCACCCTCACTCTGTCCAAGTCAAGGGACGGCAATTCCCAGCCTCACTTTGCTCAAGTCAAGGGACGGCAATTCCCACCCTCACTCTGCTCAAGTCACGGGACGGCAATTCCCACCCTGACTCTGTCCAAGTAAAGGGACGGCAATTCCCACACTCACTCTGTCCAAGTCAAGGGACGGCAATTCCGACCCTCACTCTGCTCAAGGCAAGGGACGGCAATTCCCACCCTCACTCTGGTCAAGTCAAGGGACGGCAATTCCCACCCTCACTCTGCTCAAGGCAAGGGACGGCAATTCCCACACTCACTCTGTCCAAGTCAAGGGACGGCAATTCCCACCCTCACTCTGTCCAAGTCAAGGGACGGCAATTCCAACCCTCACTCTGCTCAAGTCAAGGGACGGCAATTCCCACCCTGACTCTGCTCAAGTCAAGGGACGGCAATTCCCACCCTCACTCTGCTCAAGGCAAGGGACGGCAATTCCCACCCTCACTCTGCTCAAGGCAAGGGACGGCAATTCCCACCCCTCACTCTGGTCAAGGCAAGGGACGGCAATTCCCACACTCACTCTGTCAAAGTCAAGGGACGGCAATTCCCACCCTCACTCTGCACAAGTCAAGGGACGGCAATTCCCACCCTCACTCTGCTCAAGTCAAGTGACGGCAATTCCCACCCTCACTCTGCTCAAGTCAAGGGACGGCAATTCCCACGCTCACTCTGCTCAAGGCAAGGGACGGCAATTCCCACCCTCACTCTGCTCAGGGCAAGGGACGGCAATTCCCACCCTCACTCTGGTCAAGTCAAGGGACGGCAATTCCCACACTCACTCTGTCCAAGTAAAGGGACGGCAATTCCCACCCTCACTCTGCTCAAGGCAAGGGACGGCAATTCCCACCCTCACTCTGGTCAAGTCAAGGGACGGCAATTCCCACCCTCACTCTGCTCAAGACAAGGGACGGAAATTCCCACACTCACTCTGCACAAGTCAAGGGACGGCAATTCCCACCCTCACTCTGGTCAAGTCAAGGGACGGCAATTCCCACCCTCACTATGCTCAGGTCAAGGGACGGCAATTCCAACCCTCACTCTGCTCAAGTCAAGGGACGCAATTACCACCCTCACTCTGCTCAAGTCAAGGGACTGCAATTCCCACACTCACTCTGTCCAAGTAAAGGGACGGCAATTCCCACCATCACTCTGCTCAAGGCAAGGGACGGCAATTCCCACCCTCACTCTGCTCAAGTCAAGGGACGGCAATTCCCACCCTCACTCTGTCCAAGTCAAGGGACGGCAATTCCCAGCCTCACTTTGCTCAAGTCAAGGGACGGCAATTCCCACCCTCACTCTGCTCAAGTCACGGGACGGCAATTCCCACCCTGACTCTGTCCAAGTAAAGGGACGGCAATTCCCACACTCACTCTGTCCAAGTCAAGGGACGGTAATTCCCACCCTCACTCTGTCCAAGTCAAGGGACGGTAATTCCCACCCTCACTCTGCTCAAGTCAAGGGACGGATATTCCCACCCTCACTCTGCTCAAGTCAAGGGACGGCAATTCCCACCCTCACTCTGTCCAAGTCAAGGGACGGCAATTCCAGCCTCACTTTGCTCAAGTCAAGGGACGGCAATTCCCACCCTCACTCTGCTCAAGTCACGGGACGGCAATTCCCACCCTGACTCTGTCCAAGTAAAGGGACGGCAATTCCCACACTCACTCTGTCCAAGTCAAGGGACGGCAATTCCCAGCCTCACTTTGCTCAAGTCAAGGGACGGCAATTCCCAGCCTCACTCTGCTCAAGTCAAGGGACGGCAATTCCCACCCTCACTCTGTCCAAGTCAAGGGACGGCAATTCCCAGCCTCACTTTGCTCAAGTCAAGGGACGGCAATTCCCACCCTCACTCTGCTCAAGTCACGGGACGGCAATTCCCACCCTGACTCTGTCCAAGTAAAGGGACGGCAATTCCCACACTCACTCTGTCCAAGTCAAGGGACGGCAATTCCCAGCCTCACTTTGCTCAAGTCAAGGGACGGCAATTCCCAGCCTCACTCTGCTCAAGTCAAGGGACGGCAATTCCCACCCTCACTCTGTCCAAGTCAAGGGACGGCAATTCCCAGCCTCACTTTGCTCAAGTCAAGGGACGGCAATTCCCACCCTCACTCTGCTCAGGGCAAGGGACGGCAATTCCCACCCTCACTCTGGTCAAGTCAAGGGACGGCAATTCCCACACTCACTCTGTCCAAGTAAAGGGACGGCAATTCCCAGCCTCACTCTGCTCAAGGCAAGGGACGGCAATTCCCACCCTCACTCTGGTCAAGTCAAGGGACGGCAATTCCCACCCTCACTCTGCTCAAGGCAAGGGACGGAAATTCCCACACTCACTCTGCACAAGTCAAGGGACGGCAATTCCCACCCTCACTCTGGTCAAGTCAAGGGACGGCAATTCCCACCCTCACTATGCTCAGGTCAAGGGACGGCAATTCCAACCCTCACTCTGCTCAAGTCAAGGGACGCAATTACCACCCTCACTCTGCTCAAGTCAAGGGACTGCAATTCCCACACTCACTCTGTCCAAGTAAAGGGACGGCAATTCCCACCATCACTCTGCTCAAGGCAAGAGACGGCAATTCCCACCCTCACTCTGCTCAAGTCAAGGGACGGCAATTCCCACCCTCACTCTGTCCAAGTCAAGGGACGGCAATTCCCAGCCTCACTTTGCTCAAGTCAAGGGACGGCAATTCCCACCCTCACTCTGCTCAAGTCACGGGACGGCAATTCCCACCCTGACTCTGTCCAAGTAAAGGGACGGCAATTCCCACACTCACTCTGTCCAAGTCAAGGGACGGTAATTCCCACCCTCACTCTGTCCAAGTCAAGGGACGGTAATTCCCACCCTCTCTCTGCTCAAGTCAAGGGACGGATATTCCCACCCTCACTCTGCTCAAGTCAAGGGACGGAAATTCCCACACTCACTCTGCACAAGTCAAGGGACGGCAATTCCCACCCTCACCTCTGGTCAAGTCAAGGGACGGCAATTCCCACCCTCACTACGCTCAGGTCAAGGGACGGCAATTCCAACCCTCACTCTGCTCAAGTCAAGGGACGCAATTACCACCCTCACTCTGCTCAAGTCAAGGGACTGCAATTCCCACACTCACTCTGTCCAAGTAAAGGGACGGCAATTCCCACCATCACTCTGCTCAAGGCAAGGGACGGCAATTCCCACCCTCACTCTGCTCAAGTCAAGGGACGGCAATTCCCACCCTCACTCTGTCCAAGTCAAGGGACGGCAATTCCCAGCCTCACTTTGCTCAAGTCACGGGACGGCAATTCCCACCCTGACTCTGTCCAAGTAAAGGGACGGCAATTCCCACACTCACTCTGTCCAAGTCAAGGGACGGTAATTCCCACCCTCACTCTGTCCAAGTCAAGGGACGGTAATTCCCACCCTCTCTCTGCTCAAGTCAAGGGACGGATATTCCCACCCTCACTCTGCTCAAGTCAAGGGACGGCAATTCCCACCCTCACTCTGTCCAAGTCAAGGGACGGCAATTCCCAGCCTCACTTTGCTCAAGTCAAGGGACGGCAATTCCCACCCTCACTCTGCTCAAGTCACGGGACGGCAATTCCCACCCTGACTCTGTCCAAGTAAAGGGACGGCAATTCCCACACTCACTCTGTCCAAGTCAAGGGACGGCAATTCCCAGCCTCACTTTGCTCAAGTCAAGGGACGGCAATTCCCAGCCTCACTCTGCTCAAGTCAAGGGACGGCAATTCCCACCCTCACTCTGTCCAAGTCAAGGGACGGCAATTCCCAGCCTCACTTTGCTCAAGTCAAGGGACGGCAATTCCCACCCTCACTCTGCTCAAGTCACGGGACGGCAATTCCCACCCTGACTCTGTCCAAGTAAAGGGACGGCAATTCCCACACTCACTCTGTCCAAGTCAAGGGACGGCAATTCCCAGCCTCACTTTGCTCAAGTCAAGGGACGGCAATTCCCACCCTCACTCTGTCCAAGTCAAGGGACGGCAATTCCCACCCTCACTTTGCTCAAGTCACGGGACGGCAATTCCCACCCTGACTCTGTCCAAGTAAAGGGACGGCAATTCCCACACTCACTCTGTCCAAGTCAAGGGACGGTAATTCCCACCCTCACTCTGTCCAAGTCAAGGGACGGTAATTCCCACCCTCTCTCTGCTCAAGTCAAGGGACGGATATTCCCACCCTCACTCTGCTCAAGTCAAGGGACGGCAATTCCCACCCTCACTCTGTCCAAGTCAAGGGACGGCAATTCCCAGCCTCACTTTGCTCAAGTCAAGGGACGGCAATTCCCACCCTCACTCTGCTCAAGTCACGGGACGGCAATTCCCACCCTGACTCTGTCCAAGTAAAGGGACGGCAATTCCCACACTCACTCTGTCCAAGTCAAGGGACGGCAATTCCCAGCCTCACTTTGCTCAAGTCAAGGGACGGCAATTCCCAGCCTCACTCTGCTCAAGTCAAGGGACGGCAATTCCCACCCTCACTCTGTCCAAGTCAAGGGACGGCAATTCCCAGCCTCACTTTGCTCAAGTCAAGGGACGGCAATTCCCACCCTCACTCTGCTCAAGTCACGGGACGGCAATTCCCACCCTGACTCTGTCCAAGTAAAGGGACGGCAATTCCCACACTCACTCTGTCCAAGTCAAGGGACGGCAATTCCCACCCTCACTCTGCTCAAGTCAAGGGACGGCAATTCCCACCCTCACTCTGTCCAAGTCAAGGGACGGCAATTCCCACCCTCACTTTGCTCAAGTCACGGGACGGCAATTCCCACCCTGACTCTGTCCAAGTAAAGGGACGGCAATTCCCACACTCACTCTGTCCAAGTCAAGGGACGGTAATTCCCACCCTCACTCTGTCCAAGTCAAGGGACGGTAATTCCCACCCTCTCTCTGCTCAAGTCAAGGGACGGATATTCCCACCCTCACTCTGCTCAAGTCAAGGGACGGCAATTCCCACCCTCACTCTGTCCAAGTCAAGGGACGGCAATTCCCAGCCTCACTTTGCTCAAGTCAAGGGACGGCAATTCCCACCCTCACTCTGCTCAAGTCACGGGACGGCAATTCCCACCCTGACTCTGTCCAAGTAAAGGGACGGCAATTCCCACACTCACTCTGTCCAAGTCAAGGGACGGCAATTCCCAGCCTCACTTTGCTCAAGTCAAGGGACGGCAATTCCCAGCCTCACTCTGCTCAAGTCAAGGGACGGCAATTCCCACCCTCACTCTGTCCAAGTCAAGGGACGGCAATTCCCAGCCTCACTTTGCTCAAGTCAAGGGACGGCAATTCCCACCCTCACTCTGCTCAAGTCACGGGACGGCAATTCCCACCCTGACTCTGTCCAAGTAAAGGGACGGCAATTCCCACACTCACTCTGTCCAAGTCAAGGGACGGCAATTCCCAGCCTCACTTTGCTCAAGTCAAGGGACGGCAATTCCCAGCCTCACTCTGCTCAAGTCAAGGGACGGCAATTCCCACCCTCACTCTGTCCAAGTCAAGGGACGGCAATTCCCAGCCTCACTTTGCTCAAGTCAAGGGACGGCAATTCCCACCCTCACTCTGCTCAAGTCAGGGGACGGCAATTCCCACCCTGACTCTGTCCAAGTAAAGGGACGGCAATTCCCACACTCACTCTGTCCAAGTCAAGGGACGGTAATTCCCACCCTCACTCTGTCCAAGTCAAGGGACGGTAATTCCCACCCTCACTCTGCTCAAGTCAAGGGACGGATATTCCCACCCTGACTCTGTCCAAGTAAAGGTACGCAATTCCCACCCTCACTCTATCCAAGTCAAGGGACGGCAATTCCCACCCTCACTCTTCTCAAGTCAAGGGACGGCAATTCCCACCCTGACTATGTCCAAGTAAAGGGACGGCAATTCCCACACTCACTCTGTCAAAGTCAAGGGACGGCAATTCCCACCCTCACTCTGCACAAGTCAAGGGACGGCAATTCCCACCCTCACTCTGCTCAAGTCAAGTGACGGCAATTCCCACCCTCACTCTGCTCAAGTCAAGGGAAGGCAATTCCCACCCTCACTGTGCTCAAGGCAAGGGACGGCAATTCCCACCCTCACTCTGCTCAAGGCAAGGGACGGCAATTCCCACCCTCACTGTGCTCAAGGCAAGGGACGGCAATTCCCACCCTCACTCTGCTCAAGGCAAGGGACGGCAATTCCCACACTCACTCTGTCCAAGTCAAGGTACGGCAATTCCCACCCTCACTCTGTCCAAGTCAAGGGACGGCAATTCCAACCCTCACTCTGCTCAAGTCAAGGGACGGCAATTCCCACCCTGACTCTGTCCAAGTAAAGGGACGGCAATTCCCACCCTCACTCTGCTCAAGTCAAGGGACGGCTATTCCAACCCTCACTCTGCTCAAGGCAAGGGACGGCAAGTCCCACCCTCACTGTGCTCAAGGCAAGGGACGGCAATTCCCACCCTCACTCTGCCCAAGGCAAGGGACGGCAATGCCCACCTTCACTGTGCTCAAGGCAAGAGACGGCAATTCCCACACTCACTCTGTCAAAGTCAAGGGACGGCAATTCCCACACTCACTCTGTCAAAGTCAAGGGACGGCAATTCCCACCCTCACTCTGCTCACGTCAAGGGACGGCAATTCCCATCCTCACTCTGCTCAAGGCAAGGGACGGCAATTCCCACCCTCACTCTGGTCAAGTCAAGGGACGGCAATTCCCACCCTAACTATGCTCAAGTCAAGGGACGGCAACTGCAACCCTCACTCTGCTCAAGTCAAGTGACGCAATTCCCACGCTCACTCTGCTCAAGGCAAGGGACGGCAATTCCCACCCTCACTGTGCTCAAGGCAAGGGACGGCAATTCCCACCCTGACTCTGCTCAAGGCAAGGGACGGCAATTCCCACCCTCACTCTGGTCAAGTCAAGGGACGGATATTCCCACCCTCACTCTGCTCAAGGCAAGGGACGGCAATTCCCACACTCACTCTGCACAAGTCAAGGGACGCAATTCCCACCCTCACTCTGCTCAAGTCAAGGGACGGCAATTCCCACACTCACTCTGTCCAAGTAAAGGGACGGCAATTCCCACCATCACTCTGCTCAAGGCAAGGGACGGCAATTCCCACACTCACTCTGTCCAAGTCAAGGGACGGCAATTCCCAACCTCACTTCTATCCAAGTCAAGGGACGGCAATTCCCACCCTCACTCTGCTCAAGTCAAGTGACGGCAATTCCCACCCTCACTCTGCTCAAGTCAAGGGACGGCAATTCCCATCCTCACTCTGCTCAAGGCAAGGGACGGCAATTCCCACCCTCACTCTGCTCAAGGCAAGGGACGGCAATTCCCACCCTCACTCTGGTCAAGTCAAGGGACGGCAATTCCCACACTCACTCTGTCAAAGTCAAGGGACGGCAATTCCCACCCTCACTCTGCACAAGTCAAGGGACGGCAATTCCCACCCTCACTCTGCTCAAGTCAAGTGACGGCAATTCCTACCCTCACTCTGCTCAAGTCAAGGGACGGCAATTCCCACCCTCACTCTGCTCAAGGCAAGGGACGGCAATTCCACCCTCACTCTGCTCAAGTCAAGGGACGGCAATTCCCACCCTCACTCTGCTCAAGGCAAGGGACGGCAATTCCACCCTCACTCTGCTCAAGGCAAGGGACGGCAATTCCCACCCTCACTCTGGTCAAGTCAAGGGACGGCAATTCCCACCCTCACTTTGCTCAAGGCAAGGGACGGCAATTCCCACCCTCACTCTGGTCAAGTCAAGGGACGGCAATTCCCACACTCACTCTGTCCAAGTAAAGGGACGGCAATTCCCACCCTCACTCTGCTCAAGGCAAGGGACGGCAATTCCCACCCTCACTCTGGTCAAGTCAAGGGACGGGAATTCCCACCCTCACTCTGCTCAAGGCAAGGGACGGAAATTCCCACACTCACTCTGCACAAGTCAAGGGACGGCAATTCCCACCCTCACTCTGGTCAAGTCAAGGGACGGCAATTCCCACCCTCACTATGCTCAGGTCAAGGGACGGCAATTCCAACCCTCACTATGCTCAGGTCAAGGGACGGCAATTCCAACCCTCACTCTGCTCAAGTCAAGGGACGCAATTCCCACCCTCACTCTGGTCAAGTCAAGGGACGGCAATTCCCACCCTCACTATGCTCAGGTCAAGGGACGGCAATTCCAACCCTCACTCTGCTCAAGTCAAGGGACGCAATTCCCACCCTCACTCTGGTCAAGTCAAGGGACGGCAATTCCCACCCTCACTCTGCTCAAGGCAAGGGACGGAAATTCCCACACTCACTCTGCACAAGTCAAGGGACGGCAATTCCCACCCTCACTCTGGTCAAGTCAAGGGACGGCAATTCCCACCCTCACTATGCTCAGGTCAAGGGACGGCAATTCCAACCCTCACTCTGCTCAAGTCAAGGGACGCAATTACCACCCTCACTCTGCTCAAGTCAAGGGACGGCAATTCCCACCCTCACTCTGCTCAAGTCAAGGGACGGCAATTCCCACCCTCACTCTGTCCAAGTCAAGGGACGGCAATTCCCAGCCTCACTTTGCTCAAGTCAAGGGACGGCAATTCCCACCCTCACTCTGCTCAAGTCACGGGACGGCAATTCCCACCCTGACTCTGTCCAAGTAAAGGGACGGCAATTCCCACACTCACTCTGTCCAAGTCAAGGGACGGTAATTCCCACCCTCACTCTGTCCAAGTCAAGGGACGGTAATTCCCACCCTCACTCTGCTCAAGTCAAGGGACGGATATTCCCACCCTCACTCTGCTCAAGTCAAGGGACGGCAATTCCCACCCTCACTCTGTCCAAGTCAAGGGACGGCAATTCCCAGCCTCACTTTGCTCAAGTCAAGGGACGGCAATTCCCACCCTCACTCTGCTCAAGTCACGGGACGGCAATTCCCACCCTGACTCTGTCCAAGTAAAGGGACGGCAATTCCCACACTCACTCTGTCCAAGTCAAGGGACGGCAATTCCCAGCCTCACTTTGCTCAAGTCAAGGGACGGCAATTCCCAGCCTCACTCTGCTCAAGTCAAGGGACGGCAATTCCCACCCTCACTCTGTCCAAGTCAAGGGACGGCAATTCCCAGCCTCACTTTGCTCAAGTCAAGGGACGGCAATTCCCACCCTCACTCTGCTTAAGTCAGGGGACGGCAATTCCCACCCTGACTCTGTCCAAGTAAAGGGACGGCAATTCCCACACTCACTCTGTCCAAGTCAAGGGACGGTAATTCCCACCCTCACTCTGTCCAAGTAAAGGGACGGCAATTCCCACACTCACTCTGTCCAAGTCAAGGGACGGTAATTCCCACCCTCACTCTGTCCAAGTCAAGGGACGGCAATTCCCACCCTCACTCTGTCCAAGTCAAGGGACGGCAATTCCCAGCCTCACTTTGCTCAAGTCAAGGGACGGCAATTCCCACCCTCACTCTGCTTAAGTCAGGGGACGGCAATTCCCACCCTGACTCTGTCCAAGTAAAGGGACGGCAATTCCCACACTCACTCTGTCCAAGTCAAGGGACGGTAATTCCCACCCTCACTCTGTCCAAGTCAAGGGACGGTAATTCCCACCCTCACTCTGCTCAAGTCAAGGGACGGATATTCCCACCCTGACTCTGTCCAAGTAAAGGTACGCAATTCCCACCCTCACTCTATCCAAGTCAAGGGACGGCAATTCCCACCCTCACTCTTCTCAAGTCAAGGGACGGCAATTCCCACCCTGACTATGTCCAAGTAAAGGGACGGCAATTCCCACACTCACTCTGTCAAAGTCAAGGGACGGCAATTACCACCCTCACTCTGCACAAGTCAAGGGACGGCAATTCCCACCCTCACTCTGCACAAGTCAAGGGACGGCAATTCCCACCCTCACTCTGGTCAAGTCAAGGGACGGCAATTCCCACCATCACTCTGCTCAAGGCAAGGGACGGCAATTCCCACCCTCACTCTGCACAAGTCAAGGGACGGCAATTCCCACCCTCACTCTGGTCAAGTCAAGGGACGGCAATTCCCACCCACACTCTGCTCAAGGCAAGGGACGGCAATTCCCACCCTCACTCTGCACAAGTCAAGGGACGGCAATTCCCACCCTCACTCTGGTCAAGTCAAGGGACGGCAATTCCCACCCTCACTCTGCTCAAGTCAAGGGACGGCAATTCCAACCCTCACTCCGCTCAAGTCAAGGGACGGCAATTCCCACCCTCACTCTGCTCAAGGCAAGAGACGGCAATTCCCACACTCACTCTGTCCAAGTAAAGGGACGGCAATTCCCACCCTCACTCTGCTCAAGTCAAGGGACGGCAATTCCCACCCTCACTCTGCTCAAGTCAAGGGACGGCAATTCCAACCCTCACTCTGCACAAGTCAAGGGACGGCAATTCCCACCCTCACTCTGTCCAAGTAAAGGGACGGCAATTCCCACACTCACTCTGTCCAAGTAAAGGGACGGCAATTCCCACACTCACTCTGTCCAAGTCAAGGGACGGCAATTCCCACCCTCACTCTGCACAAGTCAGGGGACGGCAATTCCCACCCTCACTCTGGTCAAGTCAAGGGACGGCAATTCCCACCCTCACTCTGCTCAAGTCAAGGGACGGCAATTACCACCCTCACTCTGCACAAGTCAAGGGACGGCAATTCCCACCCTCACTCTGCACAAGTCAAGGGACGGCAATTCCCACCCTCACTCTGGTCAAGTCAAGGGACGGCAATTCCCACCCTCACTCTGCTCAAGGCAAGGGACGGCAATTCCCACCCTCACTCTGCACAAGTCAAGGGACGGCAATTCCCACCCTCACTCTGGTCAAGTCAAGGGACGGCAATTCCCACCCACACTCTGCTCAAGGCAAGGGACGGCAATTCCCACCCTCACTCTGCACAAGTCAAGGGACGGCAATTCCCACCCTCACTCTGGTCAAGTCAAGGGACGGCAATTCCCACCCTCACTCTGCTCAAGTCAAGGGACGGCAATTCCAACCCTCACTCTGCTCAAGTCAAGGGACGGCAATTCCCACCCTCACTCTGCTCAAGGCAAGAGACGGCAATTCCCACACTCACTCTGTCCAAGTAAAGGGACGGCAATTCCCACCCTCACTCTGCTCAAGTCAAGGGACGGCAATTCCCACCCTCACTCTGCCCAAGTCAAGGGACGGCAATTCCAACCCTCACTCTGCTCAAGTCAAGTGACGGCAATTCCCACCCTCACTCTGCTCAAGTCAAGGGACGGCAATTCCCACCCTCACTGTGCTCAAGGCAAGGGACGCAATTCCCACCCTGACTCTGTCCACGTAAAGGGACGGCAATTCCCACACTCACTCTGTCCAAGTAAAGGGACGGCAATTCCCACACTCACTCTGCTCAAGTCAGGGACGGCAATTACCACCCTCACTCTGCACAAGTCAAGGGACGGCAATTCCCACCCTCACTCTGCACAAGTCAAGGGACGGCAATTCCCACCCTCACTCTGGTCAAGTCAAGGGACGGCAATTCCCACCCTCACTCTGCTCAAGGCAAGGGACGGCAATTCCCACCCTCACTCTGCGCAAGTCAAGGGACGGCAATTCCCACCCTCACTCTGCTCAAGTCAAGGGACGGCAATTCCCACCCTCACTCTGCTCAAGTCAAGGGACGGCAATTCCCACCCTGACTCTGTCCAAGTAAAGGGAAGGCAATTCCCCCCCCTCACTCTGCTCAAGTCAAGGGACGCAATTCCCACCCTCACTCTGCTCAAGTCAAAGGACGGCAATTCCCACCCTCACTCTGCTCAAGTCAAGGGACGGCAATTCCCACCCTCACTCTGCTCAAGTCAAGGGACACAATTCCCACCCTGACTCTGTCCAAGTAAAGGGACGGCAATTCCCACACTCACTCTGTCCAAGTCAAGGGACGGCAATTCCCACCCTCACTCTTCTCAAGTCAAGGGACGGCAATTCCCACCCTCACTCTGCACAAGTCAAGGGACGGCAATTCCCACCCTCACTCTGTCCAAGTAAAGGGACGGCAATTCCCACACTCACTCTGTCCAAGTAAAGGGACGGCAATTCCCACACTCACTCTGTCCAAGTCAAGGGACGGCAATTCCCACCCTCACTCTGCACAAGTCAGGGGACGGCAATTCCCACCCTCACTCTGGTCAAGTCAAGGGACGGCAATTCCCACCCTCACTCTGCTCAAGTCAAGGGACGGCAATTACCACCCTCACTCTGCACAAGTCAAGGGACGGCAATTCCCACCCTCACTCTGCACAAGTCAAGGGACGGCAATTCCCACCCTCACTCTGCTCAAGTCAAGTGACGGCAATTCCCACCCTCACTCTGCTCAAGTCAAGGGAAGGCAATTCCCACCCTCACTGTGCTCAAGGCAAGGGACGGCAATTCCCACCCTCACTCTGCTCAAGGCAAGGGACGGCAATTCCCAGCCTCACTTTGCTCAAGTCAAGGGACGGCAATTCCCACCCTCACTCTGCTCAAGGCAAGGGACGGCAATTCCCACACTCACTCTGTCCAAGTCAAGGGACGGCAATTCCCACCCTCACTCTGTCCAAGTCAAGGGACAGCAATTCCAACCCTCACTCTGCTCAAGTCAAGGGACGGCAATTCCCACCCTGACTCTGTCCAAGTAAAGGGACGGCAATTCCCACCCTCACTCTGCTCAAGTCAAGGGACGGCAATTCCCACCCTCACTCTGCTCAAAGCAAGGGACGGCAAGTCCCACCCTCACTGTTCTCAAGGCAAGGGACGGCAATTCCCACCCTCACTCTGCCCAAGGCAAGGGACGGCAATTCCCACCTTCACTGTGCTCAAGGCAAGAGACGGCAATTCCCACACTCACTCTGTCAAAGTCAAGGGACGGCAATTCCCACACTCACTCTGTCAAAGTCAAGGGACGGCAATTCCCACCCTCACTCTGCTCACGTCAAGGGACGGCAATTCCCATCCTCACTCTGCTCAAGGCAAGGGACGGCAATTCCCACCCTCACTCTGCTCAAGGCAAGGGACGGCAATTCCCACCCTCACTCTGCTCAAGTCAAGGGACGGCAATTCCCACCCTCACTCTGCTCAAGGCAAGGGACGGCAATTCCCACCCTCACTCTGCTCAAGGCAAGGGACGGCAATTCCCACCCCTCACTCTGGTCAAGGCAAGGGACGGCAATTCCCACACTCACTCTGTCAAAGTCAAGGGACGGCAATTCCCACCCTCACTCTGCACAAGTCAAGGGACGGCAATTCCCACCCTCACTCTGCTCAAGTCAAGTGACGGCAATTCCCACCCTCACTCTGCTCAAGTCAAGGGACGGCAATTCCCACGCTCACTCTGCTCAAGGCAAGGGACGGCAATTCCCACCCTCACTCTGCTCAGGGCAAGGGACGGCAATTCCCACCCTCACTCTGGTCAAGTCAAGGGACGGCAATTCCCACACTCACTCTGTCCAAGTAAAGGGACGGCAATTCCCACCCTCACTCTGCTCAAGGTAAGGGACGGCAATTCCCACCCTCACTCTGGTCAAGTCAAGGGACGGCAATTCCCACCCTCACTCTGCTCAAGGCAAGGGACGGAAATTCCCACACTCACTCTGCACAAGTCAAGGGACGGCAATTCCCACCCTCACTCTGGTCAAGTCAAGGGACGGCAATTCCCACCCTCACTATGCTCAGGTCAAGGGACGGCAATTCCAACCCTCACTCTGCTCAAGTCAAGGGACGCAATTACCACCCTCACTCTGCTCAAGTCAAGGGACTGCAATTCCCACACTCACTCTGTCCAAGTAAAGGGACGGCAATTCCCACCATCACTCTGCTCAAGGCAAGGGACGGCAATTCCCACCCTCACTCTGCTCAAGTCAAGGGACGGCAATTCCCACCCTCACTCTGTCCAAGTCAAGGGACGGCAATTCCCAGCCTCACTTTGCTCAAGTCAAGGGACGGCAATTCCCACCCTCACTCTGCTCAAGTCACGGGACGGCAATTCCCACCCTGACTCTGTCCAAGTAAAGGGACGGCAATTCCCACACTCACTCTGTCCAAGTCAAGGGACGGTAATTCCCACCCTCACTCTGTCCAAGTCAAGGGACGGTAATTCCCACCCTCACTCTGCTCAAGTCAAGGGACGGATATTCCCACCCTCACTCTGCTCAAGTCAAGGGACGGCAATTCCCACCCTCACTCTGTCCAAGTCAAGGGACGGCAATTCCCAGCCTCACTTTGCTCAAGTCAAGGGACGGCAATTCCCACCCTCACTCTGCTCAAGTCACGGGACGGCAATTCCCACCCTGACTCTGTCCAAGTAAAGGGACGGCAATTCCCACACTCACTCTGTCCAAGTCAAGGGACGGCAATTCCCAGCCTCACTTTGCTCAAGTCAAGGGACGGCAATTCCCAGCCTCACTCTGCTCAAGTCAAGGGACGGCAATTCCCACCCTCACTCTGTCCAAGTCAAGGGACGGCAATTCCCACCCTCACTCTGCTCAAGTCAAGGGACGGATATTCCCACCCTGACTCTGTCCAAGTAAAGGTACGCAATTCCCACCCTCACTCTATCCAAGTCAAGGGACGGCAATTCCCACCCTCACTCTTCTCAAGTCAAGGGACGGCAATTCCCACCCTGACTATGTCCAAGTAAAGGGACGGCAATTCCCACACTCACTCTGTCAAAGTCAAGGGACGGCAATTCCCACCCTCACTCTGCACAAGTCAAGGGACGGCAATTCCCACCCTCACTCTGCTCAAGTCAAGTGACGGCAATTCCCACCCTCACTCTGCTCAAGTCAAGGGAAGGCAATTCCCACCCTCACTGTGCTCAAGGCAAGGGACGGCAATTCCCACCCTCACTCTGCTCAAGGCAAGGGACGGCAATTCCCACCCTCACTCTGGTCAAGTCAAGGGACGGCAATTCCCACCCTCACTCTGCTCAAGGCAAGGGACGGCAATTCCCACACTCACTCTGTCCAAGTCAAGGTACGGCAATTCCCACCCTCACTCTGTCCAAGTCAAGGGACGGCAATTCCAACCCTCACTCTGCTCAAGTCAAGGGACGGCAATTCCCACCCTGACTCTGTCCAAGTAAAGGGACGGCAATTCCCACCCTCACTCTGCTCAAGTCAAGGGACGGCTATTCCCACCCTCACTCTGCTCAAGTCAAGGGACGGCAATTCCCACCCTCACTCTGCTCAAGTCAAGGGACGGCAATTCCAACCCTCACTCTGCTCAAGTCAAGGGACGGCAATTCCCACCCTCACTCTGCTCAAGGCAAGAGACGGCAATTCCCACACTCACTCTGTCCAAGTAAAGGGACGGCAATTCCCACCCTCACTCTGCTCAAGTCAAGGGACGGCAATTCCCACCCTCACTCTGCTCAAGGCAAGGGACGGCAATTCCCACCCTCACTCTGCACAAGTCAAGGGACGGCAATTCCCACCCTCACTCTGGTCAAGTCAAGGGACGGCAATTCCCACCCACACTCTGCTCAAGGCAAGGGACGGCAATTCCCACCCTCACTCTGCACAAGTCAAGGGACGGCAATTCCCACCCTCACTCTGGTCAAGTCAAGGGACGGCAATTCCCACCCTCACTCTGCTCAAGTCAAGGGACGGCAATTCCAACCCTCACTCCGCTCAAGTCAAGGGACGGCAATTCCCACCCTCACTCTGCTCAAGGCAAGAGACGGCAATTCCCACACTCACTCTGTCCAAGTAAAGGGACGGCAATTCCCACCCTCACTCTGCTCAAGTCAAGGGACGGCAATTCCCACCCTCACTCTGCTCAAGTCAAGGGACGGCAATTCCAACCCTCACTCTGCACAAGTCAAGGGACGGCAATTCCCACCCTCACTCTGTCCAAGTAAAGGGACGGCAATTCCCACACTCACTCTGTCCAAGTAAAGGGACGGCAATTCCCACACTCACTCTGTCCAAGTCAAGGGACGGCAATTCCCACCCTCACTCTGCACAAGTCAGGGGACGGCAATTCCCACCCTCACTCTGGTCAAGTCAAGGGACGGCAATTCCCACCCTCACTCTGCTCAAGTCAAGGGACGGCAATTACCACCCTCACTCTGCACAAGTCAAGGGACGGCAATTCCCACCCTCACTCTGCACAAGTCAAGGGACGGCAATTCCCACCCTCACTCTGGTCAAGTCAAGGGACGGCAATTCCCACCCTCACTCTGCTCAAGGCAAGGGACGGCAATTCCCACCCTCACTCTGCACAAGTCAAGGGACGGCAATTCCCACCCTCACTCTGGTCAAGTCAAGGGACGGCAATTCCCACCCACACTCTGCTCAAGGCAAGGGACGGCAATTCCCACCCTCACTCTGCACAAGTCAAGGGACGGCAATTCCCACCCTCACTCTGGTCAAGTCAAGGGACGGCAATTCCCACCCTCACTCTGCTCAAGTCAAGGGACGGCAATTCCAACCCTCACTCTGCTCAAGTCAAGGGACGGCAATTCCCACCCTCACTCTGCTCAAGGCAAGAGACGGCAATTCCCACACTCACTCTGTCCAAGTAAAGGGACGGCAATTCCCACCCTCACTCTGCTCAAGTCAAGGGACGGCAATTCCCACCCTCACTCTGCCCAAGTCAAGGGACGGCAATTCCAACCCTCACTCTGCTCAAGTCAAGGGACGGCAATTCCCACCCTCACTCTGCTCAAGTCAAGGGACGGCAATTCCCACCCTCACTGTGCTCAAGGCAAGGGACGCAATTCCCACCCTGACTCTGTCCACGTAAAGGGACGGCAATTCCCACACTCACTCTGTCCAAGTAAAGGGACGGCAATTCCCACACTCACTCTGCTCAAGTCAGGGACGGCAATTACCACCCTCACTCTGCACAAGTCAAGGGACGGCAATTCCCACCCTCACTCTGCACAAGTCAAGGGACGGCAATTCCCACCCTCACTCTGGTCAAGTCAAGGGACGGCAATTCCCACCCTCACTCTGCTCAAGGCAAGGGACGGCAATTCCCACCCTCACTCTGCGCAAGTCAAGGGACGGCAATTCCCACCCTCACTCTGCTCAAGTCAAGGGACGGCAATTCCCACCCTCACTCTGCTCAAGTCAAGGGACGGCAATTCCAACCCTCACTCTGCTCAAGTCAAGGGACGGCAATTCCCACCCTCACTCTGCTCAAGTCAAGGGACGGCAATTCCCACCCTCACTGTGCTCAAGGCAAGGGACGGCAATTCCCACCCTGACTCTGTCCAAGTAAAGGGACGGCAATTCCCACCCTCACTCTGCTCAAGTCAAGGGACGGCAATTCCCACCCTCACTGTGCTCAAGGCAAGGGACGGCAATTCCCACCCTGACTCTGTCCAAGTAAAGGGACGGCAATTCCCACCCTCACTCTGGTCAAGTCAAGGGACGGCAATTCCCACCCTGACTCTGTCCAAGTAAAGGGAAGGCAATTCCCCCCCCCTCACTCTGCTCAAGTCAAGGGACGCAATTCCCACCCTCACTCTGCTCAAGTCAAAGGACGGCAATTCCCACCCTCACTCTGCTCAAGTCAAGGGACGGCAATTCCCACCCTCACTCTGCTCAAGTCAAGGGACACAATTCCCACCCTGACTCTGTCCAAGTAAAGGGACGGCAATTCCCACACTCACTCTGTCCAAGTCAAGGGACGGCAATTCCCACCCTCACTCTTCTCAAGTCAAGGGACGGCAATTCCCACCCTCACTCTGCACAAGTCAAGGGACGGCAATTCCCACCCTCACTCTGTCCAAGTAAAGGGACGGCAATTCCCACACTCACTCTGTCCAAGTAAAGGGACGGCAATTCCCACACTCACTCTGTCCAAGTCAAGGGACGGCAATTCCCACCCTCACTCTGCACAAGTCAGGGGACGGCAATTCCCACCCTCACTCTGGTCAAGTCAAGGGACGGCAATTCCCACCCTCACTCTGCTCAAGTCAAGGGACGGCAATTACCACCCTCACTCTGCACAAGTCAAGGGACGGCAATTCCCACCCTCACTCTGCACAAGTCAAGGGACGGCAATTCCCACCCTCACTCTGCTCAAGTCAAGTGACGGCAATTCCCACCCTCACTCTGCTCAAGTCAAGGGAAGGCAATTCCCACCCTCACTGTGCTCAAGGCAAGGGACGGCAATTCCCACCCTCACTCTGCTCAAGGCAAGGGACGGCAATTCCCAGCCTCACTTTGCTCAAGTCAAGGGACGGCAATTCCCACCCTCACTCTGCTCAAGGCAAGGGACGGCAATTCCCACACTCACTCTGTCCAAGTCAAGGGACGGCAATTCCCACCCTCACTCTGTCCAAGTCAAGGGACGGCAATTCCAACCCTCACTCTGCTCAAGTCAAGGGACGGCAATTCCCACCCTGACTCTGTCCAAGTAAAGGGACGGCAATTCCCACCCTCACTCTGCTCAAGTCAAGGGACGGCAATTCCCACCCTCACTCTGCTCAAGGCAAGGGACGGCAAGTCCCACCCTCACTGTGCTCAAGGCAAGGGACGGCAATTCCCACCCTCACTCTGCCCAAGGCAAGGGACGGCAATTCCCACCTTCACTGTGCTCAAGGCAAGAGACGGCAATTCCCACACTCACTCTGTCAAAGTCAAGGGACGGCAATTCCCACACTCACTCTGTCAAAGTCAAGGGACGGCAATTCCCACCCTCACTCTGCTCACGTCAAGGGACGGCAATTCCCATCCTCACTCTGCTCAAGGCAAGGGACGGCAATTCCCACCCTCACTCTGCTCAAGGCAAGGGACGGCAATTCCCACCCTCACTCTGCTCAAGTCAAGGGACGGCAATTCCCACCCTCACTCTGCTCAAGGCAAGGGACGGCAATTCCCACCCTCACTCTGCTCAAGGCAAGGGACGGCAATTCCCACCCCTCACTCTGTCAAAGTCAATGGACGGCAATTCCCACCCTCACTCTGCTCACGTCAAGGGACGGCAATTCCCATCCTCACTCTGCTCAAGGCAAGGGACGGCAATTCCCACCCTCACTCTGCTCAAGGCAAGGGACGGCAATTCCCACACTCACTCTGTCAAAGTCAAGGGACGGCAATTCCCACCCTCACTCTGCACAAGTCAAGGGACGGCAATTCCCACCCTCACTCTGCTCAAGTCAAGTGACGGCAATTCCCACCCTCACTCTGCTCAAGTCAAGGGACGGCAATTCCCACGCTCACTCTGCTCAAGGCAAGGGACGGCAATTCCCACCCTCACTCTGCTCAGGGCAAGGGACGGCAATTCCCACCCTCACTCTGGTCAAGTCAAGGAACGGCAATTCCCACACTCACTCTGTCCAAGTAAAGGGACGGCAATTCCCACCCTCACTCTGCTCAAGGCAAGGGACGGCAATTCCCACCCTCACTCTGGTCAAGTCAAGGGACGGCAATTCCCACCCTCACTCTGCTCAACGCAAGGGACGGAAATTCCCACACTCACTCTGCACAAGTCAAGGGACGGCAAATCCCACCCTCACTCTGGTCAAGTCAAGGGACGGCAATTACCACCCTCACTATGCTCAGGTCAAGGGACGGCAATTCCAACCCTCACTCTGCTCAAGTCAAGGGACGCAATTACCACCCTCACTCTGCTCAAGTCAAGGGACTGCAATTCCCACACTCACTCTGTCCAAGTAAAGGGACGGCAATTCCCACCATCACTCTGCTCAAGGCAAGGGACGGCAATTCCCACCCTCACTCTGCTCAAGTCAAGGGACGGCAATTCCCACCCTCACTCTGTCCAAGTCAAGGGACGGCAATTCCCAGCCTCACTTTGCTCAAGTCAAGGGACGGCAATTCCCACCCTCACTCTGCTCAAGTCACGGGACGGCAATTCCCACCCTGACTCTGTCCAAGTAAAGGGACGGCAATTCCCACACTCACTCTGTCCAAGTCAAGGGACGGTAATTCCCACCCTCACTCTGTCCAAGTCAAGGGACGGTAATTCCCACCCTCACTCTGCTCAAGTCAAGGGACGGATATTCCCACCCTCACTCTGCTCAAGTCAAGGGACGGCAATTCCCACCCTCACTCTGTCCAAGTCAAGGGACGGCAATTCCCACCCTCACTTTGCTCAAGTCAAGGGACGGCAATTCCCACCCTCACTCTGCTCAAGTCACGGGACGGCAATTCCCACCCTGACTCTGTCCAAGTAAAGGGACGGCAATTCCCACACTCACTCTGTCCAAGTCAAGGGACGGCAATTCCCAGCCTCACTTTGCTCAAGTCAAGGGACGGCAATTCCCAGCCTCACTCTGCTCAAGTCAAGGGACGGCAATTCCCACCCTCACTCTGTCCAAGTCAAGGGACGGCAATTCCCAGCCTCACTTTGCTCAAGTCAAGGGACGGCAATTCCCACCCTCACTCTGCTCAAGTCAAGGGACGGATATTCCCACCCTGACTCTGTCCAAGTAAAGGTACGCAATTCCCACCCTCACTCTATCCAAGTCAAGGGACGGCAATTCCCACCCTCACTCTTCTCAAGTCAAGGGACGGCAATTCCCACCCTGACTATGTCCAAGTAAAGGGACGGCAATTCCCACACTCACTCTGTCAAAGTCAAGGGACGGCAATTCCCACCCTCACTCTGCACAAGTCAAGGGACGGCAATTCCCACCCTCACTCTGCTCAAGTCAAGTGACGGCAATTCCCACCCTCACTCTGCTCAAGTCAAGGGAAGGCAATTCCCACCCTCACTGTGCTCAAGGCAAGGGACGGCAATTCCCACCCTCACTCTGCTCAAGGCAAGGGACGGCAATTCCCACCCTCACTCTGGTCAAGTCAAGGGACGGCAATTCCCACCCTCACTCTGCTCAAGTCAAGGGACGGCAATTACCACCCTCACTCTGCACAAGTCAAGGGACGGCAATTCCCACCCTCACTCTGCACAAGTCAAGGGACGGCAATTCCCACCCTCACTCTGCTCAAGTCAAGTGACGGCAATTCCCACCCTCACTCTGCTCAAGTCAAGGGAAGGCAATTCCCACCCTCACTGTGCTCAAGGCAAGGGACGGCAATTCCCACCCTCACTCTGCTCAAGGCAAGGGACGGCAATTCCCAGCCTCACTTTGCTCAAGTCAAGGGACGGCAATTCCCACCCTCACTCTGCTCAAGGCAAGGGACGGCAATTCCCACACTCACTCTGTCCAAGTCAAGGGACGGCAATTCCCACCCTCACTCTGTCCAAGTCAAGGGACGGCAATTCCAACCCTCACTCTGCTCAAGTCAAGGGACGGCAATTCCCACCCTGACTCTGTCCAAGTAAAGGGACGGCAATTCCCACCCTCACTCTGCTCAAGTCAAGGGACGGCAATTCCCACCCTCACTCTGCTCAAGGCAAGGGACGGCAAGTCCCACCCTCACTGTGCTCAGGCAAGGGACGGCAATTCCCACCCTCACTCTGCCCAAGGCAAGGGACGGCAATTCCCACCTTCACTGTGCTCAAGGCAAGAGACGGCAATTCCCACACTCACTCTGTCAAAGTCAAGGGACGGCAATTCCCACACTCACTCTGTCAAAGTCAAGGGACGGCAATTCCCACCCTCACTCTGCTCACGTCAAGGGACGGCAATTCCCATCCTCACTCTGCTCAAGGCAAGGGACGGCAATTCCCACCCTCACTCTGCTCAAGGCAAGGGACGGCAATTCCCACCCTCACTCTGCTCAAGTCAAGGGACGGCAATTCCCACCCTCACTCTGCTCAAGGCAAGGGACGGCAATTCCCACCCTCACTCTGCTCAAGGCAAGGGACGGCAATTCCCACCCCTCACTCTGTCAAAGTCAATGGACGGCAATTCCCACCCTCACTCTGCTCACGTCAAGGGACGGCAATTCCCATCCTCACTCTGCTCAAGGCAAGGGACGGCAATTCCCACCCTCACTCTGCTCAAGGCAAGGGACGGCAATTCCCACACTCACTCTGTCAAAGTCAAGGGACGGCAATTCCCACCCTCACTCTGCACAAGTCAAGGGACGGCAATTCCCACCCTCACTCTGCTCAAGTCAAGTGACGGCAATTCCCACCCTCACTCTGCTCAAGTCAAGGGACGGCAATTCCCACGCTCACTCTGCTCAAGGCAAGGGACGGCAATTCCCACCCTCACTCTGCTCAGGGCAAGGGACGGCAATTCCCACCCTCACTCTGGTCAAGTCAAGGAACGGCAATTCCCACACTCACTCTGTCCAAGTAAAGGGACGGCAATTCCCACCCTCACTCTGCTCAAGGCAAGGGACGGCAATTCCCACCCTCACTCTGGTCAAGTCAAGGGACGGCAATTCCCACCCTCACTCTGCTCAACGCAAGGGACGGAAATTCCCACACTCACTCTGCACAAGTCAAGGGACGGCAAATCCCACCCTCACTCTGGTCAAGTCAAGGGACGGCAATTACCACCCTCACTATGCTCAGGTCAAGGGACGGCAATTCCAACCCTCACTCTGCTCAAGTCAAGGGACGCAATTACCACCCTCACTCTGCTCAAGTCAAGGGACTGCAATTCCCACACTCACTCTGTCCAAGTAAAGGGACGGCAATTCCCACCATCACTCTGCTCAAGGCAAGGGACGGCAATTCCCACCCTCACTCTGCTCAAGTCAAGGGACGGCAATTCCCACCCTCACTCTGTCCAAGTCAAGGGACGGCAATTCCCAGCCTCACTTTGCTCAAGTCAAGGGACGGCAATTCCCACCCTCACTCTGCTCAAGTCACGGGACGGCAATTCCCACCCTGACTCTGTCCAAGTAAAGGGACGGCAATTCCCACACTCACTCTGTCCAAGTCAAGGGACGGTAATTCCCACCCTCACTCTGTCCAAGTCAAGGGACGGTAATTCCCACCCTCACTCTGCTCAAGTCAAGGGACGGATATTCCCACCCTCACTCTGCTCAAGTCAAGGGACGGCAATTCCCACCCTCACTCTGTCCAAGTCAAGGGACGGCAATTCCCACCCTCACTTTGCTCAAGTCAAGGGACGGCAATTCCCACCCTCACTCTGCTCAAGTCACGGGACGGCAATTCCCACCCTGACTCTGTCCAAGTAAAGGGACGGCAATTCCCACACTCACTCTGTCCAAGTCAAGGGACGGCAATTCCCAGCCTCACTTTGCTCAAGTCAAGGGACGGCAATTCCCAGCCTCACTCTGCTCAAGTCAAGGGACGGCAATTCCCACCCTCACTCTGTCCAAGTCAAGGGACGGCAATTCCCAGCCTCACTTTGCTCAAGTCAAGGGACGGCAATTCCCACCCTCACTCTGCTCAAGTCAAGGGACGGATATTCCCACCCTGACTCTGTCCAAGTAAAGGTACGCAATTCCCACCCTCACTCTATCCAAGTCAAGGGACGGCAATTCCCACCCTCACTCTTCTCAAGTCAAGGGACGGCAATTCCCACCCTGACTATGTCCAAGTAAAGGGACGGCAATTCCCACACTCACTCTGTCAAAGTCAAGGGACGGCAATTCCCACCCTCACTCTGCACAAGTCAAGGGACGGCAATTCCCACCCTCACTCTGCTCAAGTCAAGTGACGGCAATTCCCACCCTCACTCTGCTCAAGTCAAGGGAAGGCAATTCCCACCCTCACTGTGCTCAAGGCAAGGGACGGCAATTCCCACCCTCACTCTGCTCAAGGCAAGGGACGGCAATTCCCACCCTCACTCTGGTCAAGTCAAGGGACGGCAATTCCCACCCTCACTCTGCTCAAGGCAAGGGACGGCAATTCCCACACTCACTCTGTCCAAGTCAAGGTACGGCAATTCCCACCCTCACTCTGTCCAAGTCAAGGGACGGCAATTCCAACCCTCACTCTGCTCAAGTCAAGGGACGGCAATTCCCACCCTGACTCTGTCCAAGTAAAGGGACGGCAATTCCCACCCTCACTCTGCTCAAGTCAAGGGACGGCTATTCCCACCCTCACTCTGCTCAAGGCAAGGGACGGCAAGTCCCACCCTCACTGTGCTCAAGGCAAGGGACGGCAATTCCCACCCTCACTCTGCCCAAGGCAAGGGACGGCAATTCCCACCCTGACTCTGTCCAAGTAAAGGGACGGCAATTCCCACACTCACTCTGTCCAAGTCAAGGGACGGTAATTCCCACCCTCACTCTGTCCAAGTCAAGGGACGGTAATTCCCACCCTCACTCTGCTCAAGTCAAGGGACGGATATTCCCACCCTCACTCTGCTCAAGTCAAGGGACGGCAATTCCCACCCTCACTCTGTCCAAGTCAAGGGACGGCAATTCCCACCCTCACTTTGCTCAAGTCAAGGGACGGCAATTCCCACCCTCACTCTGCTCAAGTCACGGGACGGCAATTCCCACCCTGACTCTGTCCAAGTAAAGGGACGGCAATTCCCACACTCACTCTGTCCAAGTCAAGGGACGGCAATTCCCAGCCTCACTTTGCTCAAGTCAAGGGACGGCAATTCCCAGCCTCACTCTGCTCAAGTCAAGGGACGGCAATTCCCACCCTCACTCTGTCCAAGTCAAGGGACGGCAATTCCCAGCCTCACTTTGCTCAAGTCAAGGGACGGCAATTCCCACCCTCACTCTGCTCAAGTCAAGGGACGGATATTCCCACCCTGACTCTGTCCAAGTAAAGGTACGCAATTCCCACCCTCACTCTATCCAAGTCAAGGGACGGCAATTCCCACCCTCACTCTTCTCAAGTCAAGGGACGGCAATTCCCACCCTGACTATGTCCAAGTAAAGGGACGGCAATTCCCACACTCACTCTGTCAAAGTCAAGGGACGGCAATTCCCACCCTCACTCTGCACAAGTCAAGGGACGGCAATTCCCACCCTCACTCTGCTCAAGTCAAGTGACGGCAATTCCCACCCTCACTCTGCTCAAGTCAAGGGAAGGCAATTCCCACCCTCACTGTGCTCAAGGCAAGGGACGGCAATTCCCACCCTCACTCTGCTCAAGGCAAGGGACGGCAATTCCCACCCTCAGTCTGGTCAAGTCAAGGGACGGCAATTCCCACCCTCACTCTGCTCAAGGCAAGGGACGGCAATTCCCACACTCACTCTGTCCAAGTCAAGGTACGGCAATTCCCACCCTCACTCTGTCCAAGTCAAGGGACGGCAATTCCAACCCTCACTCTGCTCAAGTCAAGGGACGGCAATTCCCACCCTGACTCTGTCCAAGTAAAGGGACGGCAATTCCCACCCTCACTCTGCTCAAGTCAAGGGACGGCTATTCCCACCCTCACTCTGCTCAAGGCAAGGGACGGCAAGTCCCACCCTCACTGTGCTCAAGGCAAGGGACGGCAATTCCCACCCTCACTCTGCCCAAGGCAAGGGACGGCAATTCCCACCTTCACTGTGCTCAAGGCAAGAGACGGCAATTCCCACACTCACTCTGTCAAAGTCAAGGGACGGCAATTCCAACACTCACTCTGTCAAAGTCAAGGGACGGCAATTCCCACCCTCACTCTGCTCACGTCAAGGGACGGCAATTCCCACCCTCACTCTGCTCAAGTCAAGTGACGGCAATTCCCACCCTCACTCTGCTCAAGTCAAGGGAAGGCAATTCCCATCCTCACTGTGCTCAAGGCAAGGGACGGCAATTCCCACCCTCACTCTGCTCAAGGCAAGGGACGGCAATTCCCACCCTCACTCTGGTCAAGTCAAGGGACGGCAATTCCCACCCTCACTCTGCTCAAGGCAAGGGACGGCAATTCCCACACTCACTCTGTCCAAGTCAAGGTACGGCAATTCCCACCCTCACTCTGTCCAAGTCAAGGGACGGCAATTCCAACCCTCACTCTGCTCAAGTCAAGGGACGGCAATTCCCACCCTGACTCTGTCCAAGTAAAGGGACGGCAATTCCCACCCTCACTCTGCTCAAGTCAAGGGACGGCAATTCCCACCTTCACTGTGCTCAAGGCAAGAGACGGCAATTCCCACACTCACTCTGTCAAAGTCAAGGGACGGCAATTCCCACACTCACTCTGTCAAAGTCAAGGGACGGCAATTCCCACCCTCACTCTGCTCACGTCAAGGGACGGCAATTCCCATCCTCACTCTGCTCAAGGCAAGGGACGGCAATTCCCACCCTCACTCTGGTCAAGTCAAGGGACGGCAATTCCCACCCTAACTATGCTCAAGTCAAGGGACGGCAACTGCAACCCTCACTCTGCTCAAGTCAAGTGACGCAATTCCCACGCTCACTCTGCTCAAGGCAAGGGACGGCAATTCCCACCCTCACTGTGCTCAAGGCAAGGGACGGCAATTCCCACCCTGACTCTGCTCAAGTCAAGGGACGGCAATTCCCACCCTCACTGTGCTCAAGGCAAGGGACGGCAATTCCCACCCTGACTCTGTCCAAGTAAAGGGACGGCAATTCCCACCCTCACTCTGCTCAAGTCAAGGGACGGCAATTCCCACCCTCACTGTGCTCAAGGCAAGGGACGGCAATTCCCACCCTGACTCTGTCCAAGTAAAGGGACGGCAATTCCCACCCTCACTCTGGTCAAGTCAAGGGACGGCAATTCCCACCCTGACTCTGTCCAAGTAAAGGGACGGCAATTCCCACCCTCACTCTGCTCAAGTCAAGGGACGCAATTCCCACCCTCACTCTGCTCAAGTTAAAGGACGGCAATTCCCACCCTCACTCTGCTCAAGTCAAGGGACGGCAATTCCCACCCTCACTCTGCTCAAGTCAAGGGACACAATTCCCACCCTGACTCTGTCCAAGTAAAGGGACGGCAATTCCCACACTCACTCTGTCCAAGTCAAGGGACGGCAATTCCCACCCTCACTCTTCTCAAGTCAAGGGACGGCAATTCCCACCCTCACTCTGCACAAGTCAAGGGACGGCAATTCCCACCCTCACTCTGTCCAAGTAAAGGGACGGCAATTCCCACACTCACTCTGTCCAAGTAAAGGGACGGCAATTCCCACACTCACTCTGTCCAAGTCAAGGGACGGCAATTCCCACCCTCACTCTGCACAAGTCAGGGGACGGCAATTCCCACCCTCACTCTGGTCAAGTCAAGGGACGGCAATTCCCACCCTCACTCTGCTCAAGTCAAGGACGGCAATTACCACCCTCACTCTGCACAAGTCAAGGGACGGCAATTCCCACCCTCACTCTGCACAAGTCAAGGGACGGCAATTCCCACCCTCACTCTGCTCAAGTCAAGTGACGGCAATTCCCACCCTCACTCTGCTCAAGGCAAGGGACGGCAATTCCCACACTCACTCTGTCCAAGTCAAGGTACGGCAATTCCCACCCTCACTCTGTCCAAGTCAAGGGACGGCAATTCCAACCCTCACTCTGCTCAAGTCAAGGGACGGCAATTCCCACCCTGACTCTGTCCAAGTAAAGGGACGGCAATTCCCACCCTCACTCTGCTCAAGTCAAGGGACGGCTATTCCCACCCTCACTCTGCTCAAGGCAAGGGACGGCAAGTCCCACCCTCACTGTGCTCAAGGCAAGGGACGGCAATTCCCACCCTCACTCTGCCCAAGGCAAGGGACGGCAATTCCCACCTTCACTGTGCTCAAGGCAAGAGACGGCAATTCCCACACTCACTCTGTCAAAGTCAAGGAACGGCAATTCCCACACTCACTCTGTCAAAGTCAAGGGACGGCAATTCCCACCCTCACTCTGCTCACGTCAAGGGACGGCAATTCCCATCCTCACTCTGCTCAAGGTAAGGGACGGCAATTCCCACCCTCACTCTGGTCAAGTCAAGGGACGGCAATTCCCACCCTAACTATGCTCAAGTCAAGGGACGGCAACTGCAACCCTCACTCTGCTCAAGTCAAGTGACGGCAATTCCCACGCTCACTCTGCTCAAGGCAAGGGACGGCAATTCCCACCCTCACTGTGCTCAAGGCAAGGGACGGCAATTCCCACCCTGACTCTGCTCAAGTCAAGGGACGGCAATTCCCACCCTCACTGTGCTCAAGGCAAGGGACGGCAATTCCCACCCTGACTCTGTCCAAGTAAAGGGACGGCAATTCCCACCCTCACTCTGCTCAAGTCAAGGGACGGCAATTCCCACCCTCACTGTGCTCAAGTCAAAGGACGGCAATTCCCACCCTCACTCTGCTCAAGTCAAGGGACGGCAATTCCCACCCTCACTCTGCTCAAGTCAAGGGACACAATTCCCACCCTGACTCTGTCCAAGTAAAGGGACGGCAATTCCCACACTCACTCTGTCCAAGTCAAGGGACGGCAATTCCCACCCTCACTCTTCTCAAGTCAAGGGACGGCAATTCCCACCCTCACTCTGCACAAGTCAAGGGACGGCAATTCCCACCCTCACTCTGTCCAAGTAAAGGGACGGCAATTCCCACACTCACTCTGTCCAAGTAAAGGGACGGCAATTCCCACACTCACTCTGTCCAACTCAAGGGACGGCAATTCCCACCCTCACTCTGCACAAGTCAGGGGACGGCAATTCCCACCCTCACTCTGGTCAAGTCAAGGGACGGCAATTCCCACCCTCACTCTGCTCAAGTCAAGGGACGGCAATTACCACCCTCACTCTGCACAAGTCAAGGGACGGCAATTCCCACCCTCACTCTGCACAAGTCAAGGGACGGCAATTCCCACCCTCACTCTGCTCAAGTCAAGTGACGGCAATTCCCACCCTCACTCTGCTCAAGTCAAGGGAAGGCAATTCCCACCCTCACTGTGCTCAAGGCAAGGGACGGCAATTCCGACCCTCACTCTGCTCAAGGCAAGGGACGGCAATTCCCACCCTCACTCTGGTCAAGTCAAGGGACGGCAATTCCCACCCTCACTCTGCTCAAGGCAAGGGACGGCAATTCCCACACTCACTCTGTCCAAGTCAAGGGACGGCAATTCCCACCCTCACTCTGTCCAAGTCAAGGGACGGCAATTCCAACCCTCACTCTGCTCAAGTCAAGGGACGGCAATTCCCACCCTGACTCTGCTCAAGTCAAGGGACGGCAATTCCCACCCTCACTCTGCTCAAGGCAAGGGACGGCAATTCCCACCCTCACTCTGCTCAAGGCAAGGGACGGCAATTCCCACCCCTCACTCTGGTCAAGGCAAGGGACGGCAATTCCCACACTCACTCTGTCAAAGTCAAGGGACGGCAATTCCCACCCTCACTCTGCACAAGTCAAGGGACGGCAATTCCCACCCTCACTCTGCTCAAGTCAAGTGACGGCAATTCCCACCCTCACTCTGCTCAAGTCAAGGGACGGCAATTCCCACGCTCACTCTGCTCAAGGCAAGGGACGGCAATTCCCACCCTCACTCTGCTCAGGGCAAGGGACGGCAATTCCCACCCTCACTCTGGTCAAGTCAAGGGACGGCAATTCCCACACTCACTCTGTCCAAGTAAAGGGACGGCAATTCCCACCCTCACTCTGCTCAAGGCAAGGGACGGCAATTCCCACCCTCACTCTGGTCAAGTCAAGGGACGGCAATTCCCACCCTCACTCTGCTCAAGACAAGGGACGGAAATTCCCACACTCACTCTGCACAAGTCAAGGGACGGCAATTCCCACCCTCACTCTGGTCAAGTCAAGGGACGGCAATTCCCACCCTCACTATGCTCAGGTCAAGGGACGGCAATTCCAACCCTCACTCTGCTCAAGTCAAGGGACGCAATTACCACCCTCACTCTGCCCAAGTCAAGGGACTGCAATTCCCACACTCACTCTGTCCAAGTAAAGGGACGGCAATTCCCACCATCACTCTGCTCAAGGCAAGGGACGGCAATTCCCACCCTCACTCTGCTCAAGTCAAGGGACGGCAATTCCCACCCTCACTCTGTCCAAGTCAAGGGACGGCAATTCCCAGCCTCACTTTGCTCAAGTCAAGGGACGGCAATTCCCACCCTCACTCTGCTCAAGTCACGGGACGGCAATTCCCACCCTGACTCTGTCCAAGTAAAGGGACGGCAATTCCCACACTCACTCTGTCCAAGTCAAGGGACGGTAATTCCCACCCTCACTCTGTCCAAGTCAAGGGACGGTAATTCCCACCCTCACTCTGCTCAAGTCAAGGGACGGATATTCCCACCCTCACTCTGCTCAAGTCAAGGGACGGCAATTCCCACCCTCACTCTGCTCAAGTCACGGGACGGCAATTCCCACCCTGACTCTGTCCAAGTAAAGGGACGGCAATTCCCACACTCACTCTGTCCAAGTCAAGGGACGGTAATTCCCACCCTCACTCTGTCCAAGTCAAGGGACGGTAATTCCCACCCTCACTCTGCTCAAGTCAAGGGACGGATATTCCCACCCTCACTCTGCTCAAGTCAAGGGACGGCAATTCCCACCCTCACTCTGTCCAAGTCAAGGGACGGCAATTCCCAGCCTCACTTTGCTCAAGTCAAGGGACGGCAATTCCCACCCTCACTCTGCTCAAGTCACGGGACGGCAATTCCCACCCTGACTCTGTCCAAGTAAAGGGACGGCAATTCCCACACTCACTCTGTCCAAGTCAAGGGACGGCAATTCCCAGCCTCACTTTGCTCAAGTCAAGGGACGGCAATTCCCAGCCTCACTCTGCTCAAGTCAAGGGACGGCAATTCCCACCCTCACTCTGTCCAAGTCAAGGGACGGCAATTCCCAGCCTCACTTTGCTCAAGTCAAGGGACGGCAATTCCCACCCTCACTCTGCTCAAGTCAGGGGACGGCAATTCCCACCCTGACTCTGTCCAAGTAAAGGGACGGCAATTCCCACACTCACTCTGTCCAAGTCAAGGGACGGTAATTCCCACCCTCACTCTGTCCAAGTCAAGGGACGGTAATTCCCACCCTCACTCTGCTCAAGTCAAGGGACGGATATTCCCACCCTGACTCTGTCCAAGTAAAGGTACGCAATTCCCACCCTCACTCTATCCAAGTCAAGGGACGGCAATTCCCACCCTCACTCTTCTCAAGTCAAGGGACGGCAATTCCCACCCTGACTATGTCCAAGTAAAGGGACGGCAATTCCCACACTCACTCTGTCAAAGTCAAGGGACGGCAATTCCCACCCTCACTCTGCACAAGTCAAGGGACGGCAATTCCCACCCTCACTCTGCTCAAGTCAAGTGACGGCAATTCCCACCCTCACTCTGCTCAAGTCAAGGGAAGGAAATTCCCACCCTCACTGTGCTCAAGGCAAGGGACGGCAATTCCCACCCTCACTCTGCTCAAGGCAAGGGACGGCAATTCCCACACTCACTCTGTCCAAGTCAAGGGACGGCAATTCCCACCCTCACTCTGTCCAAGTCAAGGGACGGCAATTCCAACCCTCACTCTGCTCAAGTCAAGGGACGGCAATTCCCACCCTGACTCTGTCCAAGTAAAGGGACGGCAATTCCCACCCTCACTCTGCTCAAGTCAAGGGACGGCTATTCCCACCCTCACTCTGCTCAAGGCAAGGGACGGCAAGTCCCACACTCACTGTGCTCAAGGCAAGGGACGGCAATTCCCACCCTCACTCTGCTCAAGTCAAGTGACGGCAATTCCCACCCTCACTCTGCTCAAGTCAAGGGAAGGCAATTCCCACCCTGACTCTGTCCAAGTAAAGGGACGGCAATTCCCACACTCACTCTGTCCAAGTCAAGGGACGGTAATTCCCACCCTCACTCTGTCCAAGTCAAGGGACGGTAATTCCCACCCTCACTCTGCTCAAGTCAAGGGACGGATATTCCCACCCTGACTCTGTCCAAGTAAAGGTACGCAATTCCCACCCTCACTCTATCCAAGTCAAGGGACGGCAATTCCCACCCTCACTCTTCTCAAGTCAAGGGACGGCAATTCCCACCCTGACTATGTCCAAGTAAAGGGACGGCAATTCCAACACTCACTCTGTCAAAGTCAAGGGACGGCAATTCCCACCCTCACTCTGCACAAGTCAAGGGACGGCAATTCCCACCCTCACTCCGCTCAAGTTAAGTGACGGCAATTCCCACCCTCACTCTGCTCAAGTCAAGGGAAGGCAATTCCCACCCTCACTGTGCTCAAGGCAAGGGACGGCAATTCCCACCCTCACTCTGCTCAAGGCAAGGGACGGCAATTCCCACCCTCACTCTGGTCAAGTCAAGGGACGGCAATTCCCACCCTCACTCTGCTCAACGCAAGGGACGGCAATTCCCACACTCACTCTGTCCAAGTCAAAGTACGGCAATTCCCACCCTCACTCTGTCCAAGTCAAGGGACGGCAATTCCAACCCTCACTCTGCTCAAGTCAAGGGACGGCAATTCCCACCCTGACTCTGTCCAAGTAAAGGGACGGCAAGTCCCACCCTCACTGTGCTCAAGGCAAGGGACGGCAATTCCCACCCTCACTCTGCCCAAGGCAAGGGACGGCAATGCCCACCTTCACTGTGCTCAAGGCAAGAGACGGCAATTCCCACCCTCACTCTGCTCACGTCAAGGGACGGCAATTCCCATCCTCACTCTGCTCAAGGCAAGGGACGGCAATTCCCACCCTCACTCTGGTCAAGTCAAGGGACGGCAATTCCCACCCTAACTATGCTCAAGTCAAGGGACGGCAACTGCAACCCTCACTCTGCTCAAGTCAAGTGACGGAATTCCCACGCTCACTCTGCTCAAGGCAAGGGACGGCAATTCCCACCCTCACTGTGCTCAAGGCAAGGGACGGCAATTCCCACCCTGACTCTGCTCAAGGCAAGGGACGGCAATTCCCACCCTCACTCTGGTCAAGTCAAGGGACGGATATTCCCACCCTCACTCTGCTCAAGGCAAGGGACGGCAATTCCCACACTCACTCTGCACAAGTCAAGGGACGGCAATTCCCACCCTCACTCTGCTCAAGTCAAGGGACGGCAATTCCCACACTCACTCTGTCCAAGTCAAGGGACGGCAATTCCCAACCTCACTTCTATCCAAGTCAAGGGACGGCAATTCCCACCCTCACTCTGCTCAAGTCAAGTGACGGCAATTCCCACCCTCACTCTGCTCAAGTCAAGGGACGGCAATTCCCACCCTCACTCTGCTCAAGGCAAGGGACGGCAATTCCCACCCTCACTCTGCTCAAGTCAAGGGACGGCAATTCCCACACTCACTCTGTCAAAGTCAAGGGACGGCAATTCCCACCCTCACTCTGCACAAGTCAAGGGACGGCAATTCCCACCCTCACTCTGCTCAAGTCAAGTGACGGCAATTCCTACCCTCACTCTGCTCAAGTCAAGGGACGGCAATTCCAACCCTCACTCTGCTCAAGTCAAGGGACGCAATTACCACCCTCACTCTGCTCAAGTCAAGGGACTGCAATTCCCACACTCACTCTGTCCAAGTAAAGGGACGGCAATTCCCACCATCACTCTGCTCAAGGCAAGGGACGGCAATTCCCACCCTCACTCTGCTCAAGTCAAGGGACGGCAATTCCCACCCTCACTCTGTCCAAGTCAAGGGACGGCAATTCCCACCCTCACTGTGCTCAAGTCAAGGGACGGATATTCCCACCCTGACTCTGTCCAAGTAAAGGTACGCAATTCCCACCCTCACTCTATCCAAGTCAAGGGACGGCAATTCCCACCCTCACTCTTCTCAAGTCAAGGGACGGCAATTCCCACCCTGACTATGTCCAAGTAAACGGACGGCAATTCCCACACTCACTCTGTCAAAGTCAAGGGACGGCAATTCCCACCCTCACTCTGCACAAGTCAAGGGACGGCAATTCCCACCCTCACTCTGCTCAAGTCAAGTGACGGCAATTCCCACCCTCACTCTGCTCAAGTCAAGGGAAGGAAATTCCCACCCTCACTGTGCTCAAGGCAAGGGACGGCAATTCCCACCCTCACTCTGCTCAAGGCAAGGGACGGCAATTCCCACCCTCACTCTGGTCAAGTCAAGGGACGGCAATTCCCACCCTCACTCTGCTCAAGGCAAGGGACGGCAATTCCCACACTCACTCTGTCCAAGTCAAGGGACGGCAATTCCCACCCTCACTCTGTCCAAGTCAAGGGACGGCAATTCCAACCCTCACTCTGCTCAAGTCAAGGGACGGCAATTCCCACACTCACTATGTCCAAGTCAAGGGACGGCAATTCCCACCCTCACTCTGTCCAAGTCAAGGGACGGCAATTCCAACCCTCACTCTGCTCAAGTCAAGGGACGGCAATTCCCACCCTGACTCTGTCCAAGTAAAGGGACGGCAATTCCCACCCTCACTCTGCTCAAGTCAAGGGACGGCTATTCCCACCCTCACTCTGCTCAAGGCAAGGGACGGCAAGTCCCACACTCACTGTGCTCAAGGCAAGGGACGGCAATTCCCACCCTCACTCTGCTCAAGTCAAGTGACGGCAATTCCCACCCTCACTCTGCTCAAGTCAAGGGAAGGCAATTCCCACCCTGACTCTGTCCAAGTAAAGGGACGGCAATTCCCACACTCACTCTGTCCAAGTCAAGGGACGGTAATTCCCACCCTCACTCTGTCCAAGTCAAGGGACGGTAATTCCCACCCTCACTCTGCTCAAGTCAAGGGACGGATATTCCCACCCTGACTCTATCCAAGTCAAGGGACGGCAATTCCCACCCTCACTCTTCTCAAGTCAAGGGACGGCAATTCCCACCCTGACTATGTCCAAGTAAAGGGACGGCAATTCCAACACTCACTCTGTCAAAGTCAAGGGACGGCAATTCCCACCCTCACTCTGCACAAGTCAAGGGACGGCAATTCCCACCCTCACTCTGCTCAAGTCAAGTGACGGCAATTCCCACCCTCACTCTGCTCAAGTCAAGGGAAGGCAATTCCCACCCTCACTGTGCTCAAGGCAAGGGACGGCAATTCCCACCCTCACTCTGCTCAAGGCAAGGGACGGCAATTCCCACCCTCACTCTGGTCAAGTCAAGGGACGGCAATTCCCACCCTCACTCTGCTCAACGCAAGGGACGGCAATTCCCACACTCACTCTGTCCAAGTCAAAGTACGGCAATTCCCACCCTCACTCTGTCCAAGTCAAGGGACGGCAATTCCAACCCTCACTCTGCTCAAGTCAAGGGACGGCAATTCCCACCCTGACTCTGTCCAAGTAAAGGGACGGCAATTCCCACCCTCACTCTGCTCAAGTCAAGGGACGGCTATTCCCACCCTCACTCTGCTCAAGGCAAGGGACGGCAAGTCCCACCCTCACTGTGCTCAAGGCAAGGGACGGCAATTCCCACCCTCACTCTGCCCAAGGCAAGGGACGGCAATGCCCACCTTCACTGTGCTCAAGGCAAGAGACGGCAATTCCCACACTCACTCTGTCAAAGTCAAGGGACGGCAATTCCCACACTCACTCTGTCAAAGTCAAGGGACGGCAATTCCCACCCTCACTCTGCTCACGTCAAGGGACGGCAATTCCCATCCTCACTCTGCTCAAGGCAAGGGACGGCAATTCCCACCCTCACTCTGGTCAAGTCAAGGGACGGCAATTACCACCCTAACTATGCTCAAGTCAAGGGACGGCAACTGCAACCCTCACTCTGCTCAAGTCAAGTGACGCAATTCCCACGCTCACTCTGCTCAAGGCAAGGGACGGCAATTCCCACCCTCACTGTGCTCAAGGCAAGGGACGGCAATTCCCACCCTGACTCTGCTCAAGGCAAGGGACGGCAATTCCCACCCTCACTCTGGTCAAGTCAAGGGACGGATATTCCCACCCTCACTCTGCTCAAGGCAAGGGACGGCAATTCCCACACTCACTCTGCACAAGTCAAGGGACGGCAATTCCCACCCTCACTCTGCTCAAGGCAAGGGACGGCAATTCCCACACTCACTCTGTCCAAGTCAAGGGACGGCAATTCCCACCCTCACTCTGTCCAAGTCAAGGGACGGCAATTCCAACCCTCACTCTGCTCAAGTCAAGGGACGGCAATTCCCACACTCACTATGTCCAAGTCAAGGGACGGCAATTCCCACCCTCACTCTGTCCAAGTCAAGGGACGGCAATTCCAACCCTCACTCTGCTCAAGTCAAGGGACGGCAATTCCCACCCTGACTCTGTCCAAGTAAAGGGACGGCAATTCCCACCCTCACTCTGCTCAAGTCAAGGGACGGCTATTCCACCCTCACTCTGCTCAAGGCAAGGGACGGCAAGTCCCACACTCACTGTGCTCAAGGCAAGGGACGGCAATTCCACCCTCACTCTGCTCAAGTCAAGTGACGGCAATTCCCACCCTCACTCTGCTCAAGTCAAGGGAAGGCAATCCCACCCTGACTCTGTCCAAGTAAAGGGACGGCAATTCCCACACTCACTCTGTCCAAGTCAAGGGACGGTAATTCCCACCCTCACTCTGTCCAAGTCAAGGGACGGTAATTCCCACCCTCACTCTGCTCAAGTCAAGGGACGGATATTCCCACCCTGACTCTATCCAAGTCAAGGGACGGCAATTCCCACCCTCACTCTTCTCAAGTCAAGGGACGGCAATTCCCACCCTGACTATGTCCAAGTAAAGGGACGGCAATTCCAACACTCACTCTGTCAAAGTCAAGGGACGGCAATTCCCACCCTCACTCTGCACAAGTCAAGGGACGGCAATTCCCACCCTCACTCTGCTCAAGTCAAGTGACGGCAATTCCCACCCTCACTCTGCTCAAGTCAAGGGAAGGCAATTCCCACCCTCACTGTGCTCAAGGCAAGGGACGGCAATTCCCACCCTCACTCTGCTCAAGGCAAGGGACGGCAATTCCCACCCTCACTCTGGTCAAGTCAAGGGACGGCAATTCCCACCCTCACTCTGCTCAACGCAAGGGACGGCAATTCCCACACTCACTCTGTCCAAGTCAAAGTACGGCAATTCCCACCCTCACTCTGTCCAAGTCAAGGGACGGCAATTCCAACCCTCACTCTGCTCAAGTCAAGGGACGGCAATTCCCACCCTGACTCTGTCCAAGTAAAGGGACGGCAATTCCCACCCTCACTCTGCTCAAGTCAAGGGACGGCTATTCCCACCCTCACTCTGCTCAAGGCAAGGGACGGCAAGTCCCACCCTCACTGTGCTCAAGGCAAGGGACGGCAATTCCCACCCTCACTCTGCCCAAGGCAAGGGACGGCAATGCCCACCTTCACTGTGCTCAAGGCAAGAGACGGCAATTCCCACACTCACTCTGTCAAAGTCAAGGGACGGCAATTCCCACACTCACTCTGTCAAAGTCAAGGGACGGCAATTCCCACCCTCACTCTGCTCACGTCAAGGGACGGCAATTCCCATCCTCACTCTGCTCAAGGCAAGGGACGGCAATTCCCACCCTCACTCTGGTCAAGTCAAGGGACGGCAATTACCACCCTAACTATGCTCAAGTCAAGGGACGGCAACTGCAACCCTCACTCTGCTCAAGTCAAGTGACGCAATTCCCACGCTCACTCTGCTCAAGGCAAGGGACGGCAATTCCCACCCTCACTGTGCTCAAGGCAAGGGACGGCAATTCCCACCCTGACTCTGCTCAAGGCAAGGGACGGCAATTCCCACCCTCACTCTGGTCAAGTCAAGGGACGGATATTCCAACCCTCACTCTGCTCAAGGCAAGGGACGGCAATTCCCACACTCACTCTGCACAAGTCAAGGGACGCAATTCCCACCCTCACTCTGCTCAAGTCAAGGGACGGCAATTCCCACACTCACTCTGTCCAAGTAAAGGGACGGCAATTCCCACCATCACTCTGCTCAAGGCAAGGGACGGCAATTCCCACACTCACTCTGTCCAAGTCAAGGGACGGCAATTCCCAACCTCACTTCTATCCAAGTCAAGGGACGGCAATTCCCACCCTCACTCTGCTCAAGTCAAGTGACGGCAATTCCCACCCTCACTCTGCTCAAGTCAAGGGACGGCAATTCCCACCCTCACTCTGCTCAAGGCAAGGGACGGCAATTCCCACCCTCACTCTGCTCAAGGCAAGGGACGGCAATTCCCACCCTCACTCTGGTCAAGTCAAGGGACGGCAATTCCCACACTCACTCTGTCAAAGTCAAGGGACGGCAATTCCCACCCTCACTCTGCACAAGTCAAGGGACGGCAATTCCCACCCTCACTCTGCTCAAGTCAAGTGACGGCAATTCCTACCCTCACTCTGCTCAAGTCAAGGGACGGCAATTCCCATCCTCACTCTGCTCAAGGCAAGGGACGGCAATTCCACCCTCACTCTGCTCAAGGCAAGGGACGGCAATTCCCACCCTCACTCTGGTCAAGTCAAGGGACGGCAATTCCCACCCTCACTTTGCTCAAGGCAAGGGACGGCAATTCCCACCCTCACTCTGGTCAAGTCAAGGGACGGCAATTCCCACACTCACTCTGTCCAAGTAAAGGGACGGCAATTCCCACCCTCACTCTGCTCAAGGCAAGGGACGGCAATTCCCACCCTCACTCTGGTCAAGTCAAGGGACGGCAATTCCCACCCTCACTCTGCTCAAGGCAAGGGACGGAAATTCCCACACTCACTCTGCACAAGTCAAGGGACGGCAATTCCCACCCTCACTCTGGTCAAGTCAAGGGACGGCAATTCCCACCCTCACTATGCTCAGGTCAAGGGACGGCAATTCCAACCCTCACTCTGCTCAAGTCAAGGGACGCAATTACCACCCTCACTCTGCTCAAGTCAAGGGACTGCAATTCCCACACTCACTCTGTCCAAGTAAAGGGACGGCAATTCCCACCATCACTCTGCTCAAGGCAAGGGACGGCAATTCCCACCCTCACTCTGCTCAAGTCAAGGGACGGCAATTCCCACCCTCACTCTGTCCAAGTCAAGGGACGGCAATTCCCAGCCTCACTTTGCTCAAGTCAAGGGACGGCAATTCCCACCCTCACTCTGCTCAAGTCACGGGACGGCAATTCCCACCCTGACTCTGTCCAAGTAAAGGGACGGCAATTCCCACACTCACTCTGTCCAAGTCAAGGGACGGTAATTCCCACCCTCACTCTGTCCAAGTCAAGGGACGGTAATTCCCACCCTCACTCTGCTCAAGTCAAGGGACGGATATTCCCACCCTCACTCTGCTCAAGTCAAGGGACGGCAATTCCCACCCTCACTCTGTCCAAGTCAAGGGACGGCAATTCCCAGCCTCACTTTGCTCAAGTCAAGGGACGGCAATTCCCACCCTCACTCTGCTCAAGTCACGGGACGGCAATTCCCACCCTGACTCTGTCCAAGTAAAGGGACGGCAATTCCCACACTCACTCTGTCCAAGTCAAGGGACGGCAATTCCCAGCCTCACTTTGCTCAAGTCAAGGGACGGCAATTCCCAGCCTCACTCTGCTCAAGTCAAGGGACGGCAATTCCCACCCTCACTCTGTCCAAGTCAAGGGACGGCAATTCCCAGCCTCACTTTGCTCAAGTCAAGGGACGGCAATTCCCACCCTCACTCTGCTCAAGTCAGGGGACGGCAATTCCCACCCTGACTCTGTCCAAGTAAAGGGACGGCAATTCCCACACTCACTCTGTCCAAGTCAAGGGACGGTAATTCCCACCCTCACTCTGTCCAAGTCAAGGGACGGTAATTCCCACCCTCACTCTGCTCAAGTCAAGGGACGGATATTCCCACCCTGACTCTGTCCAAGTAAAGGTACGCAATTCCCACCCTCACTCTATCCAAGTCAAGGGACGGCAATTCCCACCCTCACTCTTCTCAAGTCAAGGGACGGCAATTCCCACCCTGACTATGTCCAAGTAAAGGGACGGCAATTCCCACACTCACTCTGTCAAAGTCAAGGGACGGCAATTCCCACCCTCACTCTGCACAAGTCAAGGGACGGCAATTCCCACCCTCACTCTGCTCAAGTCAAGTGACGGCAATTTCCACCCTCACTCTGCTCAAGTCAAGGGAAGGCAATTCCCACCCTCACTGTGCTCAAGGCAAGGGACGGCAATTCCCACCCTCACTCTGCTCAAGGCAAGGGACGGCAATTCCCACCCTCACTCTGGTCAAGTCAAGGGACGGCAATTCCCACCCTCACTCTGCTCAAGGCAAGGGACGGCAATTCCCACACTCACTCTGTCCAAGTCAAGGGACGGCAATTCCCACCCTCACTCTGTCCAAGTCAAGGGACGGCAATTCCAACCCTCACTCTGCTCAAGTCAAGGGACGGCAATTCCCAACCTGACTCTGTCCAAGTAAAGGGACGGCAATTCCCACCCTCACTCTGCTCAAGTCAAGGGACGGCTATTCCCACCCTCACTCTGCTCAAGGCAAGGGACGGCAAGTCCCACACTCACTGTGCTCAAGGCAAGGGACGGCAATTCCCACCCTCACTCTGCCCAAGGCAAGGGACGGCAATTCCCACCTTCACTGTGCTCAAGGCAAGAGACGGCAATTCCCACACTCACTCTGTCAAAGTCAAGGGACGGCAATTCCCACACTCACTCTGTCAAAGTCAAGGGACGGCAATTCCCACCCTCACTCTGCTCACGTCAAGGGACGGCAATTCCCATCCTCACTCTGCTCAAGGCAAGGGACGGCAATTCCCACCCTCACTCTGGTCAAGTCAAGGGACGGCAATTCCCACCCTAACTATGCTCAAGTCAAGGGACGGCAACTGCAACCCTCACTCTGCTCAAGTCAAGTGACGCAATTCCCACGCTCACTCTGCTCAAGGCAAGGGACGGCAATTCCCACCCTCACTGTGCTCAAGGCAAGGGACGGCAATTCCCACCCTGACTCTGCTCAAGGCAAGGGACGGCAATTCCCACCCTCACTCTGGTCAAGTCAAGGGACGGATATTCCCACCCTCACTCTGCTCAAGGCAAGGGACGGCAATTCCCACACTCACACTGCTCAAGTCAGGGGACGGCAATTCCCACCCTGACTCTGTCCAAGTAAAGGGACGGCAATTCCCACACTCACTCTGTCCAAGTCAAGGGACGGTAATTCCCACCCTCACTCTGTCCAAGTCAAGGGACGGTAATTCCCACCCTCACTCTGCTCAAGTTAAGGGACGGATATTCCCACCCTGACTCTGTCCAAGTAAAGGTACGCAATTCCCACCCTCACTCTATCCAAGTCAAGGGACGGCAATTCCCACCCTCACTCTTCTCAAGTCAAGGGACGGCAATTCCCACCCTGACTATGTCCAAGTAAAGGGACGGCAATTCCCACACTCACTCTGTCAAAGTCAAGGGACGGCAATTCCCACCCTCACTCTGCAGAAGTCAAGGGACGGCAATTCCCACCCTCACTCTGCTCAAGTCAAGTGACGGCAATTCCCACCCTCACTCTGCTCAAGTCAAGGGAAGGAAATTCCCACCCTCACTGTGCTCAAGGCAAGGGACGGCAATTCCCACCCTCACTCTGCTCAAGGCAAGGGACGGCAATTCCCACCCTCACTCTGGTCAAGTCAAGGGACGGCAATTCCCACCCTCACTCTGCTCAAGGCAAGGGACGGCAATTCCCACACTCACTCTGTCCAAGTCAAGGGACGGCAATTCCCACCCTCACTCTGTCCAAGTCAAGGGACGGCAATTCCAACCCTCACTCTGCTCAAGTCAAGGGACGGCAATTCCCACCCTGACTCTGTCCAAGTAAAGGGACGGCAATTCCCACCCTCACTCTGCTCAAGTCAAGGGACGGCTATTCCCACCCTCACTCTGCTCAAGGCAAGGGACGGCAAGTCCCACACTCACTGTGCTCAAGGCAAGGGACGGCAATTCCCACCCTCACTCTGCTCAAGTCAAGTGACGGCAATTCCCACCCTCACTCTGCTCAAGTCAAGGGAAGGCAATTCCCACCCTGACTCTGTCCAAGTAAAGGGACGGCAATTCCCACACTCACTCTGTCCAAGTCAAGGGACGGTAATTCCCACCCTCACTCTGTCCAAGTCAAGGGACGGTAATTCCCACCCTCACTCTGCTCAAGTCAAGGGACGGATATTCCCACCCTGACTCTGTCCAAGTAAAGGTACGCAATTCCCACCCTCACTCTATCCAAGTCAAGGGACGGCAATTCCCACCCTCACTCTTCTCAAGTCAAGGGACGGCAATTCCCACACTCACTCTGTCAAAGTCAAGGGACGGCAATTCCCACACTCACTCTGTCAAAGTCAAGGGACGGCAATTCCCACCCTCACTCTGCTCACGTCAAGGGACGGCAATTCCCATCCTCACTCTGCTCAAGGCAAGGGACGGCAATTCCCACCCTCACTGTGCTCAAGGCAAGGGACGGCAATTCCCACCCTGACTCTGCTCAAGGCAAGGGACGGCAATTCCCACCCTCACTCTGGTCAAGTCAAGGGACGGATATTCCCACCCTCACTCTGCTCAAGGCAAGGGACGGCAATTCCCACACTCACTCTGCACAAGTCAAGGGACGCAATTCCCACCCTCACTCTGCTCAAGTCAAGGGACGGCAATTCCCACACTCACTCTGTCCAAGTAAAGGGACGGCAATTCCCACCATCACTCTGCTCAAGGCAAGGGACGGCAATTCCCACACTCACTCTGTCCAAGTCAAGGGACGGCAATTCCCAACCTCACTTCTATCCAAGTCAAGGGACGGCAATTCCCACCCTCACTCTGCTCAAGTCAAGTGACGGCAATTCCCACCCTCACTCTGCTCAAGTCAAGGGACGGCAATTCCCACCCTCACTCTGCTCAAGGCAAGGGACGGCAATTCCCACCCTCACTCTGCTCAAGGCAAGGGACGGCAATTCCCACCCTCACTCTGGTCAAGTCAAGGGACGGCAATTCCCACACTCACTCTGTCAAAGTCAAGGGACGGCAATTCCCACCCTCACTCTGCACAAGTCAAGGGACGGCAATTCCCACCCTCACTCTGCTCAAGTCAAGTGACGGCAATTCCTACCCTCACTCTGCTCAAGTCAAGGGACGGCAATTCCCACCCTCACTCTGCTCAAGGCAAGGGACGGCAATTCCCACCCTCACTCTGGTCAAGTCAAGGGACGGCAATTCCCACCCTCACTCTGCTCAAGGCAAGGGACGGAAATTCCCACACTCACTCTGCACAAGTCAAGGGACGGCAATTCCCACCCTCACTCTGGTCAAGTCAAGGGACGGCAATTCCCACCCTCACTATGCTCAGGTCAAGGGACGGCAATTCCAACCCTCACTCTGCTCAAGTCAAGGGACGCAATTACCACCCTCACTCTGCTCAAGTCAAGGGACTGCAATTCCCACACTCACTCTGTCCAAGTAAAGGGACGGCAATTCCCACCATCACTCTGCTCAAGGCAAGGGACGGCAATTCCCACCCTCACTCTGCTCAAGTCAAGGGACGGCAATTCCCACCCTCACTCTGTCCAAGTCAAGGGACGGCAATTCCCAGCCTCACTTTGCTCAAGTCAAGGGACGGCAATTCCCACCCTCACTCTGCTCAAGTCACGGGACGGCAATTCCCACCCTGACTCTGTCCAAGTAAAGGGACGGCAATTCCCACACTCACTCTGTCCAAGTCAAGGGACGGTAATTCCCACCCTCACTCTGTCCAAGTCAAGGGACGGTAATTCCCACCCTCACTCTGCTCAAGTCAAGGGACGGATATTCCCACCCTCACTCTGCTCAAGTCAAGGGACGGCAATTCCCATCCTCACTCTGTCCAAGTCAAGGGACGGCAATTCCCAGCCTCACTTTGCTCAAGTCAAGGGACGGCAATTCCCACCCTCACTCTGCTCAAGTCACGGGACGGCAATTCCCACCCTGACTCTGTCCAAGTAAAGGGACGGCAATTCCCACACTCACTCTGTCCAAGTCAAGGGACGGCAATTCCCAGCCTCACTTTGCTCAAGTCAAGGGACGGCAATTCCCAGCCTCACTCTGCTCAAGTCAAGGGACGGCAATTCCCACCCTCACTCTGTCCAAGTCAAGGGACGGCAATTCCCAGCCTCACTTTGCTCAAGTCAAGGGACGGCAATTCCCACCCTCACTCTGCTCAAGTCAGGGGACGGCAATTCCCACCCTGACTCTGTCCAAGTAAAGGGACGGCAATTCCCACACTCACTCTGTCCAAGTCAAGGGACGGTAATTCCCACCCTCACTCTGTCCAAGTCAAGGGACGGTAATTCCCACCCTCACTCTGCTCAAGTCAAGGGACGGATATTCCCACCCTGACTCTGTCCAAGTAAAGGTACGCAATTCCCACCCTCACTCTATCCAAGTCAAGGGACGGCAATTCCCACCCTCACTCTTCTCAAGTCAAGGGACGGCAATTCCCACCCTGACTATGTCCAAGTAAAGGGACGGCAATTCCCACACTCACTCTGTCAAAGTCAAGGGACGGCAATTCCCACCCTCACTCTGCACAAGTCAAGTGACGGCAATTCCCACCCTCACTCTGCTGAAGTCAAGTGACGGCAATTCCCACCCTCACTCTGCTCAAGTCAAGGGAAGGCAATTCCCACCCTCACTGTGCTCAAGGCAAGGGACGGCAATTCCCACCCTCACTCTGCTCAAGGCAAGGGACGGCAATTCCCACCCTCACTCTGGTCAAGTCAAGGGACGGCAATTCCCACCCTCACTCTGCTCAAGGCAAGGGACGGCAATTCCCACACTCACTCTGTCCAAGTCAAGGGACGGCAATTCCCACCCTCACTCTGTCCAAGTCAAGGGACGGCAATTCCCACCCTCACTCTTCTCAAGTCAAGGGACGGCAATTCCCACCCTGACTATGTCCAAGTAAAGGGACGGCAATTCCCACACTCACTCTGTCAAAGTCAAGGGACGGCAATTCCCACCCTCACTCTGCAGAAGTCAAGGGACGGCAATTCCCACCCTCACTCTGCTCAAGTCAAGTGACGGCAATTCCCACCCTCACTCTGCTCAAGTCAAGGGAAGGAAATTCCCACCCTCACTGTGCTCAAGGCAAGGGACGGCAATTCCCACCCTCACTCTGCTCAAGGCAAGGGACGGCAATTCCCACCCTCACTCTGGTCAAGTCAAGGGACGGCAATTCCCACCCTCACTCTGTCCAAGTCAAGGGACGGCAATTCCCAGCCTCACTTTGCTCAAGTCAAGGGACGGCAATTCCCACCCTCACTCTGCTCAAGTCACGGGACGGCAATTCCCACCCTGACTCTGTCCAAGTAAAGGGACGGCAATTCCCACACTCACTCTGTCCAAGTCAAGGGACGGTAATTCCCACCCTCACTCTGTCCAAGTCAAGGGACGGTAATTCCCACCCTCACTCTGCTCAAGTCAAGGGACGGATATTCCCACCCTCACTCTGCTCAAGTCAAGGGACGGCAATTCCCATCCTCACTCTGTCCAAGTCAAGGGACGGCAATTCCCAGCCTCACTTTGCTCAAGTCAAGGGACGGCAATTCCCACCCTCACTCTGCTCAAGTCACGGGACGGCAATTCCCACCCTGACTCTGTCCAAGTAAAGGGACGGCAATTCCCACACTCACTCTGTCCAAGTCAAGGGACGGCAATTCCCAGCCTCACTTTGCTCAAGTCAAGGGACGGCAATTCCCAGCCTCACTCTGCTCAAGTCAAGGGACGGCAATTCCCACCCTCACTCTGTCCAAGTCAAGGGACGGCAATTCCCAGCCTCACTTTGCTCAAGTCAAGGGACGGCAATTCCCACCCTCACTCTGCTCAAGTCAGGGGACGGCAATTCCCACCCTGACTCTGTCCAAGTAAAGGGACGGCAATTCCCACACTCACTCTGTCCAAGTCAAGGGACGGTAATTCCCACCCTCACTCTGTCCAAGTCAAGGGACGGTAATTCCCACCCTCACTCTGCTCAAGTCAAGGGACGGATATTCCCACCCTGACTCTGTCCAAGTAAAGGTACGCAATTCCCACCCTCACTCTATCCAAGTCAAGGGACGGCAATTCCCACCCTCACTCTTCTCAAGTCAAGGGACGGCAATTCCCACCCTGACTATGTCCAAGTAAAGGGACGGCAATTCCCACACTCACTCTGTCAAAGTCAAGGGACGGCAATTCCCACCCTCACTCTGCACAAGTCAAGTGACGGCAATTCCCACCCTCACTCTGCTGAAGTCAAGTGACGGCAATTCCCACCCTCACTCTGCTCAAGTCAAGGGAAGGCAATTCCCACCCTCACTGTGCTCAAGGCAAGGGACGGCAATTCCCACCCTCACTCTGCTCAAGGCAAGGGACGGCAATTCCCACCCTCACTCTGGTCAAGTCAAGGGACGGCAATTCCCACCCTCACTCTGCTCAAGGCAAGGGACGGCAATTCCCACACTCACTCTGTCCAAGTCAAGGGACGGCAATTCCCACCCTCACTCTGTCCAAGTCAAGGGACGGCAATTCCCACCCTCACTCTTCTCAAGTCAAGGGACGGCAATTCCCACCCTGACTATGTCCAAGTAAAGGGACGGCAATTCCCACACTCACTCTGTCAAAGTCAAGGGACGGCAATTCCCACCCTCACTCTGCAGAAGTCAAGGGACGGCAATTCCCACCCTCACTCTGCTCAAGTCAAGTGACGGCAATTCCCACCCTCACTCTGCTCAAGTCAAGGGAAGGAAATTCCCACCCTCACTGTGCTCAAGGCAAGGGACGGCAATTCCCACCCTCACTCTGCTCAAGGCAAGGGACGGCAATTCCCACCCTCACTCTGGTCAAGTCAAGGGACGGCAATTCCCACCCTCACTCTGCTCAAGGCAAGGGACGGCAATTCCCACACTCACTCTGTCCAAGTCAAGGGACGGCAATTCCCACCCTCACTCTGTCCAAGTCAAGGGACGGCAATTCCATCCCTCACTCTGCTCAAGTCAAGGGACGGCAATTCCCACCCTGACTCTGTCCAAGTAAAGGGACGGCAATTCCCACCCTCACTCTGCTCAAGTCAAGGGACGGCTATTCCCACCCTCACTCTGCTCAAGGCAAGGGACGGCAAGTCCCACACTCACTGTGCTCAAGGCAAGGGACGGCAATTCCCACCCTCACTCTGCTCAAGTCAAGTGACGGCAATTCCCACCCTCACTCTGCTCAAGTCAAGGGAAGGCAATTCCCACCCTGACTCTGTCCAAGTAAAGGGACGGCAATTCCCACACTCACTCTGTCCAAGTCAAGGGACGGTAATTCCCACCCTCACTCTGTCCAAGTCAAGGGACGGTAATTCCCACCCTCACTCTGCTCAAGTCAAGGGACGGATATTCCCACCCTGACTCTGTCCAAGTAAAGGTACGCAATTCCCACCCTCACTCTATCCAAGTCAAGGGACGGCAATTCCCACCCTCACTCTTCTCAAGTCAAGGGACGGCAATTCCCACACTCACTCTGTCAAAGTCAAGGGACGGCAATTCCCACCCTCACTCTGCTCAAGGCAAGGGACGGCAATTCCCACCCTCACTCTGGTCAAGTCAAGGGACGGCAATTCCCACCCTCACTCTGCTCAAGGCAAGGGACGGCAATTCCCACACTCACTCTGTCCAAGTCAAGGGACGGCAATTCCCACCCTCACTCTGTCCAAGTCAAGGGACGGCAATTCCATCCCTCACTCTGCTCAAGTCAAGGGACGGATATTCCCACCCTCACTCTGCTCAAGGCAAGGGACGGCAATTCCCACACTCACTCTGCTCAAGTCAGGGGACGGCAATTCCCACCCTGACTCTGTCCAAGTAAAGGGACGGCAATTCCCACACTCACTCTGTCCAAGTCAAGGGACGGTAATTCCCACCCTCACTCTGTCCAAGTCAAGGGACGGTAATTCCCACCCTCACTCTGCTCAAGTTAAGGGACGGATATTCCCACCCTGACTCTGTCCAAGTAAAGGTACGCAATTCCCACCCTCACTCTATCCAAGTCAAGGGACGGCAATTCCCACCCTCACTCTTCTCAAGTCAAGGGACGGCAATTCCCACCCTGACTATGTCCAAGTAAAGGGACGGCAATTCCCACACTCACTCTGTCAAAGTCAAGGGACGGCAATTCCCACCCTCACTCTGCAGAAGTCAAGGGACGGCAATTCCCACCCTCACTCTGCTCAAGTCAAGTGACGGCAATTCCCACCCTCACTCTGCTCAAGTCAAGGGAAGGAAATTCCCACCCTCACTGTGCTCAAGGCAAGGGACGGCAATTCCCACCCTCACTCTGCTCAAGGCAAGGGACGGCAATTCCCACCCTCACTCTGGTCAAGTCAAGGGACGGCAATTCCCACCCTCACTCTGCTCAAGGCAAGGGACGGCAATTCCCACACTCACTCTGTCCAAGTCAAGGGACGGCAATTCCCACCCTCACTCTGTCCAAGTCAAGGGACGGCAATTCCAACCCTCACTCTGCTCAAGTCAAGGGACGGCAATTCCCACCCTGACTCTGTCCAAGTAAAGGGACGGCAATTCCCACCCTCACTCTGCTCAAGTCAAGGGACGGCTATTCCCACCCTCACTCTGCTCAAGGCAAGGGACGGCAAGTCCCACACTCACTGTGCTCAAGGCAAGGGACGGCAATTCCCACCCTCACTCTGCTCAAGTCAAGTGACGGCAATTCCCACCCTCACTCTGCTCAAGTCAAGGGAAGGCAATTCCCACCCTGACTCTGTCCAAGTAAAGGGACGGCAATTCCCACACTCACTCTGTCCAAGTCAAGGGACGGTAATTCCCACCCTCACTCTGTCCAAGTCAAGGGACGGTAATTCCCACCCTCACTCTGCTCAAGTCAAGGGACGGATATTCCCACCCTGACTCTGTCCAAGTAAAGGTACGCAATTCCCACCCTCACTCTATCCAAGTCAAGGGACGGCAATTCCCACCCTCACTCTTCTCAAGTCAAGGGACGGCAATTCCCACACTCACTCTGTCAAAGTCAAGGGACGGCAATTCCCACACTCACTCTGTCAAAGTCAAGGGACGGCAATTCCCACCCTCACTCTGCTCACGTCAAGGGACGGCAATTCCCATCCTCACTCTGCTCAAGGCAAGGGACGGCAATTCCCACCCTCACTGTGCTCAAGGCAAGGGACGGCAATTCCAACCCTGACTCTGCTCAAGGCAAGGGACGGCAATTCCCACCCTCACTCTGGTCAAGTCAAGGGACGGATATTCCCACCCTCACTCTGCTCAAGGCAAGGGACGGCAATTCCCACACTCACTCTGCACAAGTCAAGGGACGCAATTCCCACCCTCACTCTGCTCAAGTCAAGGGACGGCAATTCCCACACTCACTCTGTCCAAGTAAAGGGACGGCAATTCCCACCATCACTCTGCTCAAGGCAAGGGACGGCAATTCCCACACTCACTCTGTCCAAGTCAAGGGACGGCAATTCCCAACCTCACTTCTATCCAAGTCAAGGGACGGCAATTCCCACCCTCACTCTGCTCAAATCAAGTGACGGCAATTCCCACCCTCACTCTGCTCAAGTCAAGGGACGGCAATTCCCACCCTCACTCTGCTCAAGGCAAGGGACGGCAATTCCCACCCTCACTCTGCTCAAGGCAAGGGACGGCAATTCCCACCCTCACTCTGGTCAAGTCAAGGGACGGCAATTCCCACACTCACTCTGTCAAAGTCAAGGGACGGCAATTCCCACCCTCACTCTGCACAAGTCAAGGGACGGCAATTCCCACCCTCACTCTGCTCAAGTCAAGTGACGGCAATTCCTACCCTCACTCTGCTCAAGTCAAGGGACGGCAATTCCCACCCTCACTCTGCTCAAGGCAAGGGACGGCAATTCCCACCCTCACTCTGGTCAAGTCAAGGGACGGCAATTCCCACCCTCACTCTGCTCAAGGCAAGGGACGGAAATTCCCACACTCACTCTGCACAAGTCAAGGGACGGCAATTCCCACCCTCACTCTGGTCAAGTCAAGGGACGGCAATTCCCACCCTCACTATGCTCAGGTCAAGGGACGGCAATTCCAACCCTCACTCTGCTCAAGTCAAGGGACGCAATTACCACCCTCACTCTGCTCAAGTCAAGGGACTGCAATTCCCACACTCACTCTGTCCAAGTAAAGGGACGGCAATTCCCACCATCACTCTGCTCAAGGCAAGGGACGGCAATTCCCACCCTCACTCTGCTCAAGTCAAGGGACGGCAATTCCCACCCTCACTCTGTCCAAGTCAAGGGACGGCAATTCCCAGCCTCACTTTGCTCAAGTCAAGGGACGGCAATTCCCACCCTCACTCTGCTCAAGTCACGGGACGGCAATTCCCACCCTGACTCTGTCCAAGTAAAGGGACGGCAATTCCCACACTCACTCTGTCCAAGTCAAGGGACGGTAATTCCCACCCTCACTCTGTCCAAGTCAAGGGACGGTAATTCCCACCCTCACTCTGCTCAAGTCAAGGGACGGATATTCCCACCCTCACTCTGCTCAAGTCAAGGGACGGCAATTCCCATCCTCACTCTGTCCAAGTCAAGGGACGGCAATTCCCAGCCTCACTTTGCTCAAGTCAAGGGACGGCAATTCCCACCCTCACTCTGCTCAAGTCACGGGACGGCAATTCCCACCCTGACTCTGTCCAAGTAAAGGGACGGCAATTCCCACACTCACTCTGTCCAAGTCAAGGGACGGCAATTCCCAGCCTCACTTTGCTCAAGTCAAGGGACGGCAATTCCCAGCCTCACTCTGCTCAAGTCAAGGGACGGCAATTCCCACCCTCACTCTGTCCAAGTCAAGGGACGGCAATTCCCAGCCTCACTTTGCTCAAGTCAAGGGACGGCAATTCCCACCCTCACTCTGCTCAAGTCAGGGGACGGCAATTCCCACCCTGACTCTGTCCAAGTAAAGGGACGGCAATTCCCACACTCACTCTGTCCAAGTCAAGGGACGGTAATTCCCACCCTCACTCTGTCCAAGTCAAGAGACGGTAATTCCCACCCTCACTCTGCTCAAGTCAAGGGACGGATATTCCCACCCTGACTCTGTCCAAGTAAAGGTACGCAATTCCCACCCTCACTCTATCCAAGTCAAGGGACGGCAATTCCCACCCTCACTCTTCTCAAGTCAAGGGACGGCAATTCCCACCCTGACTATGTCCAAGTAAAGGGACGGCAATTCCCACACTCACTCTGTCAAAGTCAAGGGACGGCAATTCCCACCCTCACTCTGCACAAGTCAAGTGACGGCAATTCCCACCCTCACTCTGCTGAAGTCAAGTGACGGCAATTCCCACCCTCACTCTGCTCAAGTCAAGGGAAGGCAATTCCCACCCTCACTGTGCTCAAGGCAAGGGACGGCAATTCCCACCCTCACTCTGCTCAAGGCAAGGGACGGCAATTCCCACCCTCACTCTGGTCAAGTCAAGGGACGGCAATTCCCACCCTCACTCTGCTCAAGGCAAGGGACGGCAATTCCCACACTCACTCTGTCCAAGTCAAGGGACGGCAATTCCCACCCTCACTCTGTCCAAGTCAAGGGACGGCAATTCCCACCCTCACTCTTCTCAAGTCAAGGGACGGCAATTCCCACCCTGACTATGTCCAAGTAAAGGGACGGCAATTCCCACACTCACTCTGTCAAAGTCAAGGGACGGCAATTCCCACCCTCACTCTGCAGAAGTCAAGGGACGGCAATTCCCACCCTCACTCTGCTCAAGTCAAGTGACGGCAATTCCCACCCTCACTCTGCTCAAGTCAAGGGAAGGAAATTCCCACCCTCACTGTGCTCAAGGCAAGGGACGGCAATTCCCACCCTCACTCTGCTCAAGGCAAGGGACGGCAATTCCCACCCTCACTCTGGTCAAGTCAAGGGACGGCAATTCCCACCCTCACTCTGCTCAAGGCAAGGGACGGCAATTCCCACACTCACTCTGTCCAAGTCAAGGGACGGCAATTCCCACCCTCACTCTGTCCAAGTCAAGGGACGGCAATTCCATCCCTCACTCTGCTCAAGTCAAGGGACGGCAATTCCCACCCTGACTCTGTCCAAGTAAAGGGACGGCAATTCCCACCCTCACTCTGCTCAAGTCAAGGGACGGCTATTCCCACCCTCACTCTGCTCAAGGCAAGGGACGGCAAGTCCCACACTCACTGTGCTCAAGGCAAGGGACGGCAATTCCCACCCTCACTCTGCTCAAGTCAAGTGACGGCAATTCCCACCCTCACTCTGCTCAAGTCAAGGGAAGGCAATTCCCACCCTGACTCTGTCCAAGTAAAGGGACGGCAATTCCCACACTCACTCTGTCCAAGTCAAGGGACGGTAATTCCCACCCTCACTCTGTCCAAGTCAAGGGACGGTAATTCCCACCCTCACTCTGCTCAAGTCAAGGGACGGATATTCCCACCCTGACTCTGTCCAAGTAAAGGTACGCAATTCCCACCCTCACTCTATCCAAGTCAAGGGACGGCAATTCCCACCCTCACTCTTCTCAAGTCAAGGGACGGCAATTCCCACACTCACTCTGTCAAAGTCAAGGGACGGCAATTCCCACCCTCACTCTGCTCACGTCAAGGGACGGCAATTCCCATCCTCACTCTGCTCAAGGCAAGGGACGGCAATTCCCACCCTCACTCTGGTCAAGTCAAGGGACGGCAATTCCCACCCTAACTATGCTCAAGTCAAGGGACGGCAACTGCAACCCTCACTCTGCTCAAGTCAAGTGACGCAATTCCCACGCTCACTCTGCTCAAGGCAAGGGACGGCAATTCCCACCCTCACTGTGCTCAAGGCAAGGGACGGCAATTCCCACCCTGACTCTGCTCAAGGCAAGGGACGGCAATTCCCACCCTCACTCTGGTCAAGTCAAGGGACGGATATTCCCACCCTCACTCTGCTCAAGGCAAGGGACGGCAATTCCCACACTCACTCTGCACAAGTCAAGGGACGCAATTCCCACCCTCACTCTGCTCAAGTCAAGGGACGGCAATTCCCACACTCACTCTGTCCAAGTAAAGGGACGGCAATTCCCACCATCACTCTGCTCAAGGCAAGGGACGGCAATTCCCACACTCACTCTGTCCAAGTCAAGGGACGGCAATTCCCAACCTCACTTCTATCCAAGTCAAGGGACGGCAATTCCCACCCTCACTCTGCTCAAGTCAAGTGACGGCAATTCCCACCCTCACTCTGCTCAAGTCAAGGGACGGCAATTCCCACCCTCACTCTGCTCAAGGCAAGGGACGGCAATTCCCACCCTCACTCTGCTCAAGGCAAGGGACGGCAATTCCCACCCTCACTCTGGTCAAGTCAAGGGACGGCAATTCCCACACTCACTCTGTCAAAGTCAAGGGACGGCAATTCCCACCCTCACTCTGCACAAGTCAAGGGACGGCAATTCCCACCCTCACTCTGCTCAAGTCAAGTGACGGCAATTCCTACCCTCACTCTGCTCAAGTCAAGGGACGGCAATTCCCACCCTCACTCTGCTCAAGGCAAGGGACGGCAATTCCACCCTCACTCTGCTCAAGGCAAGGGACGGCAATTCCCACCCTCACTCTGGTCAAGTCAAGGGACGGCAATTCCCACCCTCACTTTGCTCAAGGCAAGGGACGGCAATTCCCACCCTCACTCTGGTCAAGTCAAGGGACGGCAATTCCCACACTCACTCTGTCCAAGTAAAGGGACGGCAATTCCCACCCTCACTCTGCTCAAGGCAAGGGACGGCAATTCCCACCCTCACTCTGGTCAAGTCAAGGGACGGCAATTCCCACCCTCACTCTGCTCAAGGCAAGGGACGGAAATTCCCACACTCACTCTGCACAAGTCAAGGGACGGCAATTCCCACCCTCACTCTGGTCAAGTCAAGGGACGGCAATTCCCACCCTCACTATGCTCAGGTCAAGGGACGGCAATTCCAACCCTCACTCTGCTCAAGTCAAGGGACGCAATTACCACCCTCACTCTGCTCAAGTCAAGGGACTGCAATTCCCACACTCACTCTGTCCAAGTAAAGGGACGGCAATTCCCACCATCACTCTGCTCAAGGCAAGGGACGGCAATTCCCACCCTCACTCTGCTCAAGTCAAGGGACGGCAATTCCCACCCTCACTCTGTCCAAGTCAAGGGACGGCAATTCCCAGCCTCACTTTGCTCAAGTCAAGGGACGGCAATTCCCACCCTCACTCTGCTCAAGTCACGGGACGGCAATTCCCACCCTGACTCTGTCCAAGTAAAGGGACGGCAATTCCCACACTCACTCTGTCCAAGTCAAGGGACGGTAATTCCCACCCTCACTCTGTCCAAGTCAAGGGACGGTAATTCCCACCCTCACTCTGCTCAAGTCAAGGGACGGATATTCCCACCCTCACTCTGCTCAAGTCAAGGGACGGCAATTCCCATCCTCACTCTGTCCAAGTCAAGGGACGGCAATTCCCAGCCTCACTTTGCTCAAGTCAAGGGACGGCAATTCCCACCCTCACTCTGCTCAAGTCACGGGACGGCAATTCCCACCCTGACTCTGTCCAAGTAAAGGGACGGCAATTCCCACACTCACTCTGTCCAAGTCAAGGGACGGCAATTCCCAGCCTCACTTTGCTCAAGTCAAGGGACGGCAATTCCCAGCCTCACTCTGCTCAAGTCAAGGGACGGCAATTCCCACCCTCACTCTGTCCAAGTCAAGGGACGGCAATTCCCAGCCTCACTTTGCTCAAGTCAAGGGACGGCAATTCCCACCCTCACTCTGCTCAAGTCAGGGGACGGCAATTCCCACCCTGACTCTGTCCAAGTAAAGGGACGGCAATTCCCACACTCACTCTGTCCAAGTCAAGGGACGGTAATTCCCACCCTCACTCTGTCCAAGTCAAGGGACGGTAATTCCCACCCTCACTCTGCTCAAGTCAAGGGACGGATATTCCCACCCTGACTCTGTCCAAGTAAAGGTACGCAATTCCCACCCTCACTCTATCCAAGTCAAGGGACGGCAATTCCCACCCTCACTCTTCTCAAGTCAAGGGACGGCAATTCCCACCCTGACTATGTCCAAGTAAAGGGACGGCAATTCCCACACTCACTCTGTCAAAGTCAAGGGACGGCAATTCCCACCCTCACTCTGCACAAGTCAAGGGACGGCAATTCCCACCCTCACTCTGCTGAAGTCAAGTGACGGCAATTCCCACCCTCACTCTGCTCAAGTCAAGGGAAGGCAATTCCCACCCTCACTGTGCTCAAGGCAAGGGACGGCAATTCCCACCCTCACTCTGCTCAAGGCAAGGGACGGCAATTCCCACCCTCACTCTGGTCAAGTCAAGGGACGGCAATTCCCACCCTCACTCTGCTCAAGGCAAGGGACGGCAATTCCCACACTCACTCTGTCCAAGTCAAGGGACGGCAATTCCCACCCTCACTCTGTCCAAGTCAAGGGACGGCAATTCCAACCCTCACTCTGCTCAAGTCAAGGGACGGCAATTCCCACCCTGACTCTGTCCAAGTAAAGGGACGGCAATTCCCACCCTCACTCTGCTCAAGTCAAGGGACGGCTATTCCCACCCTCACTCTGCTCAAGGCAAGGGACGGCAAGTCCCACACTCACTGTGCTCAAGGCAAGGGACGGCAATTCCCACCCTCACTCTGCCCAAGGCAAGGGACGGCAATTCCCACCTTCACTGTGCTCAAGGCAAGAGACGGCAATTCCCACACTCACTCTGTCAAAGTCAAGGGACGGCAATTCCCACACTCACTCTGTCAAAGTCAAGGGACGGCAATTCCCACCCTCACTCTGCTCACGTCAAGGGACGGCAATTCCCATCCTCACTCTGCTCAAGGCAAGGGACGGCAATTCCCACCCTCACTCTGGTCAAGTCAAGGGACGGCAATTCCCACCCTAACTATGCTCAAGTCAAGGGACGGCAACTGCAACCCTCACTCTGCTCAAGTCAAGTGACGCAATTCCCACGCTCACTCTGCTCAAGGCAAGGGACGGCAATTCCCACCCTCACTGTGCTCAAGGCAAGGGACGGCAATTCCCACCCTGACTCTGCTCAAGGCAAGGGACGGCAATTCCCACCCTCACTCTGGTCAAGTCAAGGGACGGATATTCCCACCCTCACTCTGCTCAAGGCAAGGGACGGCAATTCCCACACTCACTCTGCACAAGTCAAGGGACGCAATTCCCACCCTCACTCTGCTCAAGTCAAGGGACGGCAATTCCCACACTCACTCTGTCCAAGTAAAGGGACGGCAATTCCCACCATCACTCTGCTCAAGGCAAGGGACGGCAATTCCCACACTCACTCTGTCCAAGTCAAGGGACGGCAATTCCCAACCTCACTTCTATCCAAGTCAAGGGACGGCAATTCCCACCCTCACTCTGCTCAAGGCAAGGGACGGCAATTCCCACCCTCACTCTGCTCAAGGCAAGGGACGGCAATTCCCACCCTCACTCTGGTCAAGTCAAGGGACGGCAATTCCCACCCTCACTTTGCTCAAGGCAAGGGACGGCAATTCCCACACTCACTCTGCACAAGTCAAGGGACGGCAATTCCCAACATCACTCTGGTCAAGTCAAGGGACGGCAATTCCCACCCTCACTATGCTCAGGTCAAGGGACGGCAATTCCAACCCTCACTCTGCTCAAGTCAAGGGACGCTATTCCCACCCTCACTCTGCTCAAGTCAAGGGACGGCAATTCCCACACTCACTCTGTCCAAGTAAAGGGACGGCAATTCCCACCATCACTCTGCTCAAGGCAAGGGACGGCAATTCCCACACTCACTCTGCACAAGTCAAGGGACGGCAATTCCCACCCTCACTCTGGTCAAGTCAAGGGACGGCAATTCCCACCCTCACTATGCTCAGGTCAAGGGACGGCAATTCCAACCCTCACTCTGCTCAAGTCAAGGGACGCAATTCCCACCCTCACTCTGCTCAAGTCAAGGGACGGCAATTCCCACACTCACTCTGTCCAAGTAAAGGGACGGCAATTCCCACCATCACTCTGCTCAAGGCAAGGGACGGCAATTCCCACACTCACTCTGTCCAAGTCAAGGGACGGCAATTTCCACCCTCACTTCTATCCAAGTCAAGGGACGGCAATTCCCACCCTCACTCTACTCAAGTCAAGTGACGGCAATTCCCACCCTCACTCTGCTCAAGTCAAGGGACGGCAATTCCCACCCTCACTCTGCTCAAGGCAAGGGACGGCAATTCCCACCCTCACTCTGCTCAAGGCAAGGGACGGCAATTCCCACCCTCACTCTGGTCAAGGCAAGGGACGGCAATTCCCACACTCACTCTGTCAAAGTCAAGGGACGACAATTCCCACCCTCACTCTGCACAAGTCAAGGTACGGCAATTCCCACCCTCACTCTGCTCAAGTCAAGTGACGGCAATTCCCACCCTCACTCTGCTCATGGCAAGGGACGGCAATTCCCACACTCACTCTGTCAAAGTCAAGGGACGACAATTCCCACCCTCACTCTGCACAAGTCAAGGTACGGCAATTCCCACCCTCACTCTGCTCAAGTCAAGTGACGGCAATTCCCACCCTCACTCTGCTCAAGTCAAGGGACGGCAATTCCCACCCTCACTCTGCTCAAGGCAAGGGACGGCAATTCCCACCCTCACTCTGCTCAAGGCAAGGGACGGCAATTCCCACCCTCACTCTGCTCAAGTCAAGGGACGGCAATTCCCACCCTCACTCTGCTCAAGTCAAGGGACGGCAATTCCCACCCTCACTGTGCTCAAGGCAAGGGACGGCAATTCCCACCCTCACTCTGTCCAAGTAAAGGGACGGCAATTCCCACCCTTACTCTGCTCAAGTCAAGGGACGGCAATTCCCACCCTCACTCTGCTCAAGTCAAGGGACGGCAATTCCCACCCTCACTGTGCTCAAGGCAAGGGACGGCAATTCCCACCCTGACTCTGTCCAAGTAAAGGGACGGCAATTCCCACCCTCACTCTGGTCAAGTCAAGGGACGGCAATTCCCACCCTGACTCTGTCCAAGTAAAGGGACGGCAATTCCCACCCTGACTCTGCTCAAGTCAAGGGACGCAATTCCCACCCTCACTCTGCTCAAGTCAAAGGACGGCAATTCCCACCCTCACTCTGCTCAAGTCAAGGGACGGCAATTCCCACCCTCACTCTGCTCAAGTCAAGGGACACAATTCCCACCCTGACTCTGTCCAAGTAAAGGGACGGCAATTCCCACACTCACTCTGTCCAAGTCAAGGGACGGCAATTCCCACCCTCACTCTTCTCAAGTCAAGGGACGGCAATTCCCACCCTCACTCTGCACAAGTCAAGGGACGGCAATTCCCACACTCACTCTGTCCAAGTAAAGGGACGGCAATTCCCACACTCACTCTGTCCAAGTCAAGGGACGGCAATTCCCACCCTCACTCTGCACAAGTCAAGGGACGGCAATTCCCACCCTCACTCTGGTCAAGTCAAGGGACGGCAATTCCCACCCTCACTCTGCTCAAGTCAAGGGACGGCAATTACCACCCTCACTCTGCACAAGTCAAGGGACGGCAATTCCCACCCTCACTCTGCACAAGTCAAGGGACGGCAATTCCCACGCTCACTCTGGTCAAGTCAAGGGACGGCAATTCCCACCCTCACTCTGCTCAAGGCAAGGGACGGCAATTCCCACCCTCACTCTGCACAAGTCAAGGGACGGCAATTCCCACCCTCACTCTGGTCAAGTCAAGGGACGGCAATTCCCACCCACACTCTGCTCAAGGCAAGGGACGGCAATTCCCACCCTCACTCTGCACAAGTCAAGGGACGGCAATTCCCACCCTCACTCTGGTCAAGTCAAGGGACGGCAATTCCCACCCTCACTCTGCTCAAGTCAAGGGACGGCAATTCCAACCCTCACTCTGCTCAAGTCAAGGGACGGCAATTCCCACCCTCACTCTGCTCAAGTCAAGGGACGGCAATTCCCACCCTCACTGTGCTCAAGGCAAGGGACGGCAATTCCCACCCTGACTCTGTCCAAGTAAAGGGACGGCTATTCCCACACTCACTCTGCTCAAGGCAAGGGACGGCAATTCCAACCCTCACTCTGCTCAAGTCAAGGGACGGCAATTCCCACCCTCACTCTGCTCAAGTCAAGGGACGGCAATTCCCACCCTCACTGTGCTCAAGGCAAGGGACGGCAATTCCCACCCTGACTCTGTCCAAGAAAAGGGACGGCAATTCCCACCCTCACTCTGGTCAAGTCAAGGGACTGCAATTCCCACCCTCACTCTGCACAAGTCAAGGTACGGCAATTCCCACCCTCACTCTGCTCAAGTCAAGTGACGGCAATTCCCACCCTCACTCTGCTCATGGCAAGGGACGGCAATTCCCACACTCACTCTGTCAAAGTCAAGGGACGACAATTCCCACCCTCACTCTGCACAAGTCAAGGTACGGCAATTCCCACCCTCACTCTGCTCAAGTCAAGTGACGGCAATTCCCACCCTCACTCTGCTCAAGTCAAGGGACGGCAATTCCCACCCTCACTCTGCTCAAGGCAAGGGACGGCAATTCCCACCCTCACTCTGCTCAAGGCAAGGGACGGCAATTCCCACCCTCACTCTGCTCAAGTCAAGGGACGGCAATTCCCACCCTCACTCTGCTCAAGTCAAGGGACGGCAATTCCCACCCTCACTGTGCTCAAGGCAAGGGACGGCAATTCCCACCCTCACTCTGTCCAAGTAAAGGGACGGCAATTCCCACCCTTACTCTGCTCAAGTCAAGGGACGGCAATTCCCACCCTCACTCTGCTCAAGTCAAGGGACGGCAATTCCCACCCTCACTGTGCTCAAGGCAAGGGACGGCAATTCCCACCCTGACTCTGTCCAAGTAAAGGGACGGCAATTCCCACCCTCACTCTGGTCAAGTCAAGGGACGGCAATTCCCACCCTGACTCTGTCCAAGTAAAGGGACGGCAATTCCCACCCTGACTCTGCTCAAGTCAAGGGACGCAATTCCCACCCTCACTCTGCTCAAGTCAAAGGACGGCAATTCCCACCCTCACTCTGCTCAAGTCAAGGGACGGCAATTCCCACCCTCACTCTGCTCAAGTCAAGGGACACAATTCCCACCCTGACTCTGTCCAAGTAAAGGGACGGCAATTCCCACACTCACTCTGTCCAAGTCAAGGGACGGCAATTCCCACCCTCACTCTTCTCAAGTCAAGGGACGGCAATTCCCACCCTCACTCTGCACAAGTCAAGGGACGGCAATTCCCACACTCACTCTGTCCAAGTAAAGGGACGGCAATTCCCACACTCACTCTGTCCAAGTCAAGGGACGGCAATTCCCACCCTCACTCTGCACAAGTCAAGGGACGGCAATTCCCACCCTCACTCTGGTCAAGTCAAGGGACGGCAATTCCCACCCTCACTCTGCTCAAGTCAAGGGACGGCAATTACCACCCTCACTCTGCACAAGTCAAGGGACGGCAATTCCCACCCTCACTCTGCACAAGTCAAGGGACGGCAATTCCCACGCTCACTCTGGTCAAGTCAAGGGACGGCAATTCCCACCCTCACTCTGCTCAAGGCAAGGGACGGCAATTCCCACCCTCACTCTGCACAAGTCAAGGGACGGCAATTCCCACCCTCACTCAGGTCAAGTCAAGGGACGGCAATTCCCACCCACACTCTGCTCAAGGCAAGGGACGGCAATTCCCACCCTCACTCTGCACAAGTCAAGGGACGGCAATTCCCACCCTCACTCTGGTCAAGTCAAGGGACGGCAATTCCCACCCTCACTCTGCTCAAGTCAAGGGACGGCAATTCCAACCCTCACTCTGCTCAAGTCAAGGGACGGCAATTCCCACCCTCACTCTGCTCAAGTCAAGGGACGGCAATTCCCACCCTCACTGTGCTCAAGGCAAGGGACGGCAATTCCCACCCTGACTCTGTCCAAGTAAAGGGACGGCTATTCCCACACTCACTCTGCTCAAGGCAAGGGACGGCAATTCCAACCCTCACTCTGCTCAAGTCAAGGGACGGCAATTCCCACCCTCACTCTGCTCAAGTCAAGGGACGGCAATTCCCACCCTCACTGTGCTCAAGGCAAGGGACGGCAATTCCCACCCTGACTCTGTCCAAGAAAAGGGACGGCAATTCCCACCCTCACTCTGGTCAAGTCAAGGGACTGCAATTCCCACCCTTACTCTGCTCAAGTCAAGGGACGGCAATTACCACCCTCACTCTGGTGAAGTCAAGGGACGGCAATTCCCACCCTCACTCTGCTCAAGGCAAGGGACGGCAATTCCCATCCTCACTCTGCTCAAGGCAAGGGACGGCAATTCCCACCCTCACTCTGGTCAAGTCAAGGGACGGCAATTCCCACCCTAACTATGCTCAAGTCAAGGGACGGCAACTGCAACCCTCACTCTGCTCAAGTCAAGTGACGCAATTCCCACGCTCACTCTGCTCAAGGCAAGGGACGGCAATTCCCACCCTCACTGTGCTCAAGGCAAGGGACGGCAATTCCCACCCTGACTCTGCTCAAGGCAAGGGACGGCAATTCCCACCCTCACTCTGGTCAAGTCAAGGGACGGATATTCCCACCCTCACTCTGCTCAAGGCAAGGGACGGCAATTCCCACACTCACTCTGCACAAGTCAAGGGACGCAATTCCCACCCTCACTCTGCTCAAGTCAAGGGACGGCAATTCCCACACTCACTCTGTCCAAGTAAAGGGACGGCAATTCCCACCATCATTCTGCTCAAGGCAAGGGACGGCAATTCCCACACTCACTCTGTCCAAGTCAAGGGACGGCAATTCCCAACCTCACTTCTATCCAAGTCAAGGGACGGCAATTCCCACCCTCACTCTGCTCAAGTCAAGTGACGGCAATTCCCACCCTCACTCTGCTCAAGTCAAGGGACGGCAATTCCCACCCTCACTCTGCTCAAGGCAAGGGACGGCAATTCCCACCCTCACTCTGCTCAAGGCAAGGGACGGCAATTCCCACCCTCACTCTGGTCAAGTCAAGGGACGGCAATTCCCACACTCACTCTGTCAAAGTCAAGGGACGGCAATTCCCACCCTCACTCTGCACAAGTCAAGGGACGGCAATTCCCACCCTCACTCTGCTCAAGTCAAGTGCCGGCAATTCCTACCCTCACTCTGCTCAAGTCAAGGGACGGCAATTCCCACCCTCACTCTGCTCAAGGCAAGGGACGGCAATTCCCACCCTCACTCTGCTCAAGGCAAGGGACGGCAATTCCCACCCTCACTCTGGTCAAGTCAAGGGACGGCAATTCCCACCCTCACTTTGCTCAAGGCAAGGGACGGCAATTCCCACACTCACTCTGCACAAGTCAAGGGACGGCAATTCCCAACATCACTCTGGTCAAGTCAAGGGACGGCAATTCCCACCCTCACTATGCTCAGGTCAAGGGACGGCAATTCCAACCCTCACTCTGCTCAAGTCAAGGGACGCTATTCCCACCCTCACTCTGCTCAAGTCAAGGGACGGCAATTCCCACACTCACTCTGTCCAAGTAAAGGGACGGCAATTCCCACCATCACTCTGCTCAAGGCAAGGGACGGCAATTCCCACACTCACTCTGCACAAGTCAAGGGACGGCAATTCCCACCCTCACTCTGGTCAAGTCAAGGGACGGCAATTCCCACCCTCACTATGCTCAGGTCAAGGGACGGCAATTCCAACCCTCACTCTGCTCAAGTCAAGGGACGCAATTCCCACCCTCACTCTGCTCAAGTCAAGGGACGGCAATTCCCACACTCACTCTGTCCAAGTAAAGGGACGGCAATTCCCACCATCACTCTGCTCAAGGCAAGGGACGGCAATTCCCACACTCACTCTGTCCAAGTCAAGGGACGGCAATTTCCACCCTCACTTCTATCCAAGTCAAGGGACGGCAATTCCCACCCTCACTCTACTCAAGTCAAGTGACGGCAATTCCCACCCTCACTCTGCTCAAGTCAAGGGACGGCAATTCCCACCCTCACTCTGCTCAAGGCAAGGGACGGCAATTCCCACCCTCACTCTGCTCAAGGCAAGGGACGGCAATTCCCACCCTCACTCTGGTCAAGGCAAGGGACGGCAATTCCCACACTCACTCTGTCAAAGTCAAGGGACGACAATTCCCACCCTCACTCTGCACAAGTCAAGGTACGGCAATTCCCACCCTCACTCTGCTCAAGTCAAGTGACGGCAATTCCCACCCTCACTCTGCTCAAGGCAAGGGACGGCAATTCCCACACTCACTCTGTCAAAGTCAAGGGACGACAATTCCCACCCTCACTCTGCACAAGTCAAGGTACGGCAATTCCCACCCTCACTCTGCTCAAGTCAAGTGACGGCAATTCCCACCCTCACTCTGCTCAAGTCAAGGGACGGCAATTCCCACCCTCACTCTGCTCAAGGCAAGGGACGGCAATTCCCACCCTCACAAGTCAAGGCAAGGGACGGCAATTCCCACCCTCACTCTGCTCAAGTCAAGGGACGGCAATTCCTACCCTCACTCTGCTCAAGTCAAGGGACGGCAATTCCCACCCTCACTGTGCTCAAGGCAAGGGACGGCAATTCCCACCCTGACTCTGTCCAAGTAAAGGGACGGCAATTCCCACCCTCACTCTGGTCAAGTCAAGGGACGGCAATTCCCACCCTGACTCTGTCCAAGTAAAGGGACGGAAATTCCCACCCTCACTCTGCTCAAGTCAAGGGACGCAATTCCCACCCTCACTCTGCTCAAGTCAAAGGACGGCAATTCCCACCCTCACTCTGCTCAAGTCAAGGGACGGCAATTCCCACCCTCACTCTGCTCAAGTCAAGGGACACAATTCCCACCCTGACTCTGTCCAAGTAAAGGGACGGCAATTCCCACACTCACTCTGTCCAAGTCAAGGGACGGCAATTCCCACCCTCACTCTTCTCAAGTCAAGGGACGGCAATTCCCACCCTCACTCTGCACAAGTCAAGGGACGGCAATTCCCACACTCACTCTGTCCAAGTAAAGGGACGGCAATTCCCACACTCACTCTGTCCAAGTCAAGGGACGGCAATTCCCACCCTCACTCTGCACAAGTCAAGGGACGGCAATTCCCACCCTCACTCTGGTCAAGTCAAGGGACGGCAATTCCCACCCTCACTCTGCTCAAGTCAAGGGACGGCAATTACCACCCTCACTCTGCACAAGTCAAGGGACGGCAATTCCCACCCTCACTCTGCACAAGTCAAGGGACGGCAATTCCCACGCTCACTCTGGTCAAGTCAAGGGACGGCAATTCCCACCCTCACTCTGCTCAAGGCAAGGGACGGCAATTCCCACCCTCACTCTGCACAAGTCAAGGGACGGCAATTCCCACCCTCACTCTGGTCAAGTCAAGGGACGGCAATTCCCACCCACACTCTGCTCAAGGCAAGGGACGGCAATTCCCACCCTCACTCTGCACAAGTCAAGGGACGGCAATTCCCACCCTCACTCTGGTCAAGTCAAGGGACGGCAATTCCCACCCTCACTCTGCTCAAGTCAAGGGACGGCAATTCCAACCCTCACTCTGCTCAAGTCAAGGGACGGCAATTCCCACCCTCACTCTGCTCAAGTCAAGGGACGGCAATTCCCACCCTCACTGTGCTCAAGGCAAGGGACGGCAATTCCCACCCTGACTCTGTCCAAGTAAAGGGACGGCTATTCCCACCCTCACTCTGCTCAAGGCAAGGGACGGCAATTCCAACCCTCACTCTGCTCAAGTCAAGGGACGGCAATTCCCACCCTCACTCTGCTCAAGTCAAGGGACGGCAATTCCCACCCTCACTGTGCTCAAGGCAAGGGACGGCAATTCCCACCCTGACTCTGTCCAAGTAAAGGGACGGCAATTCCCACCCTCACTCTGGTCAAGTCAAGGGACTGCAATTCCCACCCTTACTCTGCTCAAGTCAAGGGACGGCAATTACCACCCTCACTCTGGTGAAGTCAAGGGACAGCAATTCCCACCCTCACTCTGCTCAAGGCAAGGGACGGCAATTCCCACACTCACTCTGTCCAAGTAAAGGGACGGCAATTCCCACCCTCACTCTGCTCAAATCAAGGGACGGCAATTCCCACCCTCACTCTGCTCAAGTCAAGGGACGGCAATTCCAACCCTCACTCTGCTCAAGTCAAGGGACGGCAATTCCCACCCTCACTCTGCTCAAGTCAAGTGACGGCAATTCCCACCCTCACTCTGCTCAAGGCAAGGGACGGCAATTCCCACACTCACTCTGTCAAAGTCAAGGGACGACAATTCCCACCCTCACTCTGCACAAGTCAAGGTACGGCAATTCCCACCCTCACTCTGCTCAAGTCAAGTGACGGCAATTCCCACCCTCACTCTGCTCAAGTCAAGGGACGGCAATTCCCACCCTCACTCTGCTCAAGGCAAGGGACGGCAATTCCCACCCTCACTCTGCTCAATGCAAGGGACGGCAATTCCCACCCTCACTCTGCTCAAGTCAAGGGACGGCAATTCCCACCCTCACTCTGCTCAAGTCAAGGGACGGCAATTCCCACCCTCACTGTGCTCAAGGCAAGGGACGGCAATTCCCACCCTCACTCTGTCCAAGTAAAGGGACGGCAATTCCCACCCTTACTCTGCTCAAGTCAAGGGACGGCAATTCCAACCCTCACTCTGCTCAAGTCAAGGGATGGCAATTCCCACCCTCACTCTGTTCAAGTCAAGGGACGGCAATTCCCACCCTCACTGTGCTCAAGGCAAGGGACGGCAATTCCCACCCTGACTCTGTCCAAGTAAAGGGACGGCAATTCCCACCCTCACTCTGGTCAAGTCAAGGGACTGCAATTCCCACCCTTACTCTGCTCAAGTCAAGGGACGGCAATTACCACCCTCACTCTGGTGAAGTCAAGGGACGGCAATTCCCACCCTCACTCTGCTCAAGGCAAGGGACGGCAATTCCCACACTCACTCTGTCCAAGTAAAGGGACGGCAATTCCCACCCTCACTCTGCTCAAATCAAGGGACGGCAATTCCCACCCTCACTCTGCTCAAGTCAAGGGACGGCAATTCCAACCCTCACTCTGCTCAAGTCAAGGGACGGCAATTCCCACCCTCACTCTGCTCAAGTCAAGTGACGGCAATTCCCACCCTCACTCTGCTCAAGGCAAGGGACGGCAATTCCCACACTCACTCTGTCAAAGTCAAGGGACGACAATTCCCACCCTCACTCTGCACAAGTCAAGGTACGGCAATTCCCACCCTCACTCTGCTCAAGTCAAGTGACGGCAATTCCCACCCTCACTCTGCTCAAGTCAAGGGACGGCAATTCCCACCCTCACTCTGCTCAAGGCAAGGGACGGCAATTCCCACCCTCACTCTGCTCAAGGCAAGGGACGGCAATTCCCACCCTCACTCTGCTCAAGTCAAGGGACGGCAATTCCCACCCTCACTCTGCTCAAGTCAAGGGACGGCAATTCCCACCCTCACTGTGCTCAAGGCAAGGGACGGCAATTCCCACCCTCACTCTGGTCAAGTCAAGGGACGGCAATTCCCACCCTGACTCTGTCCAAGTAAAGGGACGGCAATTCCCACCCTCACTCTGCTCAAGTCAAGGGACGCAATTCCCACCCTCACTCTGCTCAAGTCAAAGGACGGCAATTCCCACCCTCACTCTGCTCAAGTCAAGGGACGGCAATTCCCACCCTCACTCTGCTCAAGTCAAGGGACACAATTCCCACCCTGACTCTGTCCAAGTAAAGGGACGGCAATTCCCACACTCACTCTGTCCAAGTCAAGGGACGGCAATTCCCACCCTCACTCTTCTCAAGTCAAGGGACGGCAATTCCCACCCTCACTCTGCACAAGTCAAGGGACGGCAATTCCCACACTCACTCTGTCCAAGTAAAGGGACGGCAATTCCCACACTCACTCTGTCCAAGTCAAGGGACGGCAATTCCCACCCTCACTCTGCACAAGTCAAGGGACGGCAATTCCTACCCTCACTCTGGTCAAGTCAAGGGACGGCAATTCCCACCCTCACTCTGCTCAAGTCAAGGGACGGCAATTACCACCCTCACTCTGCACAAGTCAAGGGACGGCAATTCCCACCCTCACTCTGCACAAGTCAAGGGACGGCAATTCCCACGCTCACTCTGGTCAAGTCAAGGGACGGCAATTCCCACCCTCACTCTGCTCAAGGCAAGGGACGGCAATTCCCACCCTCACTCTGCACAAGTCAAGGGACGGCAATTCCCACCCTCACTCTGGTCAAGTCAAGGGACGGCAATTCCCACCCACACTCTGCTCAAGGCAAGGGACGGCAATTCCCACCCTCACTCTGCACAAGTCAAGGGACGGCAATTCCCACCCTCACTCTGGTCAAGTCAAGGGACGGCAATTCCCACCCTCACTCTGCTCAAGTCAAGGGACGGCAATTCCAACCCTCAATCTGCTCAAGTCAAGGGACGGCAATTCCCACCCTCACTCTGCTCAAGTCAAGGGACGGCAATTCCCACCCTCACTGTGCTCAAGGCAAGGGACGGCAATTCCCACCCTGACTCTGTCCAAGTAAAGGGACGGCTATTCCCACCCTCACTCTGCTCAAGGCAAGGGACGGCAATTCCAACCCTCACTCTGCTCAAGTCAAGGGACGGCAATTCCCACCCTGACTCTGTCCAAGTAAAGGGACGGCAATTCCCACCCTCACTCTGGTCAAGTCAAGGGACTGCAATTCCCACCCTTACTCTGCTCAAGTCAAGGGACGGCAATTACCACCCTCACTCTGGTGAAGTCAAGGGACGGCAATTCCCACCCTCACTCTGCTCAAGGCAAGGGACGGCAATTCCCACACTCACTCTGTCCAAGTAAAGGGACGGCAATTCCCACCCTCACTCTGCTCAAATCAAGGGACGGCAATTCCCACCCTCACTCTGCTCAAGTCAAGGGACGGCAATTCCAACCCTCACTCTGCTCAAGTCAAGGGACGGCAATTCCCACCCTCACTCTGCTCAAGTCAAGGGACGGCAATTCCCACCCTCACTGTGCTCAAGGCAAGGGACGGCAATTCCCACCCTGACTCTGTCCAAGTAAAGGGACGGCAATTCCCACCCTCACTCTCCTCAAGGCAAGGGACGGCAATTCCCACACTCACTCTGTCCAAGTAAATGGACGGCAATTCCCACCCTCACTCTGCTCAAGTCAAGGGACGGCAATTCCCACCCTCACTCTGCTCAAGTCAAGGGACGGCAATTCCCACCCTCACTCTGCTCAAGTCAAGGGACACAATTCCCACCCTGACTCTGTCCAAGTAAAGGGACGGCAATTCCCACACTCACTCTGTCCAAGTCAAGGGACGGCAATTCCCACCCTCACTCTTCTCAAGTCAAGGGACGGCAATTCCCACCCTCACTCTGGTGAAGTCAAGGGACGGCAATTCCCACCCTCACTCTGCTCAAGGCAAGGGACGGCAATTCCCACACTCACTCTGTCCAAGTAAAGGGACGGCAATTCCCACCCTCACTCTGCTCAAATCAAGGGACGGCAATTCCCACCCTCACTCTGCTCAAGTCAAGGGACGGCAATTCCAACCCTCACTCTGCTCAAGTCAAGGGACGGCAATTCCCACCCTCACTCTGCTCAAGTCAAGGGACGGCAATTCCCACCCTCACTGTGCTCAAGGCAAGGGACGGCAATTCCCACCCTGACTCTGTCCAAGTAAAGGGACGGCAATTCCCACCCTCACTCTCCTCAAGGCAAGGGACGGCAATTCCCACACTCACTCTGTCCAAGTAAATGGACGGCAATTCCCACCCTCACTCTGCTCAAGTCAAGGGACGGCAATTCCCACCCTCACTCTGCTCAAGTCAAGAGACGGCAATTCCAACCCTCACTCTGCTCAAGTCAAGGGACGGCAATTCCAACCCTCACTCTGCTCAAGTCAAGGGACGGCAATTCCCACCCTCACTCTGCTCAAGTCAAGTGACGGCAATTCCCACCCTCACTCTGCTCAAGGCAAGGGACGGCAATTCCCACACTCACTCTGTCAAAGTCAAGGGACGACAATTCCCACCCTCACTCTGCACAAGTCAAGGTACGGCAATTCCCACCCTCACTCTGCTCAAGTCAAGTGACGGCAATTCCCACCCTCACTCTGCTCAAGTCAAGGGACGGCAATTCCCACCCTCACTCTGCTCAAGGCAAGGGACGGCAATTCCCACCCTCACTCTGCTCAATGCAAGGGACGGCAATTCCCACCCTCACTCTGCTCAAGTCAAGGGACGGCAATTCCCACCCTCACTCTGCTCAAGTCAAGGGACGGCAATTCCCACCCTCACTGTGCTCAAGGCAAGGGACGGCAATTCCCACCCTCACTCTGTACAAGTAAAGGGACGGCAATTCCCACCCTTACTCTGCTCAAGTCAAGGGACGGCAATTCCAACCCTCACTCTGCTCAAGTCAAGGGATGGCAATTCCCACCCTCACTCTGTTCAAGTCAAGGGACGGCAATTCCCACCCTCACTGTGCTCAAGGCAAGGGACGGCAATTCCCACCCTGACTCTGTCCAAGTAAAGGGACGGCAATTCCCACCCTCACTCTGGTCAAGTCAAGGGACTGCAATTCCCACCCTTACTCTGCTCAAGTCAAGGGACGGCAATTACCACCCTCACTCTGGTGAAGTCAAGGGACGGCAATTCCCACCCTCACTCTGCTCAAGGCAAGGGACGGCAATTCCCACACTCACTCTGTCCAAGTAAAGGGACGGCAATTCCCACCCTCACTCTGCTCAAATCAAGGGACGGCAATTCCCACCCTCACTCTGCTCAAGTCAAGGGACGGCAATTCCAACCCTCACTCTGCTCAAGTCAAGGGACGGCAATTCCCACCCTCACTCTGCTCAAGTCAAGTGACGGCAATTCCCACCCTCACTCTGCTCAAGGCAAGGGACGGCAATTCCCACACTCACTCTGTCAAAGTCAAGGGACGACAATTCCCACCCTCACTCTGCACAAGTCAAGGTACGGCAATTCCCACCCTCACTCTGCTCAAGTCAAGTGACGGCAATTCCCACCCTCACTCTGCTCAAGTCAAGGGACGGCAATTCCCACCCTCACTCTGCTCAAGGCAAGGGACGGCAATTCCCACCCTCACTCTGCTCAAGGCAAGGGACGGCAATTCCCACCCTCACTCTGCTCAAGTCAAGGGACGGCAATTCCCACCCTCACTCTGCTCAAGTCAAGGGACGGCAATTCCCACCCTCACTGTGCTCAAGGCAAGGGACGGCAATTCCCACCCTCACTCTGGTCAAGTCAAGGGACGGCAATTCCCACCCTGACTCTGTCCAAGTAAAGGGACGGCAATTCCCACCCTCACTCTGCTCAAGTCAAGGGACGCAATTCCCACCCTCACTCTGCTCAAGTCAAAGGACGGCAATTCCCACCCTCACTCTGCTCAAGTCAAGGGACGGCAATTCCCACCCTCACTCTGCTCAAGTCAAGGGACACAATTCCCACCCTGACTCTGTCCAAGTAAAGGGACGGCAATTCCCACACTCACTCTGTCCAAGTCAAGGGACGGCAATTCCCACCCTCACTCTTCTCAAGTCAAGGGACGGCAATTCCCACCCTCACTCTGCACAAGTCAAGGGACGGCAATTCCCACACTCACTCTGTCCAAGTAAAGGGACGGCAATTCCCACACTCACTCTGTCCAAGTCAAGGGACGGCAATTCCCACCCTCACTCTGCACAAGTCAAGGGACGGCAATTCCTACCCTCACTCTGGTCAAGTCAAGGGACGGCAATTCCCACCCTCACTCTGCTCAAGTCAAGGGACGGCAATTACCACCCTCACTCTGCACAAGTCAAGGGACGGCAATTCCCACCCTCACTCTGCACAAGTCAAGGGACGGCAATTCCCACGCTCACTCTGGTCAAGTCAAGGGACGGCAATTCCCACCCTCACTCTGCTCAAGGCAAGGGACGGCAATTCCCACCCTCACTCTGCACAAGTCAAGGGACGGCAATTCCCACCCTCACTCTGGTCAAGTCAAGGGACGGCAATTCCCACCCACACTCTGCTCAAGGCAAGGGACGGCAATTCCCACCCTCACTCTGCACAAGTCAAGGGACGGCAATTCCCACCCTCACTCTGGTCAAGTCAAGGGACGGCAATTCCCACCCTCACTCTGCTCAAGTCAAGGGACGGCAATTCCAACCCTCAATCTGCTCAAGTCAAGGGACGGCAATTCCCACCCTCACTCTGCTCAAGTCAAGGGACGGCAATTCCCACCCTCACTGTGCTCAAGGCAAGGGACGGCAATTCCCACCCTGACTCTGTCCAAGTAAAGGGACGGCTATTCCCACCCTCACTCTGCTCAAGGCAAGGGACGGCAATTCCAACCCTCACTCTGCTCAAGTCAAGGGACGGCAATTCCCACCCTGACTCTGTCCAAGTAAAGGGACGGCAATTCCCACCCTCACTCTGGTCAAGTCAAGGGACTGCAATTCCCACCCTTACTCTGCTCAAGTCAAGGGACGGCAATTACCACCCTCACTCTGGTGAAGTCAAGGGACGGCAATTCCCACCCTCACTCTGCTCAAGGCAAGGGACGGCAATTCCCACACTCACTCTGTCCAAGTAAAGGGACGGCAATTCCCACCCTCACTCTGCTCAAATCAAGGGACGGCAATTCCCACCCTCACTCTGCTCAAGTCAAGGGACGGCAATTCCAACCCTCACTCTGCTCAAGTCAAGGGACGGCAATTCCCACCCTCACTCTGCTCAAGTCAAGGGACGGCAATTCCCACCCTCACTGTGCTCAAGGCAAGGGACGGCAATTCCCACCCTGACTCTGTCCAAGTAAAGGGACGGCAATTCCCACCCTCACTCTCCTCAAGGCAAGGGACGGCAATTCCCACACTCACTCTGTCCAAGTAAATGGACGGCAATTCCCACCCTCACTCTGCTCAAGTCAAGGGACGGCAATTCCCACCCTCACTCTGCTCAAGTCAAGGGACGGCAATTCCCACCCTCACTCTGCTCAAGTCAAGGGACACAATTCCCACCCTGACTCTGTCCAAGTAAAGGGACGGCAATTCCCACACTCACTCTGTCCAAGTCAAGGGACGGCAATTCCCACCCTCACTCTTCTCAAGTCAAGGGACGGCAATTCCCACCCTCACTCTGGTGAAGTCAAGGGACGGCAATTCCCACCCTCACTCTGCTCAAGGCAAGGGACGGCAATTCCCACACTCACTCTGTCCAAGTAAAGGGACGGCAATTCCCACCCTCACTCTGCTCAAATCAAGGGACGGCAATTCCCACCCTCACTCTGCTCAAGTCAAGGGACGGCAATTCCAACCCTCACTCTGCTCAAGTCAAGGGACGGCAATTCCCACCCTCACTCTGCTCAAGTCAAGGGACGGCAATTCCCACCCTCACTGTGCTCAAGGCAAGGGACGGCAATTCCCACCCTGACTCTGTCCAAGTAAAGGGACGGCAATTCCCACCCTCACTCTCCTCAAGGCAAGGGACGGCAATTCCCACACTCACTCTGTCCAAGTAAATGGACGGCAATTCCCACCCTCACTCTGCTCAAGTCAAGGGACGGCAATTCCCACCCTCACTCTGCTCAAGTCAAGAGACGGCAATTCCAACCCTCACTCTGCTCAAGTCAAGGGACGGCAATTCCCACCCTCACTGTGCTCAAGGCAAGGGACGGCAATTCCCACCCTGACTCTGTCCAAGTAAAGGGACGGCAATTCCCACCCTCACTCTTCTCAAGGCAAGGGACGGCAATTCCCACACTCACTCTGTCCAAGTCAAGGGACGGCAATTCCCAACCTCACTCTTCTCAAGTCAAGGGACGGCAATTCACACCCTCACTCTGCTCAAGTCAAGGGACGCAATTCCCACCCTCACTCTGTCCAAGTAAAGGGACGGCAATTCCCACACTCACTCTGTCCAAGTAAAGGGACGGCAATTCCCACCCTCACTGTGCTAAAGGCAAGGGACGGCAATTCCCACCCTCACTCTGCTCAAGTCAAGGGACGGCAATTCCCACCCTGACTCTGTCCAAGTAAAGGGACGGCAATTCGCACACTCACTCTGTCCAAGTCAAGGGACGGCAATTCCAACACTCACTCTGCTCAAGTCAAGGGACGGCAATTTCCACCCTCACTCTGCTCAAGTCAAGGGACGGCAATTCCCACCCTGACTCTGTCCAAGTAAAGGGACAGCAATTCCCAACCTCACTCTGCTCAAGTCAAGGGACGGCAATTCCCACCCTCACTGTGCTCAAGTCAAGGGACGGCAATTCCCACCCTCACTGTGCTCAAGGCAAGGGACGGCAATTCCCACCCTGACTCTGTCCAAGTAAAGGGACGGCAATTCCCACCCTCACTCTGCTCAAGGCAAGGGACGGCAATTCCCACACTCACTCTGTCCAAGTCAAGGGACGGCAATTCCCAACCTCACTCTGCTCAAGGCAAGGGACGGCAATTCCCACCCTCACTGTGAACAAGGCAAGGGACGGCAATTCCCACCCTCACTCTGCTCAAGTCAAGGGACGGCAATTCCAACCATCACTGTGCTCAAGGCAAGGGACGGCAATTCCCACCCTGACTCTGTCCAAGTAAAGGGACGGCAATTCCCACCCTCACTCTGCTCAAGGCAAGAGACGGCAATTCCAACCCTCACTCTGCTCAAGTCAAGGGACGGCAATTCCCACCCTCACTCTGCTCAAGTCAAGGGACGGCAATTCCCACCCTCACTGTGCTCAAGGCAAGGGACGGCAATTCCCACCCTGACTCTGTCCAAGTAAAGGGACGGCAATTCCCACCCTCACTCTGGTCAAGTCAAGGGACTGCAATTCCCAACCTTACTCTGCTCAAGTCAAGGGACGGCAATTCCCACCCTCACTCTGCTCAAGTCAAGGGACGGCAATTCCCACCCTGACTCTGTCCAAGTAAAGGGACGGCAATTCGCACACTCACTCTGTCCAAGACAAGGGACGGCAATTCCCACCCTCACTCTGCACAAGTCAAGGGACGGCAATTCCCACCCTCACTCTGGTCAAGTCAAGGGACGGCAATTCCCACCCTCACTCTGCTCAAGTCAAGGGACGGCAATTACCACCCTCACTCTGCACAAGTCAAGGGACGGCAATTCCCATCCTCACTCTGCACAAGTCAAGGGACGGCAATTCCCACCCTCACTCTGGTCAAGTCAAGGGACGGCAATTCCCACCCTCACTCTGCTCAAGGCAAGGGACGGCAATTCCCACCCTCACTCTGCACAAGTCAAGGGACGGCAATTCCCACCCTCACTCTGGTCAAGTCAAGGGACGGCAATTCCCACCCACACTCTGCTCAAGGCAAGGGACGGCAATTCCCACCCTCACTCTGTCCAAGTCAAGGGACGGCAATTCCCAACCTCACTCTGCTCAAGGCAAGGGACGGCAATTCCCACCCTCACTGTGAACAAGGCAAGGGACGGCAATTCCCACCCTCACTCTGCTCAAGTCAAGGGACGGCAATTCCAACCATCACTGTGCTCAAGGCAAGGGACGGCAATTCCCACCCTGACTCTGTCCAAGTAAAGGGACGGCAATTCCCACCCTCACTCTGCTCAAGGCAAGAGACGGCAATTCCAACCCTCACTCTGCTCAAGTCAAGGGACGGCAATTCCCACCCTCACTCTGCTCAAGTCAAGGGACGGCAATTCCCACCCTCACTGTGCTCAAGGCAAGGGACGGCAATTCCCACCCTGACTCTGTCCAAGTAAAGGGACGGCAATTCCCACCCTCACTCTGGTCAAGTCAAGGGACTGCAATTCCCACCCTTACTCTGCTCAAGTCAAGGGACGGCAATTCCCACCCTCACTCTGCTCAAGTCAAGGGACGGCAATTCCCACCCTGACTCTGTCCAAGTAAAGGGACGGCAATTCGCACACTCACTCTGTCCAAGTCAAGGGACGGCAATTCCCACCCTCACTCTGCACAAGTCAAGGGACGGCAATTCCCACCCTCACTCTGGTCAAGTCAAGGGACGGCAATTCCCACCCTCACTCTGCTCAAGTCAAGGGACGGCAATTACCACCCTCACTCTGCACAAGTCAAGGGACGGCAATTCCCACCCTCACTCTGCACAAGTCAAGGGACGGCAATTCCCACCCTCACTCTGGTCAAGTCAAGGGACGGCAATTCCCACCCTCACTCTGCTCAAGGCAAGGGACGGCAATTCCCACCCTCACTCTGCACAAGTCAAGGGACGGCAATTCCCACCCTCACTCTGGTCAAGTCAAGGGACGGCAATTCCCACCCACACTCTGCTCAAGGCAAGGGACGGCAATTCACACCCTCACTCTGCACAAGTCAAGGGACGGCAATTCCCACCCTCACTCTGGTCAAGTCAAGGGACGGCAATTCCCACCCTCACTCTGCTCAAGTCAAGGGACGGCAATTCCAACCCTCACTCGGCTCAAGTCAAGGGACGGCAATTCCCACCCTCACTCTGCTCAAGTCAAGGGACGGCAATTCCCACCCTCACTGTGCTCAAGGCAAGGGACGGCAATTCCCACCCTGACTCTGTCCAAGTAAAGGGACGGCTATTCCCACCCTCACTCTGCTCAAGGCAAGGGACGGCAATTCCAACCCTCACTCTGCTCAAGTCAAGGGACGGCAATTCCCACCCTCACTCTGCTCAAGTCAAGGGACGGCAATTCCCACCCTCACTGTGCTCAAGGCAAGGGACGGCAATTCCCACCCTGACTCTGTCCAAGTAAAGGGACGGCAATTCCCACCCTCACTCTGGTCAAGTCAAGGGACTGCAATTCCCACCCTTACTCTGCTCAAGTCAAGGGACGGCAATTACCACCCTCACTCTGGTGAAGTCAAGGGACGGCAATTCCCACACTCACTCTGCTCAAGGCAAGGGACGGCAATTCCCACACTCACTCCGTCCAAGTAAAGGGACGGCAATTCCCACCCTCACTCTGCTCAAATCAAGGGACGGCAATTCCCACCCTCACTCTGCTCAAGTCAAGGGACGGCAATTCCAACCCTCACTCTGCTCAAGTCAAGGGACGGCAATTCCCACCCTCACTCTGCTCAAGTCAAGGGACGGCAATTCCCACCCTCACTGTGCTCAAGGCAAGGGACGGCAATTCCCACCCTGACTCTGTCCAAGTAAAGGGACGGCAATTCCCACCCTCACTCTCCTCAAGGCAAGGGACGGCAATTCCCACACTCACTCTGTCCAAGTAAAGGGACGGCAATTCCCACCCTCACTCTGCTCAAGGCAAGAGACGGCAATTCCAACCCTCACTCTGCTCAAGTCAAGGGACGGCAATTCCCACCCTCACTCTGCTCAAGTCAAGGGACGGCAATTCCCACCCTCACTGTGCTCAAGGCAAGGGACGGCAATTCCCACCCTGACTCTGTCCAAGTAAAGGGACGGCAATTCCCACCCTCACTCTGGTCAAGTCAAGGGACTGCAATTCCCACCCTTACTCTGCTCAAGTCAAGGGACGGCAATTCCCACCCTCACTCTGCTCAAGTCAAGGGACGGCAATTCCCACCCTCACTCTGTCCAAGTAAAGGGACGGCAATTCGCACACTCACTCTGTCCAAGACAAGGGACGGCAATTCCCACCCTCACTCTGCACAAGTCAAGGGACGGCAATTCCCACCCTCACTCTGGTCAAGTCAAGGGACGGCAATTCCCACCCTCACGCTGCTCAAGTCAAGGGACGGCAATTACCACCCTCACTCTGCACAAGTCAAGGGACGGCAATTCCCACCCTCACTCTGCACAAGTCAAGGGACGGCAATTCCCACCCTCACTCTGGTCAAGTCAAGGGACGGCAATTCCCACCCTCACTCTGCTCAAGGCAAGGGACGGCAATTCCCACCCTCACTCTGCACAAGTCAAGGGACGGCAATTCCCACCCTCACTCTGGTCAAGTCAAGGGACGGCAATTCCCACCCACACTCTGCTCAAGGCAAGGGACGGCAATTCCCACCCTCACTCTGTCCAAGTCAAGGGACGGCAATTCCCAACCTCACTCTGCTCAAGGCAAGGGACGGCAATTCCCACCCTCACTGTGAACAAGGCAAGGGACGGCAATTCCCACCCTCACTCTGCTCAAGTCAAGGGACGGCAATTCCAACCATCACTGTGCTCAAGGCAAGGGACGGCAATTCCCACCCTGACTCTGTCCAAGTAAAGGGACGGCAATTCCCACCCTCACTCTGCTCAAGGCAAGAGACGGCAATTCCAACCCTCACTCTGCTCAAGTCAAGGGACGGCAATTCCCACCCTCACTCTGCTCAAGTCAAGGGACGGCAATTCCCACCCTCACTGTGCTCAAGGCAAGGGACGGCAATTCCCACCCTGACTCTGTCCAAGTAAAGGGACGGCAATTCCCACCCTCACTCTGCTCAAGTCAAGGGACGGCAATTCCCACCCTCACTCTGCTCAAGTCAAGGGACGGCAATTCCCACCCTCACTCTGTCCAAGTAAAGGGACGGCAATTCGCACACTCACTCTGTCCAAGTCAAGGGACGGCAATTCCCACCCTCACTCTGCACAAGTCAAGGGACGGCAATTCCCACCCTCACTCTGGTCAAGTCAAGGGACGGCAATTCCCACCCTCACTCTGCTCAAGTCAAGGGACGGCAATTACCACCCTCACTCTGCACAAGTCAAGGGACGGCAATTCCCACCCTCACTCTGCACAAGTCAAGGGACGGCAATTCCCACCCTCACTCTGGTCAAGTCAAGGGACGGCAATTCCCACCCTCACTCTGCTCAAGGCAAGGGACGGCAATTCCCACCCTCACTCTGCACAAGTCAAGGGACGGCAATTCCCACCCTCACTCTGGTCAAGTCAAGGGACGGCAATTCCCACCCACACTCTGCTCAAGGCAAGGGACGGCAATTCCCACCCTCACTCTGCACAAGTCAAGGGACGGCAATTCCCACCCTCACTCTGGTCAAGTCAAGGGACGGCAATTCCCACCCTCACTCTGCTCAAGTCAAGGGACGGCAATTCCAACCCTCACTCGGCTCAAGTCAAGGGACGGCAATTCCCACCCTCACTCTGCTCAAGTCAAGGGACGGCAATTCCCACCCTCACTGTGCTCAAGGCAAGGGACGGCAATTCCCACCCTGACTCTGTCCAAGTAAAGGGACGGCTATTCCCACCCTCACTCTGCTCAAGGCAAGGGACGGCAATTCCAACCCTCACTCTGCTCAAGTCAAGGGACGGCAATTCCCACCCTCACTCTGCTCAAGTCAAGGGACGGCAATTCCCACCCTCACTGTGCTCAAGGCAAGGGACGGCAATTCCCACCCTGACTCTGTCCAAGTAAAGGGACGGCAATTCCCACCCTCACTCTGGTCAAGTCAAGGGACTGCAATTCCCACCCTTACTCTGCTCAAGTCAAGGGACGGCAATTACCACCCTCACTCTGGTGAAGTCAAGGGACGGCAATTCCCACACTCACTCTGCTCAAGGCAAGGGACGGCAATTCCCACACTCACTCCGTCCAAGTAAAGGGACGGCAATTCCCACCCTCACTCTGCTCAAATCAAGGGACGGCAATTCCCACCCTCACTCTGCACAAGTCAAGGGACGGCAATTCCCACCCTCACTCTGGTCAAGTCAAGGGACGGCAATTCCCACCCTCACTGTGCTCAAGTCAAGGGACGGCAATTCCCACCCTCACTGTGCTCAAGGCAAGGGACGGCAATTCCCACCCTGACTCTGTCCAAGTAAAGGGACGGCAATTCCCACCCTCACTCTGCTCAAGGCAAGGGACGGCAATTCCCACACTCACTCTGTCCAAGTCAAGGGACGGCAATTCCCAACCTCACTCTGCTCAAGGCAAGGGACGGCAATTCCCACCCTCACTGTGAACAAGGCAAGGGACGGCAATTCCCACCCTCACTCTGCTCAAGTCAAGGGACGGCAATTCCAACCATCACTGTGCTCAAGGCAAGGGACGGCAATTCCCACCCTGACTCTGTCCAAGTAAAGGGACGGCAATTCCCACCCTCACTCTGCTCAAGGCAAGAGACGGCAATTCCAACCCTCACTCTGCTCAAGTCAAGGGACGGCAATTCCCACCCTCACTCTGCTCAAGTCAAGGGACGGCAATTCCCACCCTCACTGTGCTCAAGGCAAGGGACGGCAATTCCCACCCTGACTCTGTCCAAGTAAAGGGACGGCAATTCCCACCCTCACTCTGGTCAAGTCAAGGGACTGCAATTCCCACCCTTACTCTGCTCAAGTCAAGGGACGGCAATTCCCACCCTCACTCTGCTCAAGTCAAGGGACGGCAATTCCCACCCTGACTCTGTCCAAGTAAAGGGACGGCAATTCGCACACTCACTCTGTCCAAGACAAGGGACGGCAATTCCCACCCTCACTCTGCACAAGTCAAGGGACGGCAATTCCCACCCTCACTCTGGTCAAGTCAAGGGACGGCAATTCCCACCCTCACTCTGCTCAAGTCAAGGGACGGCAATTACCACCCTCACTCTGCACAAGTCAAGGGACGGCAATTCCCATCCTCACTCTGCACAAGTCAAGGGACGGCAATTCCCACCCTCACTCTGGTCAAGTCAAGGGACGGCAATTCCCACCCTCACTCTGCTCAAGGCAAGGGACGGCAATTCCCACCCTCACTCTGCACAAGTCAAGGGACGGCAATTCCCACCCTCACTCTGGTCAAGTCAAGGGACGGCAATTCCCACCCACACTCTGCTCAAGGCAAGGGACGGCAATTCCCACCCTCACTCTGTCCAAGTCAAGGGACGGCAATTCCCAACCTCACTCTGCTCAAGGCAAGGGACGGCAATTCCCACCCTCACTGTGAACAAGGCAAGGGACGGCAATTCCCACCCTCACTCTGCTCAAGTCAAGGGACGGCAATTCCAACCATCACTGTGCTCAAGGCAAGGGACGGCAATTCCCACCCTGACTCTGTCCAAGTAAAGGGACGGCAATTCCCACCCTCACTCTGCTCAAGGCAAGAGACGGCAATTCCAACCCTCACTCTGCTCAAGTCAAGGGACGGCAATTCCCACCCTCACTCTGCTCAAGTCAAGGGACGGCAATTCCCACCCTCACTGTGCTCAAGGCAAGGGACGGCAATTCCCACCCTGACTCTGTCCAAGTAAAGGGACGGCAATTCCCACCCTCACTCTGGTCAAGTCAAGGGACTGCAATTCCCACCCTTACTCTGCTCAAGTCAAGGGACGGCAATTCCCACCCTCACTCTGCTCAAGTCAAGAGACGGCAATTCCCACCCTGACTCTGTCCAAGTAAAGGGACGGCAATTCGCACACTCACTCTGTCCAAGTCAAGGGACGGCAATTCCCACCCTCACTCTGCACAAGTCAAGGGACGGCAATTCCCACCCTCACTCTGGTCAAGTCAAGGGACGGCAATTCCCACCCTCACTCTGCTCAAGTCAAGGGACGGCAATTACCACCCTCACTCTGCACAAGTCAAGGGACGGCAATTCCCACCCTCACTCTGCACAAGTCAAGGGACGGCAATTCCCACCCTCACTCTGGTCAAGTCAAGGGACGGCAATTCCCACCCTCACTCTGCTCAAGGCAAGGGACGGCAATTCCCACCCTCACTCTGCACAAGTCAAGGGACGGCAATTCCCACCCTCACTCTGGTCAAGTCAAGGGACGGCAATTCCCACCCACACTCTGCTCAAGGCAAGGGACGGCAATTCCCACCCTCACTCTGCACAAGTCAAGGGACGGCAATTCCCACCCTCACTCTGGTCAAGTCAAGGGACGGCAATTCCCACCCTCACTCTGCTCAAGTAAAGGGACGGCAATTCCAACCCTCACTCGGCTCAAGTCAAGGGACGGCAATTCCCACCCTCACTCTGCTCAAGTCAAGGGACGGCAATTCCCACCCTCACTGTGCTCAAGGCAAGGGACGGCAATTCCCACCCTGACTCTGTCCAAGTAAAGGGACGGCTATTCCCACCCTCACTCTGCTCAAGGCAAGGGACGGCAATTCCAACCCTCACTCTGCTCAAGTCAAGGGACGGCAATTCCCACCCTCACTCTGCTCAAGTCAAGGGACGGCAATTCCCACCCTCACTGTGCTCAAGGCAAGGGACGGCAATTCCCACCCTGACTCTGTCCAAGTAAAGGGACGGCAATTCCCACCCTCACTCTGGTCAAGTCAAGGGACTGCAATTCCCACCCTTACTCTGCTCAAGTCAAGGGACGGCAATTACCACCCTCACTCTGGTGAAGTCAAGGGACGGCAATTCCCACACTCACTCTGCTCAAGGCAAGGGACGGCAATTCCCACACTCACTCCGTCCAAGTAAAGGGACGGCAATTCCCACCCTCACTCTGCTCAAATCAAGGGACGGCAATTCCCACCCTCACTCTGCTCAAGTCAAGGGACGGCAATTCCAACCCTCACTCTGCTCAAGTCAAGGGACGGCAATTCCCACCCTCACTCTGCTCAAGTCAAGGGACGGCAATTCCCACCCTCACTGTGCTCAAGGCAAGGGACGGCAATTCCCACCCTGACTCTGTCCAAGTAAAGGGACGGCAATTCCCACCCTCACTCTCCTCAAGGCAAGGGACGGCAATTCCCACACTCACTCTGTCCAAGTAAAGGGACGGCAATTCCCACCCTCACTCTGCTCAAGGCAAGAGACGGCAATTCCAACCCTCACTCTGCTCAAGTCAAGGGACGGCAATTCCCACCCTCACTCTGCTCAAGTCAAGGGACGGCAATTCCCACCCTCACTGTGCTCAAGGCAAGGGACGGCAATTCCCACCCTGACTCTGTCCAAGTAAAGGGACGGCAATTCCCACCCTCACTCTGGTCAAGTCAAGAGACTGCAATTCCCACCCTTACTCTGCTCAAGTCAAGGGACGGCAATTCCCACCCTCACTCTGCTCAAGTCAAGGGACGGCAATTCCCACCCTCACTCTGTCCAAGTAAAGGGACGGCAATTCGCACACTCACTCTGTCCAAGACAAGGGACGGCAATTCCCACCCTCACTCTGCACAAGTCAAGGGACGGCAATTCCCACCCTCACTCTGGTCAAGTCAAGGGACGGCAATTCCCACCCTCACTCTGCTCAAGTCAAGGGACGGCAATTACCACCCTCACTCTGCACAAGTCAAGGGACGGCAATTCCCACCCTCACTCTGCACAAGTCAAGGGACGGCAATTCCCACCCTCACTCTGGTCAAGTCAAGGGACGGCAATTCCCACCCTCACTCTGCTCAAGGCAAGGGACGGCAATTCCCACCCTCACTCTGCACAAGTCAAGGGACGGCAATTCCCACCCTCACTCTGGTCAAGTCAAGGGACGGCAATTCCCACCCACACTCTGCTCAAGGCAAGGGACGGCAATTCCCACCCTCACTCTGTCCAAGTCAAGGGACGGCAATTCCCAACCTCACTCTGCTCAAGGCAAGGGACGGCAATTCCCACCCTCACTGTGAACAAGGCAAGGGACGGCAATTCCCACCCTCACTCTGCTCAAGTCAAGGGACGGCAATTCCAACCATCACTGTGCTCAAGGCAAGGGACGGCAATTCCCACCCTGACTCTGTCCAAGTAAAGGGACGGCAATTCCCACCCTCACTCTGCTCAAGGCAAGAGACGGCAATTCCAACCCTCACTCTGCTCAAGTCAAGGGACGGCAATTCCCACCCTCACTCTGCTCAAGTCAAGGGACGGCAATTCCCACCCTCACTGTGCTCAAGGCAAGGGACGGCAATTCCCACCCTGACTCTGTCCAAGTAAAGGGACGGCAATTCCCACCCTCACTCTGCTCAAGTCAAGGGACGGCAATTCCCACCCTCACTCTGCTCAAGTCAAGGGACGGCAATTCCCACCCTCACTCTGTCCAAGTAAAGGGACGGCAATTCGCACACTCACTCTGTCCAAGTCAAGGGACGGCAATTCCCACCCTCACTCTGCACAAGTCAAGGGACGGCAATTCCCACCCTCACTCTGGTCAAGTCAAGGGACGGCAATTCCCACCCTCACTCTGCTCAAGTCAAGGGACGGCAATTACCACCCTCACTCTGCACAAGTCAAGGGACGGCAATTCCCACCCTCACTCTGCACAAGTCAAGGGACGGCAATTCCCACCCTCACTCTGGTCAAGTCAAGGGACGGCAATTCCCACCCTCACTCTGCTCAAGGCAAGGGACGGCAATTCCCACCCTCACTCTGCACAAGTCAAGGGACGGCAATTCCCACCCTCACTCTGGTCAAGTCAAGGGACGGCAATTCCCACCCACACTCTGCTCAAGGCAAGGGACGGCAATTCCCACCCTCACTCTGCACAAGTCAAGGGACGGCAATTCCCACCCTCACTCTGGTCAAGTCAAGGGACGGCAATTCCCACCCTCACTCTGCTCAAGTCAAGGGACGGCAATTCCAACCCTCACTCGGCTCAAGTCAAGGGACGGCAATTCCCACCCTCACTCTGCTCAAGTCAAGGGACGGCAATTCCCACCCTCACTGTGCTCAAGGCAAGGGACGGCAATTCCCACCCTGACTCTGTCCAAGTAAAGGGACGGCTATTCCCACCCTCACTCTGCTCAAGGCAAGGGACGGCAATTCCAACCCTCACTCTGCTCAAGTCAAGGGACGGCAATTCCCACCCTCACTCTGCTCAAGTCAAGGGACGGCAATTCCCACCCTCACTGTGCTCAAGGCAAGGGACGGCAATTCCCACCCTGACTCTGTCCAAGTAAAGGGACGGCAATTCCCACCCTCACTCTGGTCAAGTCAAGGGACTGCAATTCCCACCCTTACTCTGCTCAAGTCAAGGGACGGCAATTACCACCCTCACTCTGGTGAAGTCAAGGGACGGCAATTCCCACACTCACTCTGCTCAAGGCAAGGGACGGCAATTCCCACACTCACTCCGTCCAAGTAAAGGGACGGCAATTCCCACCCTCACTCTGCTCAAATCAAGGGACGGCAATTCCCACCCTCACTCTGCACAAGTCAAGGGACGGCAATTCCCACCCTCACTCTGGTCAAGTCAAGGGACGGCAATTCCCACCCTCACTCTGCTCAAGGCAAGGGACGGCAATTCCCACCCTCACTCTGCACAAGTCAAGGGACGGCAATTCCCACCCTCACTCTGGTCAAGTCAAGGGACGGCAATTCCCACCCACACTCTGCTCAAGGCAAGGGACGGCAATTCCCACCCTCACTCTGCACAAGTCAAGGGACGGCAATTCCCACCCTCACTCTGGTCAAGTCAAGGGACGGCAATTCCCACCCTCACTCTGCTCAAGTCAAGGGACGGCAATTCCAACCCTCACTCGGCTCAAGTCAAGGGACGGCAATTCCCACCCTCACTCTGCTCAAGTCAAGGGACGGCAATTCCCACCCTCACTGTGCTCAAGGCAAGGGACGGCAATTCCCACCCTGACTCTGTCCAAGTAAAGGGACGGCTATTCCCACCCTCACTCTGCTCAAGGCAAGGGACGGCAATTCCAACCCTCACTCTGCTCAAGTCAAGGGACGGCAATTCCCACCCTCACTCTGCTCAAGTCAAGGGACGGCAATTCCCACCCTCACTGTGCTCAAGGCAAGGGACGGCAATTCCCACCCTGACTCTGTCCAAGTAAAGGGACGACAATTCCCACCCTCACTCTGGTCAAGTCAAGGGACTGCAATTCCCACCCTTACTCTGCTCAAGTCAAGGGACGGCAATTACCACCCTCACTCTGGTGAAGTCAAGGGACGGCAATTCCCACACTCACTCTGCTCAAGGCAAGGGACGGCAATTCCCACACTCACTCCGTCCAAGTAAAGGGACGGCAATTCCCACCCTCACTCTGCTCAAATCAAGGGACGGCAATTCCCACCCTCACTCTGCTCAAGTCAAGGGACGGCAATTCCAACCCTCACTCTGCTCAAGTCAAGGGACGGCAATTCCCACCCTCACTCTGCTCAAGTCAAGGGGCGGCAATTCCCACCCTCACTGTGCTCAAGGCAAGGGACGGCAATTCCCACCCTGACTCTGTCCAAGTAAAGGGACGGCAATTCCCACCCTCACTCTCCTCAAGGCAAGGGACGGCAATTCCCACACTCACTCTGTCCAAGTAAATGGACGGCAATTCCCACCATCACTCTGCTCAAGTCAAGGGACGGCAATTCCAACCCTCACTCTGCTCAAGTCAAGGGACGGCAATTCCCACCCTCACTGTGCTCAAGGCAAGGGACGGCAATTCCCACCCTGACTCTGTCCAAGTAAAGGGACGGCAATTCCCACCCTCACTCTGTCCAAGTAAAGGGACGGCAATTCGCACACTCACTCTGTCCAAGACAAGGGACGGCAATTCCCACCCTCACTCTGCACAAGTCAAGGGACGGCAATTCCCACCCTCACTCTGGTCAAGTCAAGGGACGGCAATTCCCACCCTCACTCTGCTCAAGTCAAGGGACGGCAATTACCACCCTCACTCTGCACAAGTCAAGGGACGGCAATTCCCACCCTCACTCTGCACAAGTCAAGGGACGGCAATTCCCACCCTCACTCTGGTCAAGTCAAGGGACGGCAATTCCCACCCTCACTCTGCTCAAGGCAAGGGACGGCAATTCCCACCCTCACTCTGCACAAGTCAAGGGACGGCAATTCCCACCCTCACTCTGGTCAAGTCAAGGGACGGCAATTCCCACCCACACTCTGCTCAAGGCAAGGGACGGCAATTCCCACCCTCACTCTGTCCAAGTCAAGGGACGGCAATTCCCAACCTCACTCTGCTCAAGGCAAGGGACGGCAATTCCCACCCTCACTGTGAACAAGGCAAGGGACGGCAATTCCCACCCTCACTCTGCTCAAGTCAAGGGACGGCAATTCCAACCATCACTGTGCTCAAGGCAAGGGACGGCAATTCCCACCCTGACTCTGTCCAAGTAAAGGGACGGCAATTCCCACCCTCACTCTGCTCAAGGCAAGAGACGGCAATTCCAACCCTCACTCTGCTCAAGTCAAGGGACGGCAATTCCCACCCTCACTCTGCTCAAGTCAAGGGACGGCAATTCCCACCCTCACTGTGCTCAAGGCAAGGGACGGCAATTCCCACCCTGACTCTGTCCAAGTAAAGGGACGGCAATTCCCACCCTCACTCTGCTCAAGTCAAGGGACGGCAATTCCCACCCTCACTCTGCTCAAGTCAAGGGACGGCAATTCCCACCCTCACTCTGTCCAAGTAAAGGGACGGCAATTCGCACACTCACTCTGTCCAAGTCAAGGGACGGCAATTCCCACCCTCACTCTGCACAAGTCAAGGGACGGCAATTCCCACCCTCACTCTGGTCAAGTCAAGGGACGGCAATTCCCACCCTCACTCTGCTCAAGTCAAGGGACGGCAATTACCACCCTCACTCTGCACAAGTCAAGGGACGGCAATTCCCACCCTCACTCTGCACAAGTCAAGGGACGGCAATTCCCACCCTCACTCTGGTCAAGTCAAGGGACGGCAATTCCCACCCTCACTCTGCTCAAGGCAAGGGACGGCAATTCCCACCCTCACTCTGCACAAGTCAAGGGACGGCAATTCCCACCCTCACTCTGGTCAAGTCAAGGGACGGCAATTCCCACCCACACTCTGCTCAAGGCAAGGGACGGCAATTCCCACCCTCACTCTGCACAAGTCAAGGGACGGCAATTCCCACCCTCACTCTGGTCAAGTCAAGGGACGGCAATTCCCACCCTCACTCTGCTCAAGTCAAGGGACGGCAATTCCAACCCTCACTCGGCTCAAGTCAAGGGACGGCAATTCCCACCCTCACTCTGCTCAAGTCAAGGGACGGCAATTCCCACCCTCACTGTGCTCAAGGCAAGGGACGGCAATTCCCACCCTGACTCTGTCCAAGTAAAGGGACGGCTATTCCCACCCTCACTCTGCTCAAGGCAAGGGACGGCAATTCCAACCCTCACTCTGCTCAAGTCAAGGGACGGCAATTCCCACCCTCACTCTGCTCAAGTCAAGGGACGGCAATTCCCACCCTCACTGTGCTCAAGGCAAGGGACGGCAATTCCCACCCTGACTCTGTCCAAGTAAAGGGACGGCAATTCCCACCCTCACTCTGGTCAAGTCAAGGGACTGCAATTCCCACCCTTACTCTGCTCAAGTCAAGGGACGGCAATTACCACCCTCACTCTGGTGAAGTCAAGGGACGGCAATTCCCACACTCACTCTGCTCAAGGCAAGGGACGGCAATTCCCACACTCACTCCGTCCAAGTAAAGGGACGGCAATTCCCACCCTCACTCTGCTCAAATCAAGGGACGGCAATTCCCACCCTCACTCTGCACAAGTCAAGGGACGGCAATTCCCACCCTCACTCTGGTCAAGTCAAGGGACGGCAATTCCCACCCTCACTCTGCTCAAGGCAAGGGACGGCAATTCCCACCCTCACTCTGCACAAGTCAAGGGACGGCAATTCCCACCCTCACTCTGGTCAAGTCAAGGGACGGCAATTCCCACCCACACTCTGCTCAAGGCAAGGGACGGCAATTCCCACCCTCACTCTGCACAAGTCAAGGGACGGCAATTCCCACCCTCACTCTGGTCAAGTCAAGGGACGGCAATTCCCACCCTCACTCTGCTCAAGTCAAGGGACGGCAATTCCAACCCTCACTCGGCTCAAGTCAAGGGACGGCAATTCCCACCCTCACTCTGCTCAAGTCAAGGGACGGCAATTCCCACCCTCACTGTGCTCAAGGCAAGGGACGGCAATTCCCACCCTGACTCTGTCCAAGTAAAGGGACGGCTATTCCCACCCTCACTCTGCTCAAGGCAAGGGACGGCAATTCCAACCCTCACTCTGCTCAAGTCAAGGGACGGCAATTCCCACCCTCACTCTGCTCAAGTCAAGGGACGGCAATTCCCACCCTCACTGTGCTCAAGGCAAGGGACGGCAATTCCCACCCTGACTCTGTCCAAGTAAAGGGACGACAATTCCCACCCTCACTCTGGTCAAGTCAAGGGACTGCAATTCCCACCCTTACTCTGCTCAAGTCAAGGGACGGCAATTACCACCCTCACTCTGGTGAAGTCAAGGGACGGCAATTCCCACACTCACTCTGCTCAAGGCAAGGGACGGCAATTCCCACACTCACTCCGTCCAAGTAAAGGGACGGCAATTCCCACCCTCACTCTGCTCAAATCAAGGGACGGCAATTCCCACCCTCACTCTGCTCAAGTCAAGGGACGGCAATTCCAACCCTCACTCTGCTCAAGTCAAGGGACGGCAATTCCCACCCTCACTCTGCTCAAGTCAAGGGGCGGCAATTCCCACCCTCACTGTGCTCAAGGCAAGGGACGGCAATTCCCACCCTGACTCTGTCCAAGTAAAGGGACGGCAATTCCCACCCTCACTCTCCTCAAGGCAAGGGACGGCAATTCCCACACTCACTCTGTCCAAGTAAATGGACGGCAATTCCCACCATCACTCTGCTCAAGTCAAGGGACGGCAATTCCAACCCTCACTCTGCTCAAGTCAAGGGACGGCAATTCCCACCCTCACTGTGCTCAAGGCAAGGGACGGCAATTCCCACCCTGACTCTGTCCAAGTAAAGGGACGGCAATTCCCACCCTCACTCTGCTCAAGGCAAGAGACGGCAATTCCAACCCTCACTCTGCTCAAGTCAAGGGACGGCAATTCCCACCCTCACTCTGCTCAAGTCAAGGGACGGCAATTCCCACCCTCACTGTGCTCAAGGCAAGGGACGGCAATTCCCACCCTGACTCTGTCCAAGTAAAGGGACGGCAATTCCCACCCTCACTCTGGTCAAGTCAAGGGACTGCAATTCCCACCCTTACTCTGCTCAAGTCAAGGGACGGCAATTCCCACCCTCACTCTGCTCAAGTCAAGGGACGGCAATTCCCACCCTGACTCTGTCCAAGTAAAGGGACGGCAATTCGCACACTCACTCTGTCCAAGTCAAGGGACGGCAATTCCCACCCTCACTCTGCACAAGTCAAGGGACGGCAATTCCCACCCTCACTCTGGTCAAGTCAAGGGACGGCAATTCCCACCCTCACTCTGCTCAAGTCAAGGGACGGCAATTACCACCCTCACTCTGCACAAGTCAAGGGACGGCAATTCCCACCCTCACTCTGCACAAGTCAAGGGACGGCAATTCCCACCCTCACTCTGGTCAAGTCAAGGGACGGCAATTCCCACCCTCACTCTGCTCAAGGCAAGGGACGGCAATTCCCACCCTCACTCTGCACAAGTCAAGGGACGGCAATTCCCACCCTCACTCTGGTCAAGTCAAGGGACGGCAATTCCCACCCACACTCTGCTCAAGGCAAGGGACGGCAATTCCCACCCTCACTCTGCACAAGTCAAGGGACGGCAATTCCCACCCTCACTCTGGTCAAGTCAAGGTACGGCAATTCCCACCCTCACTCTGCTCAAGTCAAGGGACGGCAATTCCAACCCTCACTCGGCTCAAGTCAAGGGACGGCAATTCCCACCCTCACTCTGCTCAAGTCAAGGGACGGCAATTCCCACCCTCACTGTGCTCAAGGCAAGGGACGGCAATTCCCACCCTCACTCTGCTCAAGTCAAGGGACGGCAATTCCCACCCTCACTGTGCTCAAGGCAAGGGACGGCAATTCCCACCCTGACTCTGTCCAAGTAAAGGGACGGCAATTCCCACCCTCACTCTGGTCAAGTCAAGGGACTGCAATTCCCACCCTTACTCTGCTCAAGTCAAGGGACGGCAATTACCACCCTCACTCTGGTGAAGTCAAGGGACGGCAATTCCCACACTCACTCTGCTCAAGGCAAGGGACGGCAATTCCCACACTCACTCCGTCCAAGTAAAGGGACGGCAATTCCCACCCTCACTCTGCTCAAATCAAGGGACGGCAATTCCCACCCTCACTCTGCTCAAGTCAAGGGACGGCAATTCCAACCCTCACTCTGCTCAAGTCAAGGGACGGCAATTCCCACCCTCACTCTGCTCAAGTCAAGGGACGGCAATTCCCACCCTCACTGTGCTCAAGGCAAGGGACGGCAATTCCCACCCTGACTCTGTCCAAGTAAAGGGACGGCAATTCCCACCCTCACTCTCCTCAAGGCAAGGGACGGCAATTCCCACACTCACTCTGTCCAAGTAAATGGACGGCAATTCCCACCATCACTCTGCTCAAGTCAAGGGACGGCAATTCCAACCCTCACTCTGCTCAAGTCAAGGGACGGCAATTCCCACCCTCACTGTGCTCAAGGCAAGGGACGGCAATTCCCACCCTCACTCTGTCCAAGTAAAGGGACGGCAATTCCCACCCTCACTCTGCTCAAGGCAAGAGACGGCAATTCCAACCCTCACTCTGCTCAAGGCAAGGGACGGCAATTCCCACCCTCACTGTGAACAAGGCAAGGGACGGCAATTCCCACCCTCACTCTGCTCAAGTCAAGGGACGGCAATTCCAACCATCACTGTGCTCAAGGCAAGGGACGGCAATTCCCACCCTGACTCTGTCCAAGTAAAGGGACGGCAATTCCCACCCTCACTCTGCTCAAGGCAAGAGACGGCAATTCCAACCCTCACTCTGCTCAAGTCAAGGGACGGCAATTCCCACCCTCACTCTGCTCAAGTCAAGGGACGGCAATTCCCACCCTCACTGTGCTCAAGGCAAGGGACGGCAATTCCCACCCTGACTCTGTCCAAGTAAAGGGACGGCAATTCCCACCCTCACTCTGGTCAAGTCAAGGGACTGCAATTCCCACCCTTACTCTGCTCAAGTCAAGGGACGGCAATTCCCACCCTCACTCTGCTCAAGTCAAGGGACGGCAATTCCCACCCTGACTCTGTCCAAGTAAAGGGACGGCAATTCGCACACTCACTCTGTCCAAGTCAAGGGACGGCAATTCCCACCCTCACTCTGCACAAGTCAAGGGACGGCAATTCCCACCCTCACTCTGGTCAAGTCAAGGGACGGCAATTCCCACCCTCACTCTGCTCAAGTCAAGGGACGGCAATTCCCACCCTCACTCTGTCCAAGTCAAGGGACGGCAATTCCCAACCTCACTCTGCTCAAGGCAAGGGACGGCAATTCCCACCCTCACTGTGAACAAGGCAAGGGACGGCAATTCCCACCCTCACTCTGCTCAAGTCAAGGGACGGCAATTCCAACCATCACTGTGCTCAAGGCAAGGGACGGCAATTCCCACCCTGACTCTGTCCAAGTAAAGGGACGGCAATTCCCACCCTCACTCTGCTCAAGGCAAGAGACGGCAATTCCAACCCTCACTCTGCTCAAGTCAAGGGACGGCAATTCCCACCCTCACTCTGCTCAAGGCAAGGGACGGCAATTCCCACCCTCACTGTGAACAAGGCAAGGGACGGCAATTCCCACCCTCACTCTGCTCAAGTCAAGGGACGGCAATTCCAACCATCACTGTGCTCAAGGCAAGGGACGGCAATTCCCACCCTGACTCTGTCCAAGTAAAGGGACGGCAATTCCCACCCTCACTCTGCTCAAGGCAAGAGACGGCAATTCCAACCCTCACTCTGCTCAAGTCAAGGGACGGCAATTCCCACCCTCACTCTGCTCAAGTCAAGGGACGGCAATTCCCACCCTCACTGTGCTCAAGGCAAGGGACGGCAATTCCCACCCTGACTCTGTCCAAGTAAAGGGACGGCAATTCCCACCCTCACTCTGCTCAAGTCAAGGGACGGCAATTCCCACCCTCACTCTGCTCAAGTCAAGGGACGGCAATTCCCACCCTCACTCTGTCCAAGTAAAGGGACGGCAATTCGCACACTCACTCTGTCCAAGTCAAGGGACGGCAATTCCCACCCTCACTCTGCACAAGTCAAGGGACGGCAATTCCCACCCTCACTCTGGTCAAGTCAAGGGACGGCAATTCCCACCCTCACTCTGCTCAAGTCAAGGGACGGCAATTACCACCCTCACTCTGCACAAGTCAAGGGACGGCAATTCCCACCCTCACTCTGCACAAGTCAAGGGACGGCAATTCCCACCCTCACTCTGGTCAAGTCAAGGGACGGCAATTCCCACCCTCACTCTGCTCAAGGCAAGGGACGGCAATTCCCACCCTCACTCTGCACAAGTCAAGGGACGGCAATTCCCACCCTCACTCTGGTCAAGTCAAGGGACGGCAATTCCCACCCACACTCTGCTCAAGGCAAGGGACGGCAATTCCCACCCTCACTCTGCACAAGTCAAGGGACGGCAATTCCCACCCTCACTCTGGTCAAGTCAAGGGACGGCAATTCCCACCCTCACTCTGCTCAAGTCAAGGGACGGCAATTCCCACCCTCACTCTGTCCAAGTAAAGGGACGGCAATTCGCACACTCACTCTGTCCAAGTCAAGGGACGGCAATTCCCACCCTCACTCTGCACAAGTCAAGGGACGGCAATTCCCACCCTCACTCTGGTCAAGTCAAGGGACGGCAATTCCCACCCTCACTCTGCTCAAGTCAAGGGACGGCAATTACCACCCTCACTCTGCACAAGTCAAGGGACGGCAATTCCCACCCTCACTCTGCACAAGTCAAGGGACGGCAATTCCCACCCTCACTCTGGTCAAGTCAAGGGACGGCAATTCCCACCCTCACTCTGCTCAAGGCAAGGGACGGCAATTCCCACCCTCACTCTGCACAAGTCAAGGGACGGCAATTCCCACCCTCACTCTGGTCAAGTCAAGGGACGGCAATTCCCACCCACACTCTGCTCAAGGCAAGGGACGGCAATTCCCACCCTCACTCTGCACAAGTCAAGGGACGGCAATTCCCACCCTCACTCTGGTCAAGTCAAGGGACGGCAATTCCCACCCTCACTCTGCTCAAGTCAAGGGACGGCAATTCCAACCCTCACTCGGCTCAAGTCAAGGGACGGCAATTCCCACCCTCACTCTGCTCAAGTCAAGGGACGGCAATTCCCACCCTCACTGTGCTCAAGGCAAGGGACGGCAATTCCCACCCTGACTCTGTCCAAGTAAAGGGACGGCTATTCCCACCCTCACTCTGCTCAAGGCAAGGGACGGCAATTCCAACCCTCACTCTGCTCAAGTCAAGGGACGGCAATTCCCACCCTCACTCTGCTCAAGTCAAGGGACGGCAATTCCCACCCTCACTGTGCTCAAGGCAAGGGACGGCAATTCCCACCCTGACTCTGTCCAAGTAAAGGGACGGCAATTCCCACCCTCACTCTGGTCAAGTCAAGGGACTGCAATTCCCACCCTTACTCTGCTCAAGTCAAGGGACGGCAATTACCACCCTCACTCTGGTGAAGTCAAGGGACGGCAATTCCCACACTCACTCTGCTCAAGGCAAGGGACGGCAATTCCCACACTCACTCCGTCCAAGTAAAGGGACGGCAATTCCCACCCTCACTCTGCTCAAATCAAGGGACGGCAATTCCCACCCTCACTCTGCACAAGTCAAGGGACGGCAATTCCCACCCTCACTCTGGTCAAGTCAAGGGACGGCAATTCCCACCCTCACTCTGCTCAAGGCAAGGGACGGCAATTCCCACCCTCACTCTGCACAAGTCAAGGGACGGCAATTCCCACCCTCACTCTGGTCAAGTCAAGGGACGGCAATTCCCACCCACACTCTGCTCAAGGCAAGGGACGGCAATTCCCACCCTCACTCTGCACAAGTCAAGGGACGGCAATTCCCACCCTCACTCTGGTCAAGTCAAGGGACGGCAATTCCCACCCTCACTCTGCTCAAGTCAAGGGACGGCAATTCCAACCCTCACTCGGCTCAAGTCAAGGGACGGCAATTCCCACCCTCACTCTGCTCAAGTCAAGGGACGGCAATTCCCACCCTCACTGTGCTCAAGGCAAGGGACGGCAATTCCCACCCTGACTCTGTCCAAGTAAAGGGACGGCTATTCCCACCCTCACTCTGCTCAAGGCAAGGGACGGCAATTCCAACCCTCACTCTGCTCAAGTCAAGGGACGGCAATTCCCACCCTCACTCTGCTCAAGTCAAGGGACGGCAATTCCCACCCTCACTGTGCTCAAGGCAAGGGACGGCAATTCCCACCCTGACTCTGTCCAAGTAAAGGGACGACAATTCCCACCCTCACTCTGGTCAAGTCAAGGGACTGCAATTCCCACCCTTACTCTGCTCAAGTCAAGGGACGGCAATTACCACCCTCACTCTGGTGAAGTCAAGGGACGGCAATTCCCACACTCACTCTGCTCAAGGCAAGGGACGGCAATTCCCACACTCACTCCGTCCAAGTAAAGGGACGGCAATTCCCACCCTCACTCTGCTCAAATCAAGGGACGGCAATTCCCACCCTCACTCTGCTCAAGTCAAGGGACGGCAATTCCAACCCTCACTCTGCTCAAGTCAAGGGACGGCAATTCCCACCCTCACTCTGCTCAAGTCAAGGGGCGGCAATTCCCACCCTCACTGTGCTCAAGGCAAGGGACGGCAATTCCCACCCTGACTCTGTCCAAGTAAAGGGACGGCAATTCCCACCCTCACTCTCCTCAAGGCAAGGGACGGCAATTCCCACACTCACTCTGTCCAAGTAAATGGACGGCAATTCCCACCATCACTCTGCTCAAGTCAAGGGACGGCAATTCCAACCCTCACTCTGCTCAAGTCAAGGGACGGCAATTCCCACCCTCACTGTGCTCAAGGCAAGGGACGGCAATTCCCACCCTGACTCTGTCCAAGTAAAGGGACGGCAATTCCCACCCTCACTCTGCTCAAGGCAAGAGACGGCAATTCCAACCCTCACTCTGCTCAAGTCAAGGGACGGCAATTCCCACCCTCACTCTGCTCAAGTCAAGGGACGGCAATTCCCACCCTCACTGTGCTCAAGGCAAGGGACGGCAATTCCCACCCTGACTCTGTCCAAGTAAAGGGACGGCAATTCCCACCCTCACTCTGGTCAAGTCAAGGGACTGCAATTCCCACCCTTACTCTGCTCAAGTCAAGGGACGGCAATTCCCACCCTCACTCTGCTCAAGTCAAGGGACGGCAATTCCCACCCTGACTCTGTCCAAGTAAAGGGACGGCAATTCGCACACTCACTCTGTCCAAGTCAAGGGACGGCAATTCCCACCCTCACTCTGCACAAGTCAAGGGACGGCAATTCCCACCCTCACTCTGGTCAAGTCAAGGGACGGCAATTCCCACCCTCACTCTGCTCAAGTCAAGGGACGGCAATTACCACCCTCACTCTGCACAAGTCAAGGGACGGCAATTCCCACCCTCACTCTGCACAAGTCAAGGGACGGCAATTCCCACCCTCACTCTGGTCAAGTCAAGGGACGGCAATTCCCACCCTCACTCTGCTCAAGGCAAGGGACGGCAATTCCCACCCTCACTCTGCACAAGTCAAGGGACGGCAATTCCCACCCTCACTCTGGTCAAGTCAAGGGACGGCAATTCCCACCCACACTCTGCTCAAGGCAAGGGACGGCAATTCCCACCCTCACTCTGCACAAGTCAAGGGACGGCAATTCCCACCCTCACTCTGGTCAAGTCAAGGTACGGCAATTCCCACCCTCACTCTGCTCAAGTCAAGGGACGGCAATTCCAACCCTCACTCGGCTCAAGTCAAGGGACGGCAATTCCCACCCTCACTCTGCTCAAGTCAAGGGACGGCAATTCCCACCCTCACTGTGCTCAAGGCAAGGGACGGCAATTCCCACCCTCACTCTGCTCAAGTCAAGGGACGGCAATTCCCACCCTCACTGTGCTCAAGGCAAGGGACGGCAATTCCCACCCTGACTCTGTCCAAGTAAAGGGACGGCAATTCCCACCCTCACTCTGGTCAAGTCAAGGGACTGCAATTCCCACCCTTACTCTGCTCAAGTCAAGGGACGGCAATTACCACCCTCACTCTGGTGAAGTCAAGGGACGGCAATTCCCACACTCACTCTGCTCAAGGCAAGGGACGGCAATTCCCACACTCACTCCGTCCAAGTAAAGGGACGGCAATTCCCACCCTCACTCTGCTCAAATCAAGGGACGGCAATTCCCACCCTCACTCTGCTCAAGTCAAGGGACGGCAATTCCAACCCTCACTCTGCTCAAGTCAAGGGACGGCAATTCCCACCCTCACTCTGCTCAAGTCAAGGGACGGCAATTCCCACCCTCACTGTGCTCAAGGCAAGGGACGGCAATTCCCACCCTGACTCTGTCCAAGTAAAGGGACGGCAATTCCCACCCTCACTCTCCTCAAGGCAAGGGACGGCAATTCCCACACTCACTCTGTCCAAGTAAATGGACGGCAATTCCCACCATCACTCTGCTCAAGTCAAGGGACGGCAATTCCAACCCTCACTCTGCTCAAGTCAAGGGACGGCAATTCCCACCCTCACTGTGCTCAAGGCAAGGGACGGCAATTCCCACCCTCACTCTGTCCAAGTAAAGGGACGGCAATTCCCACCCTCACTCTGCTCAAGGCAAGAGACGGCAATTCCAACCCTCACTCTGCTCAAGGCAAGGGACGGCAATTCCCACCCTCACTGTGAACAAGGCAAGGGACGGCAATTCCCACCCTCACTCTGCTCAAGTCAAGGGACGGCAATTCCAACCATCACTGTGCTCAAGGCAAGGGACGGCAATTCCCACCCTGACTCTGTCCAAGTAAAGGGACGGCAATTCCCACCCTCACTCTGCTCAAGGCAAGAGACGGCAATTCCAACCCTCACTCTGCTCAAGTCAAGGGACGGCAATTCCCACCCTCACTCTGCTCAAGTCAAGGGACGGCAATTCCCACCCTCACTGTGCTCAAGGCAAGGGACGGCAATTCCCCACCCTGACTCTGTCCAAGTAAAGGGACGGCAATTCCCACCCTCACTCTGGTCAAGTCAAGGGACTGCAATTCCCACCCTTACTCTGCTCAAGTCAAGGGACGGCAATTCCCACCCTCACTCTGCTCAAGTCAAGGGACGGCAATTCCCACCCTGACTCTGTCCAAGTAAAGGGACGGCAATTCGCACACTCACTCTGTCCAAGTCAAGGGACGGCAATTCCCACCCTCACTCTGCACAAGTCAAGGGACGGCAATTCCCACCCTCACTCTGGTCAAGTCAAGGGACGGCAATTCCCACCCTCACTCTGCTCAAGTCAAGGGACGGGCAATTCCCACCCTCACTCTGTCCAAGTCAAGGGACGGCAATTCCCAACCTCACTCTGCTCAAGGCAAGGGACGGCAATTCCCACCCTCACTGTGAACAAGGCAAGGACGGCAATTCCCACCCTCACTCTGCTCAAGTCAAGGGACGGCAATTCCAACCATCACTGTGCTCAAGGCAAGGGACGGCAATTCCCACCCTGACTCTGTCCAAGTAAAGGGACGGCAATTCCCACCCTCACTCTGCTCAAGGCAAGAGACGGCAATTCCAACCCTCACTCTGCTCAAGTCAAGGGACGGCAATTCCCACCCTCACTCTGCTCAAGGCAAGGGACGGCAATTCCCACCCTCACTGTGAACAAGGCAAGGGACGGCAATTCCCACCCTCACTCTGCTCAAGTCAAGGGACGGCAATTCCAACCATCACTGTGCTCAAGGCAAGGGACGGCAATTCCCACCCTGACTCTGTCCAAGTAAAGGGACGGCAATTCCCACCCTCACTCTGCTCAAGGCAAGAGACGGCAATTCCAACCCTCACTCTGCTCAAGTCAAGGGACGGCAATTCCCACCCTCACTCTGCTCAAGTCAAGGGACGGCAATTCCCACCCTCACTGTGCTCAAGGCAAGGGACGGCAATTCCCACCCTGACTCTGTCCAAGTAAAGGGACGGCAATTCCCACCCTCACTCTGCTCAAGTCAAGGGACGGCAATTCCCACCCTCACTCTGCTCAAGTCAAGGGACGGCAATTCCCACCCTCACTCTGTCCAAGTAAAGGGACGGCAATTCGCACACTCACTCTGTCCAAGTCAAGGGACGGCAATTCCCACCCTCACTCTGCACAAGTCAAGGGACGGCAATTCCCACCCTCACTCTGGTCAAGTCAAGGGACGGCAATTCCCACCCTCACTCTGCTCAAGTCAAGGGACGGCAATTACCACCCTCACTCTGCACAAGTCAAGGGACGGCAATTCCCACCCTCACTCTGCACAAGTCAAGGGACGGCAATTCCCACCCTCACTCTGGTCAAGTCAAGGGACGGCAATTCCCACCCTCACTCTGCTCAAGGCAAGGGACGGCAATTCCCACCCTCACTCTGCACAAGTCAAGGGACGGCAATTCCCACCCTCACTCTGGTCAAGTCAAGGGACGGCAATTCCCACCCACACTCTGCTCAAGGCAAGGGACGGCAATTCCCACCCTCACTCTGCACAAGTCAAGGGACGGCAATTCCCACCCTCACTCTGGTCAAGTCAAGGGACGGCAATTCCCACCCTCACTCTGCTCAAGTCAAGGGACGGCAATTCCAACCCTCACTCGGCTCAAGTCAAGGGACGGCAATTCCCACCCTCACTCTGCTCAAGTCAAGGGACGGCAATTCCCACCCTCACTGTGCTCAAGGCAAGGGACGGCAATTCCCACCCTGACTCTGTCCAAGTAAAGGGACGGCTATTCCCACCCTTACTCTGCTCAAGGCAAGGGACGGCAATTCCAACCCTCACTCTGCTCAAGTCAAGGGACGGCAATTCCCACCCTCACTCTGCTCAAGTCAAGGGACGGCAATTCCCACCCTCACTGTGCTCAAGGCAAGGGACGGCAATTCCCACCCTGACTCTGTCCAAGTAAAGGGACGGCAATTCCCACCCTCACTCTGGTCAAGTCAAGGGACTGCAATTCCCACCCTTACTCTGCTCAAGTCAAGGGACGGCAATTACCACCCTCACTCTGGTGAAGTCAAGGGACGGCAATTCCCACACTCACTCTGCTCAAGGCAAGGGACGGCAATTCCCACACTCACTCCGTCCAAGTAAAGGGACGGCAATTCCCACCCTCACTCTGCTCAAATCAAGGGACGGCAATTCCCACCCTCACTCTGCACAAGTCAAGGGACGGCAATTCCCACCCTCACTCTGGTCAAGTCAAGGGACGGCAATTCCCACCCTCACTGTGCTCAAGTCAAGGGACGGCAATTCCCACCCTCACTGTGCTCAAGGCAAGGGACGGCAATTCCCACCCTGACTCTGTCCAAGTAAAGGGACGGCAATTCCCACCCTCACTCTGCTCAAGGCAAGGGACGGCAATTCCCACACTCACTCTGTCCAAGTCAAGGGACGGCAATTCCAACCTCACTCTGCTCAAGGCAAGGGACGGCAATTCCACCCTCACTGTGAACAAGGCAAGGGACGGCAATTCCCACCCTCACTCTGCTCAAGTCAAGGGACCGGCAATTCCAACCATCACTGTGCTCAAGGCAAGGGACGGCAATTCCACCCTGACTCTGTCCAAGTAAAGGGACGGCAATTCCCACCCTCACTCTGCTCAAGGCAAGAGACGGCAATTCCAACCCTCACTCTGCTCAAGTCAAGGGACGGCAATTCCCACCCTCACTCTGCTCAAGTCAAGGGACGGCAATTCCCACCCTCACTGTGCTCAAGGCAAGGACGGCAATTCCCACCCTGACTCTGTCCAAGTAAAGGGACGGCAATTCCACCCTCACTCTGGTCAAGTCAAGGGACTGCAATTCCCACCCTTACTCTGCTCAAGTCAAGGGACGGCAATTCCCACCCTCACTCTGCTCAAGTCCAAGGGACGGCAATTCCCACCCTGACTCTGTCCAAGTAAAGGGACGGCAATTCGCACACTCACTCTGTCAAGACAAGGGACGGCAATTCCCACCCTCACTCTGCACAAGTCAAGGGACGGCAATTCCCACCTTCACTCTGGTCAAGTCAAGGGACGGCAATTCCACCCTCACTCTGCTCAAGTCAAGGGACGGCAATTACCACCCTCACTCTGCACAAGTCAAGGGACGGCAATTCCCATCCTCACTCTGCACAGTCAAGGGACGGCAATTCCCACCCTCACTCTGGTCAAGTCAAGGGACGGCAATTCCCACCCTCACTCTGCTCAAGGCAAGGGACGGCAATTCCCACCCTCACTCTGCACAAGTCAAGGGACGGCAATTCCCACCCTCACTCTGGTCAAGTCAAGGGACGGGCAATTCCCACCCACACTCTGCTCAAGGCAAGGGACGGCAATTCCCACCCTCACTCTGTCCAAGTCAAGGGACGGCAATTCCACAACCTCACTCTGCTCAAGGCAAGGGACGGCAATTCCCACCCTCACTGTGAACAAGGCAAGGGACGGCAATTCCCACCCTCACTCTGCTCAAGTCAAGGGACGGCAATTCCAACCATCACTGTGCTCAAGGCAAGGGACGGCAATTCCCACCCTGACTCTGTCCAAGTAAAGGGACGGCAATTCCCACCCTCACTCTGCTCAAGGCAAGAGACGGCAAATTCCAACCCTCACTCTGCTCAAGTCAAGGGACGGCAATTCCCACCCTCACTCTGCTCAAGTCAAGGGACGGGCAATTCCCACCCTCACTGTGCTCAAGGCAAGGGACGGCAATTCCCACCCTGACTCTGTCCAAGTAAAGGGACGGCAATTCCCACCCTCACTCTGGTCAAGTCAAGGGACTGCAATTCCCACCCTTACTCTGCTCAAGTCAAGGGACGGCAATTCCCACCCTCACTCTGCTCAAGTCAAGGGACGGCAATTCCCACCCTGACTCTGTCCAAGTAAAGGGACGGCAATTCGCACACTCACTCTGTCCAAGTCAAGGGACGGCAATTCCCACCCTCACTCTGCACAAGTCAAGGGACGGCAATTCCCACCCTCACTCTGGTCAAGTCAAGGGACGGCAATTCCCACCCTCACTCTGCTCAAGTCAAGGGACGGCAATTACCACCCTCACTCTGCACAAGTCAAGGGACGGCAATTCCCACCCTCACTCTGCACAAGTCAAGGGACGGCAATTCCCACCCTCACTCTGGTCAAGTCAAGGGACGGCAATTCCCACCCTCACTCTGCTCAAGGCAAGGGACGGCAATTCCCACCCTCACTCTGCACAAGTCAAGGGACGGCAATTCCCACCCTCACTCTGGTCAAGTCAAGGGACGGCAATTCCCACCCACACTCTGCTCAAGGCAAGGGACGGCAATTCCCACCCTCACTCTGCACAAGTCAAGGGACGGCAATTCCCACCCTCACTCTGGTCAAGTCAAGGGACGGCAATTCCCACCCTCACTCTGCTCAAGTAAAGGGACGGCAATTCCAACCCTCACTCGGCTCAAGTCAAGGGACGGCAATTCCCACCCTCACTCTGCTCAAGTCAAGGGACGGCAATTCCCACCCTCACTGTGCTCAAGGCAAGGGACGGCAATTCCCACCCTGACTCTGTCCAAGTAAAGGGACGGCTATTCCCACCCTCACTCTGCTCAAGGCAAGGGACGGCAATTCCAACCCTCACTCTGCTCAAGTCAAGGGACGGCAATTCCCACCCTCACTCTGCTCAAGTCAAGGGACGGCAATTCCCACCCTCACTGTGCTCAAGGCAAGGGACGGCAATTCCCACCCTGACTCTGTCCAAGTAAAGGGACGGCAATTCCCACCCTCACTCTGGTCAAGTCAAGGGACTGCAATTCCCACCCTTACTCTGCTCAAGTCAAGGGACGGCAATTACCACCCTCACTCTGGTGAAGTCAAGGGACGGCAATTCCCACACTCACTCTGCTCAAGGCAAGGGACGGCAATTCCCACACTCACTCCGTCCAAGTAAAGGGACGGCAATTCCCACCCTCACTCTGCTCAAATCAAGGGACGGCAATTCCCACCCTCACTCTGCTCAAGTCAAGGGACGGCAATTCCAACCCTCACTCTGCTCAAGTCAAGGGACGGCAATTCCCACCCTCACTCTGCTCAAGTCAAGGGACGGCAATTCCCACCCTCACTGTGCTCAAGGCAAGGGACGGCAATTCCCACCCTGACTCTGTCCAAGTAAAGGGACGGCAATTCCCACCCTCACTCTCCTCAAGGCAAGGGACGGCAATTCCCACACTCACTCTGTCCAAGTAAAGGGACGGCAATTCCCACCCTCACTCTGCTCAAGGCAAGAGACGGCAATTCCAACCCTCACTCTGCTCAAGTCAAGGGACGGCAATTCCCACCCTCACTCTGCTCAAGTCAAGGGACGGCAATTCCCACCCTCACTGTGCTCAAGGCAAGGGACGGCAATTCCCACCCTGACTCTGTCCAAGTAAAGGGACGGCAATTCCCACCCTCACTCTGGTCAAGTCAAGGGACTGCAATTCCCACCCTTACTCTGCTCAAGTCAAGGGACGGCAATTCCCACCCTCACTCTGCTCAAGTCAAGGGACGGCAATTCCCACCCTCACTCTGTCCAAGTAAAGGGACGGCAATTCGCACACTCACTCTGTCCAAGACAAGGGACGGCAATTCCCACCCTCACTCTGCACAAGTCAAGGGACGGCAATTCCCACCCTCACTCTGGTCAAGTCAAGGGACGGCAATTCCCACCCTCACTCTGCTCAAGTCAAGGGACGGCAATTACCACCCTCACTCTGCACAAGTCAAGGGACGGCAATTCCCACCCTCACTCTGCACAAGTCAAGGGACGGCAATTCCCACCCTCACTCTGGTCAAGTCAAGGGACGGCAATTCCCACCCTCACTCTGCTCAAGGCAAGGGACGGCAATTCCCACCCTCACTCTGCACAAGTCAAGGGACGGCAATTCCCACCCTCACTCTGGTCAAGTCAAGGGACGGCAATTCCCACCCACACTCTGCTCAAGGCAAGGGACGGCAATTCCCACCCTCACTCTGTCCAAGTCAAGGGACGGCAATTCCCAACCTCACTCTGCTCAAGGCAAGGGACGGCAATTCCCACCCTCACTGTGAACAAGGCAAGGGACGGCAATTCCCACCCTCACTCTGCTCAAGTCAAGGGACGGCAATTCCAACCATCACTGTGCTCAAGGCAAGAGACGGCAATTCCCACCCTGACTCTGTCCAAGTAAAGGGACGGCAATTCCCACCCTCACTCTGCTCAAGGCAAGAGACGGCAATTCCAACCCTCACTCTGCTCAAGTCAAGGGACGGCAATTCCCACCCTCACTCTGCTCAAGTCAAGGGACGGCAATTCCCACCCTCACTGTGCTCAAGGCAAGGGACGGCAATTCCCACCCTGACTCTGTCCAAGTAAAGGGACGGCAATTCCCACCCTCACTCTGCTCAAGTCAAGGGACGGCAATTCCCACCCTCACTCTGCTCAAGTCAAGGGACGGCAATTCCCACCCTCACTCTGTCCAAGTAAAGGGACGGCAATTCGCACACTCACTCTGTCCAAGTCAAGGGACGGCAATTCCCACCCTCACTCTGCACAAGTCAAGGGACGGCAATTCCCACCCTCACTCTGGTCAAGTCAAGGGACGGCAATTCCCACCCTCACTCTGCTCAAGTCAAGGGACGGCAATTACCACCCTCACTCTGCACAAGTCAAGGGACGGCAATTCCCACCCTCACTCTGCACAAGTCAAGGGACGGCAATTCCCACCCTCACTCTGGTCAAGTCAAGGGACGGCAATTCCCACCCTCACTCTGCTCAAGGCAAGGGACGGCAATTCCCACCCTCACTCTGCACAAGTCAAGGGACGGCAATTTCCACCCTCACTCTGGTCAAGTCAAGGGACGGCAATTCCCACCCACACTCTGCTCAAGGCAAGGGACGGCAATTCCCACCCTCACTCTGCACAAGTCAAGGGACGGCAATTCCCACCCTCACTCTGGTCAAGTCAAGGGACGGCAATTCCCACCCTCACTCTGCTCAAGTCAAGGGACGGCAATTCCAACCCTCACTCGGCTCAAGTCAAGGGACGGCAATTCCCACCCTCACTCTGCTCAAGTCAAGGGACGGCAATTCCCACCCTCACTGTGCTCAAGGCAAGGGACGGCAATTCCCACCCTGACTCTGTCCAAGTAAAGGGACGGCTATTCCCACCCTCACTCTGCTCAAGGCAAGGGACGGCAATTCCAACCCTCACTCTGCTCAAGTCAAGGGACGGCATTTCCCACCCTCACTCTGCTCAAGTCAAGGGACGGCAATTCCCACCCTCACTGTGCTCAAGGCAAGGGACGGCAATTCCCACCCTGACTCTGTCCAAGTAAAGGGACGGCAATTCCCACCCTCACTCTGGTCAAGTCAAGGGACTGCAATTCCCACCCTTACTCTGCTCAAGTCAAGGGACGGCAATTACCACCCTCACTCTGGTGAAGTCAAGGGACGGCAATTCCCACACTCACTCTGCTCAAGGCAAGGGACGGCAATTCCCACACTCACTCCGTCCAAGTAAAGGGACGGCAATTCCCACCCTCACTCTGCACAAGTCAAGGGACGGCAATTCCCACCCTCACTCTGGTCAAGTCAAGGGACGGCAATTCCCACCCACACTCTGCTCAAGGCAAGGGACGGCAATTCCCACCCTCACTCTGCACAAGTCAAGGGACGGCAATTCCCACCCTCACTCTGGTCAAGTCAAGGGACGGCAATTCCCACCCTCACTCTGCTCAAGTCAAGGGACGGCAATTCCAACCCTCACTCGGCTCAAGTCAAGGGACGGCAATTCCCACCCTCACTCTGCTCAAGTCAAGGGACGGCAATTCCCACCCTCACTGTGCTCAAGGCAAGGGACGGCAATTCCCACCCTGACTCTGTCCAAGTAAAGGGACGGCTATTCCCACCCTCACTCTGCTCAAGGCAAGGGACGGCAATTCCAACCCTCACTCTGCTCAAGTCAAGGGACGGCAATTCCCACCCTCACTCTGCTCAAGTCAAGGGACGGCAATTCCCACCCTCACTGTGCTCAAGGCAAGGGACGGCAATTCCCACCCTGACTCTGTCCAAGTAAAGGGACGACAATTCCCACCCTCACTCTGGTCAAGTCAAGGGACTGCAATTCCCACCCTTACTCTGCTCAAGTCAAGGGACGGCAATTACCACCCTCACTCTGGTGAAGTCAAGGGACGGCAATTCCCACACTCACTCTGCTCAAGGCAAGGGACGGCAATTCCCACACTCACTCCGTCCAAGTAAAGGGACGGCAATTCCCACCCTCACTCTGCTCAAATCAAGGGACGGCAATTCCCACCCTCACTCTGCTCAAGTCAAGGGACGGCAATTCCAACCCTCACTCTGCTCAAGTCAAGGGACGGCAATTCCCACCCTCACTCTGCTCAAGTCAAGGGGCGGCAATTCCCACCCTCACTGTGCTCAAGGCAAGGGACGGCAATTCCCACCCTGACTCTGTCCAAGTAAAGGGACGGCAATTCCCACCCTCACTCTCCTCAAGGCAAGGGACGGCAATTCCCACACTCACTCTGTCCAAGTAAATGGACGGCAATTCCCACCATCACTCTGCTCAAGTCAAGGGACGGCAATTCCAACCCTCACTCTGCTCAAGTCAAGGGACGGCAATTCCCACCCTCACTGTGCTCAAGGCAAGGGACGGCAATTCCCACCCTGACTCTGTCCAAGTAAAGGGACGGCAATTCCCACCCTCACTCTGCTCAAGGCAAGAGACGGCAATTCCAACCCTCACTCTGCTCAAGTCAAGGGACGGCAATTCCCACCCTCACTCTGCTCAAGTCAAGGGACGGCAATTCCCACCCTCACTGTGCTCAAGGCAAGGGACGGCAATTCCCACCCTGACTCTGTCCAAGTAAAGGGACGGCAATTCCCACCCTCACTCTGGTCAAGTCAAGGGACTGCAATTCCCACCCTTACTCTGCTCAAGTCAAGGGACGGCAATTCCCACCCTCACTCTGCTCAAGTCAAGGGACGGCAATTCCCACCCTGACTCTGTCCAAGTAAAGGGACGGCAATTCGCACACTCACTCTGTCCAAGTCAAGGGACGGCAATTCCCACCCTCACTCTGCACAAGTCAAGGGACGGCAATTCCCACCCTCACTCTGGTCAAGTCAAGGGACGGCAATTCCCACCCTCACTCTGCTCAAGTCAAGGGACGGCAATTACCACCCTCACTCTGCACAAGTCAAGGGACGGCAATTCCCACCCTCACTCTGCACAAGTCAAGGGACGGCAATTCCCACCCTCACTCTGGTCAAGTCAAGGGACGGCAATTCCCACCCTCACTCTGCTCAAGGCAAGGGACGGCAATTCCCACCCTCACTCTGCACAAGTCAAGGGACGGCAATTCCCACCCTCACTCTGGTCAAGTCAAGGGACGGCAATTCCCACCCACACTCTGCTCAAGGCAAGGGACGGCAATTCCCACCCTCACTCTGCACAAGTCAAGGGACGGCAATTCCCACCCTCACTCTGGTCAAGTCAAGGTACGGCAATTCCCACCCTCACTCTGCTCAAGTCAAGGGACGGCAATTCCAACCCTCACTCGGCTCAAGTCAAGGGACGGCAATTCCCACCCTCACTCTGCTCAAGTCAAGGGACGGCAATTCCCACCCTCACTGTGCTCAAGGCAAGGGACGGCAATTCCCACCCTCACTCTGCTCAAGTCAAGGGACGGCAATTCCCACCCTCACTGTGCTCAAGGCAAGGGACGGCAATTCCCACCCTGACTCTGTCCAAGTAAAGGGACGGCAATTCCCACCCTCACTCTGGTCAAGTCAAGGGACTGCAATTCCCACCCTTACTCTGCTCAAGTCAAGGGACGGCAATTACCACCCTCACTCTGGTGAAGTCAAGGGACGGCAATTCCCACACTCACTCTGCTCAAGGCAAGGGACGGCAATTCCCACACTCACTCCGTCCAAGTAAAGGGACGGCAATTCCCACCCTCACTCTGCTCAAATCAAGGGACGGCAATTCCCACCCTCACTCTGCTCAAGTCAAGGGACGGCAATTCCAACCCTCACTCTGCTCAAGTCAAGGGACGGCAATTCCCACCCTCACTCTGCTCAAGTCAAGGGACGGCAATTCCCACCCTCACTGTGCTCAAGGCAAGGGACGGCAATTCCCACCCTGACTCTGTCCAAGTAAAGGGACGGCAATTCCCACCCTCACTCTCCTCAAGGCAAGGGACGGCAATTCCCACACTCACTCTGTCCAAGTAAATGGACGGCAATTCCCACCATCACTCTGCTCAAGTCAAGGGACGGCAATTCCAACCCTCACTCTGCTCAAGTCAAGGGACGGCAATTCCCACCCTCACTGTGCTCAAGGCAAGGGACGGCAATTCCCACCCTCACTCTGTCCAAGTAAAGGGACGGCAATTCCCACCCTCACTCTGCTCAAGGCAAGAGACGGCAATTCCAACCCTCACTCTGCTCAAGGCAAGGGACGGCAATTCCCACCCTCACTGTGAACAAGGCAAGGGACGGCAATTCCCACCCTCACTCTGCTCAAGTCAAGGGACGGCAATTCCAACCATCACTGTGCTCAAGGCAAGGGACGGCAATTCCCACCCTGACTCTGTCCAAGTAAAGGGACGGCAATTCCCACCCTCACTCTGCTCAAGGCAAGAGACGGCAATTCCAACCCTCACTCTGCTCAAGTCAAGGGACGGCAATTCCCACCCTCACTCTGCTCAAGTCAAGGGACGGCAATTCCCACCCTCACTGTGCTCAAGGCAAGGGACGGCAATTCCCACCCTGACTCTGTCCAAGTAAAGGGACGGCAATTCCCACCCTCACTCTGGTCAAGTCAAGGGACTGCAATTCCCACCCTTACTCTGCTCAAGTCAAGGGACGGCAATTCCCACCCTCACTCTGCTCAAGTCAAGGGACGGCAATTCCCACCCTGACTCTGTCCAAGTAAAGGGACGGCAATTCGCACACTCACTCTGTCCAAGTCAAGGGACGGCAATTCCCACCCTCACTCTGCACAAGTCAAGGGACGGCAATTCCCACCCTCACTCTGGTCAAGTCAAGGGACGGCAATTCCCACCCTCACTCTGCTCAAGTCAAGGGACGGCAATTCCCACCCTCACTCTGCACAAGTCAAGGGACGGCAATTCCCACCCTCACTCTGGTCAAGTCAAGGGACGGCAATTCCCACCCTCACTCTGCTCAAGTCAAGGGACGGCAATTCCAACCCTCACTCGGCTCAAGTCAAGGGACGGCAATTCCCACCCTCACTCTGCTCAAGTCAAGGGACGGCAATTCCCACCCTCACTGTGCTCAAGGCAAGGGACGGCAATTCCCACCCTGACTCTGTCCAAGTAAAGGGACGGCTATTCCCACCCTCACTCTGCTCAAGGCAAGGGACGGCAATTCCAACCCTCACTCTGCTCAAGTCAAGGGACGGCAATTCCCACCCTCACTCTGCTCAAGTCAAGGGACGGCAATTCCCACCCTCACTGTGCTCAAGGCAAGGGACGGCAATTCCCACCCTGACTCTGTCCAAGTAAAGGGACGACAATTCCCACCCTCACTCTGGTCAAGTCAAGGGACTGCAATTCCCACCCTTACTCTGCTCAAGTCAAGGGACGGCAATTACCACCCTCACTCTGGTGAAGTCAAGGGACGGCAATTCCCACACTCACTCTGCTCAAGGCAAGGGACGGCAATTCCCACACTCACTCCGTCCAAGTAAAGGGACGGCAATTCCCACCCTCACTCTGCTCAAATCAAGGGACGGCAATTCCCACCCTCACTCTGCTCAAGTCAAGGGACGGCAATTCCAACCCTCACTCTGCTCAAGTCAAGGGACGGCAATTCCCACCCTCACTCTGCTCAAGTCAAGGGGCGGCAATTCCCACCCTCACTGTGCTCAAGGCAAGGGACGGCAATTCCCACCCTGACTCTGTCCAAGTAAAGGGACGGCAATTCCCACCCTCACTCTCCTCAAGGCAAGGGACGGCAATTCCCACACTCACTCTGTCCAAGTAAATGGACGGCAATTCCCACCATCACTCTGCTCAAGTCAAGGGACGGCAATTCCAACCCTCACTCTGCTCAAGTCAAGGGACGGCAATTCCCACCCTCACTGTGCTCAAGGCAAGGGACGGCAATTCCCACCCTGACTCTGTCCAAGTAAAGGGACGGCAATTCCCACCCTCACTCTGCTCAAGGCAAGAGACGGCAATTCCAACCCTCACTCTGCTCAAGTCAAGGGACGGCAATTCCCACCCTCACTCTGCTCAAGTCAAGGGACGGCAATTCCCACCCTCACTGTGCTCAAGGCAAGGGACGGCAATTCCCACCCTGACTCTGTCCAAGTAAAGGGACGGCAATTCCCACCCTCACTCTGGTCAAGTCAAGGGACTGCAATTCCCACCCTTACTCTGCTCAAGTCAAGGGACGGCAATTCCCACCCTCACTCTGCTCAAGTCAAGGGACGGCAATTCCCACCCTGACTCTGTCCAAGTAAAGGGACGGCAATTCGCACACTCACTCTGTCCAAGTCAAGGGACGGCAATTCCCACCCTCACTCTGCACAAGTCAAGGGACGGCAATTCCCACCCTCACTCTGGTCAAGTCAAGGGACGGCAATTCCCACCCTCACTCTGCTCAAGTCAAGGGACGGCAATTACCACCCTCACTCTGCACAAGTCAAGGGACGGCAATTCCCACCCTCACTCTGCACAAGTCAAGGGACGGCAATTCCCACCCTCACTCTGGTCAAGTCAAGGGACGGCAATTCCCACCCTCACTCTGCTCAAGGCAAGGGACGGCAATTCCCACCCTCACTCTGCACAAGTCAAGGGACGGCAATTCCCACCCTCACTCTGGTCAAGTCAAGGGACGGCAATTCCCACCCACACTCTGCTCAAGGCAAGGGACGGCAATTCCCACCCTCACTCTGCACAAGTCAAGGGACGGCAATTCCCACCCTCACTCTGGTCAAGTCAAGGTACGGCAATTCCCACCCTCACTCTGCTCAAGTCAAGGGACGGCAATTCCAACCCTCACTCGGCTCAAGTCAAGGGACGGCAATTCCCACCCTCACTCTGCTCAAGTCAAGGGACGGCAATTCCCACCCTCACTGTGCTCAAGGCAAGGGACGGCAATTCCCACCCTCACTCTGCTCAAGTCAAGGGACGGCAATTCCCACCCTCACTGTGCTCAAGGCAAGGGACGGCAATTCCCACCCTGACTCTGTCCAAGTAAAGGGACGGCAATTCCCACCCTCACTCTGGTCAAGTCAAGGGACTGCAATTCCCACCCTTACTCTGCTCAAGTCAAGGGACGGCAATTACCACCCTCACTCTGGTGAAGTCAAGGGACGGCAATTCCCACACTCACTCTGCTCAAGGCAAGGGACGGCAATTCCCACACTCACTCCGTCCAAGTAAAGGGACGGCAATTCCCACCCTCACTCTGCTCAAATCAAGGGACGGCAATTCCCACCCTCACTCTGCTCAAGTCAAGGGACGGCAATTCCAACCCTCACTCTGCTCAAGTCAAGGGACGGCAATTCCCACCCTCACTCTGCTCAAGTCAAGGGACGGCAATTCCCACCCTCACTGTGCTCAAGGCAAGGGACGGCAATTCCCACCCTGACTCTGTCCAAGTAAAGGGACGGCAATTCCCACCCTCACTCTCCTCAAGGCAAGGGACGGCAATTCCCACACTCACTCTGTCCAAGTAAATGGACGGCAATTCCCACCATCACTCTGCTCAAGTCAAGGGACGGCAATTCCAACCCTCACTCTGCTCAAGTCAAGGGACGGCAATTCCCACCCTCACTGTGCTCAAGGCAAGGGACGGCAATTCCCACCCTCACTCTGTCCAAGTAAAGGGACGGCAATTCCCACCCTCACTCTGCTCAAGGCAAGAGACGGCAATTCCAACCCTCACTCTGCTCAAGGCAAGGGACGGCAATTCCCACCCTCACTGTGAACAAGGCAAGGGACGGCAATTCCCACCCTCACTCTGCTCAAGTCAAGGGACGGCAATTCCAACCATCACTGTGCTCAAGGCAAGGGACGGCAATTCCCACCCTGACTCTGTCCAAGTAAAGGGACGGCAATTCCCACCCTCACTCTGCTCAAGGCAAGAGACGGCAATTCCAACCCTCACTCTGCTCAAGTCAAGGGACGGCAATTCCCACCCTCACTCTGCTCAAGTCAAGGGACGGCAATTCCCACCCTCACTGTGCTCAAGGCAAGGGACGGCAATTCCCACCCTGACTCTGTCCAAGTAAAGGGACGGCAATTCCCACCCTCACTCTGGTCAAGTCAAGGGACTGCAATTCCCACCCTTACTCTGCTCAAGTCAAGGGACGGCAATTCCCACCCTCACTCTGCTCAAGTCAAGGGACGGCAATTCCCACCCTGACTCTGTCCAAGTAAAGGGACGGCAATTCGCACACTCACTCTGTCCAAGTCAAGGGACGGCAATTCCCACCCTCACTCTGCACAAGTCAAGGGACGGCAATTCCCACCCTCACTCTGGTCAAGTCAAGGGACGGCAATTCCCACCCTCACTCTGCTCAAGTCAAGGGACGGCAATTACCACCCTCACTCTGCACAAGTCAAGGGACGGCAATTCCCACCCTCACTCTGCACAAGTCAAGGGACGGCAATTCCCACCCTCACTCTGGTCAAGTCAAGGGACGGCAATTCCCACCCTCACTCTGCTCAAGGCAAGGGACGGCAATTCCCACCCTCACTCTGCACAAGTCAAGGGACGGCAATTCCCACCCTCACTCTGGTCAAGTCAAGGGACGGCAATTCCCACCCACACTCTGCTCAAGGCAAGGGACGGCAATTCCCACCCTCACTCTGCACAAGTCAAGGGACGGCAATTCCCACCCTCACTCTGGTCAAGTCAAGGGACGGCAATTCCCACCCTCACTCTGCTCAAGTCAAGGGACGGCAATTCCAACCCTCACTCGGCTCAAGTCAAGGGACGGCAATTCCCACCCTCAATCTGCTCAAGTCAAGGGACGGCAATTCCCACCCTCACTGTGCTCAAGGCAAGGGACGGCAATTCCCACCCTGACTCTGTCCAAGTAAAGGGACGGCTATTCCCACCCTCACTCTGCTCAAGGCAAGGGACGGCAATTCCAACCCTCACTCTGCTCAAGTCAAGGGACGGCAATTCCCACCCTCACTCTGCTCAAGTCAAGGGACGGCAATTCCCACCCTCACTGTGCTCAAGGCAAGGGACGGCAATTCCCACCCTGACTCTGTCCAAGTAAAGGGACGGCAATTCCCACCCTCACTCTGGTCAAGTCAAGGGACTGCAATTCCCACCCTTACTCTGCTCAAGTCAAGGGACGGCAATTACCACCCTCACTCTGGTGAAGTCAAGGGACGGCAATTCCCACACTCACTCTGCTCAAGGCAAGGGACGGCAATTCCCACACTCACTCCGTCCAAGTAAAGGGACGGCAATTCCCACCCTCACTCTGCTCAAATCAAGGGACGGCAATTCCCACCCTCACTCTGCTCAAGTCAAGGGACGGCAATTCCAACCCTCACTCTGCTCAAGTCAAGGGACGGCAATTCCCACCCTCACTCTGCTCAAGTCAAGGGACGGCAATTCCCACCCTCACTGTGCTCAAGGCAAGGGACGGCAATTCCCACCCTGACTCTGTCCAAGTAAAGGGACGGCAATTCCCACCCTCACTCTCCTCAAGGCAAGGGACGGCAATTCCCACACTCACTCTGTCCAAGTAAATGGACGGCAATTCCCACCATCACTCTGCTCAAGTCAAGGGACGGCAATTCCAACCCTCACTCTGCTCAAGTCAAGGGACGGCAATTCCCACCCTCACTGTGCTCAAGGCAAGGGACGGCAATTCCCACCCTCACTCTGTCCAAGTAAAGGGACGGCAATTCCCACCCTCACTCTTCTCAAGGCAAGGGACGGCAATTCCCACACTCACTCTGTCCAAGTCAAGGGACGGCAATTCCCAACCTCACTCTTCTCAAGTCAAGGGACGTCAATTCACACCCTCACTCTGCTCAAGTCAAGGGACGCAATTCCCACCATCACTCTGTCCAAGTAAAGGGACGGCAATTCCCACACTCACTCTGTCCAAGTAAAGGGACGGCAATTCCCACCCTCACTGTGCTAAAGGCAAGGGACGGCAATTCCCACCCTCACTCTGCTCAAGTCAAGGGACGGCAATTCCCACCCTGACTCTGTCCAAGTAAAGGGACGGCAATTCGCACACTCACTCTGTCCAAGTCAAGGGACGGCAATTCCAACCCTCACTCTGCTCAAGTCAAGGGACGGCAATTTCCACCCTCACTCTGCTCAAGTCAAGGGACGGCAATTCCCACCCTGACTCTGTCCAAGTAAAGGGACGGCAATTCCCACCCTCACTCTCCTCAAGGCAAGGGACGGCAATTCCCACACTCACTCTGTCCAAGTAAATGGACGGCAATTCCCACCCTCACTCTGCTCAAGTCAAGGGACGGCAATTCCAACCCTCACTCTGCTCAAGTCAAGGGACGGCAATTCCCACCCTCACTGTGCTCAAGGCAAGGGACGGCAATTCCCACCCTCACTCTGTCCAAGTAAAGGGACGGCAATTCCCACCCTCACTCTTCTCAAGGCAAGGGACGGCAATTCCCACACTCACTCTGTCCAAGTCAAGGGACGGCAATTCCCAACCTCACTCTTCTCAAGTCAAGGGACGTCAATTCACACCCTCACTCTGCTCAAGTCAAGGGACGCAATTCCCACCCTCACTCTGTCCAAGTAAAGGGACGGCAATTCCCACACTCACTCTGTCCAAGTAATGGGACGGCAATTCCCACCCTCACTGTGCTAAAGGCAAGGGACGGCAATTCCCACCCTCACTCTGCTCAAGTCAAGGGACGGCAATTCCCACCCTGACTCTGTCCAAGTAAAGGGACGGCAATTCGCACACTCACTCTGTCCAAGTCAAGGGACGGCAATTCCAACCCTCACTCTGCTCAAGTCAAGGGACGGCAATTTCCACCCTCACTCTGCTCAAGTCAAGGGACGGCAATTCCCACCCTCACTGTGCTCAAGGCAAGGGACGGCAATTCCCACCCTGACTCTGTCCAAGTAAAGGGACGGCAATTCCCACCCTCACTCTCCTCAAGGCAAGGGACGGCAATTCCCACACTCACTCTGTCCAAGTAAATGGACGGCAATTCCCACCATCACTCTGCTCAAGTCAAGGGACGGCAATTCCAACCCTCACTCTGCTCAAGTCAAGGGACGGCAATTCCCACCCTCACTCTGCTCAAGGCAAGGGACGGCAATTCCCACCCTCACTCTGTCCAAGTAAAGGGACGGCAATTCCCACACTCACTCTTCTCAAGGCAAGGGACGGCAATTCCCACACTCACTCTGTCCAAGTCAAGGGACGGCAATTCCCAACCTCACTCTTCTCAAGTCAAGGGACGTCAATTCACACCCTCACTCTGCTCAAGTCAAGGGACGCAATTCCCACCATCACTCTGTCCAAGTAAAGGGACGGCAATTCCCACACTCACTCTGTCCAAGTAAAGGGACGGCAATTCCCACCCTCACTGTGCTAAAGGCAAGGGACGGCAATTCCCACCCTCACTCTGCTCAAGTCAAGGGACGGCAATTCCCACCCTGACTCTGTCCAAGTAAAGGGACGGCAATTCGCACACTCACTCTGTCCAAGTCAAGGGACGGCAATTCCAACCCTCACTCTGCTCAAGTCAAGGGACGGCAATTTCCACCCTCACTCTGCTCAAGTCAAGGGACGGCAATTCCCACCCTGACTCTGTCCAAGTAAAGGGACGGCAATTCCCACCCTCACTCTCCTCAAGGCAAGGGACGGCAATTCCCACACTCACTCTGTCCAAGTAAATGGACGGCAATTCCCACCCTCACTCTGCTCAAGTCAAGGGACGGCAATTCCAACCCTCACTCTGCTCAAGTCAAGGGACGGCAATTCCCACCCTCACTGTGCTCAAGGCAAGGGACGGCAATTCCCACCCTCACTCTGTCCAAGTAAAGGGACGGCAATTCCCACCCTCACTCTTCTCAAGGCAAGGGACGGCAATTCCCACACTCACTCTGTCCAAGTCAAGGGACGGCAATTCCCAACCTCACTCTTCTCAAGTCAAGGGACGTCAATTCACACCCTCACTCTGCTCAAGTCAAGGGACGCAATTCCCACCCTCACTCTGTCCAAGTAAAGGGACGGCAATTCCCACACTCACTCTGTCCAAGTAAAGGGACGGCAATTCCCACCCTCACTGTGCTAAAGGCAAGGGACGGCAATTCCCACCCTCACTCTGCTCAAGTCAAGGGACGGCAATTCCCACCCTGACTCTGTCCAAGTAAAGGGACGGCAATTCGCACACTCACTCTGTCCAAGTCAAGGGACGGCAATTCCAACCCTCACTCTGCTCAAGTCAAGGGACGGCAATTTCCACCCTCACTCTGCTCAAGTCAAGGGACGGCAATTCCCACCCTGACTCTGTCCAAGTAAAGGGACAGCAATTCCCAACCTCACTCTGCTCAAGTCAAGGGACGGCAATTCCCACCCTCACTGTGCTCAAGTCAAGGGACGGCAATTCCCACCCTCACTGTGCTCAAGGCAAGGGACGGCAATGCCCACCCTGACTCTGTCCAAGTAAAGAGACGGCAATTCCCACCCTCACTCTGCTCAAGGCAAGGGACGGCAATTCCCACCCTCACTCTGCACAAGTCAAGGGACGGCAATTCCCACCCTCACTCTGGTCAAGTCAAGGGACGGCAATTCCCACCCACACTCTGCTCAAGGCAAGGGACGGCAATTCCCACCCTCACTCTGCACAAGTCAAGGGACGGCAATTCCCACCCTCACTCTGGTCAAGTCAAGGGACGGCAATTCCCACCCTCACTCTGCTCAAGTCAAGGGACGGCAATTCCAACCCTCACTCGGCTCAAGTCAAGGGACGGCAATTCCCACCCTCAATCTGCTCAAGTCAAGGGACGGCAATTCCCACCCTCACTGTGCTCAAGGCAAGGGACGGCAAGTCCCACCCTGACTCTGTCCAAGTAAAGGGACGGCTATTCCCACCCTCACTCTGCTCAAGGCAAGGGACGGCAATTCCAACCCTCACTCTGCTCAAGTCAAGGGACGGCAATTCCCACCCTCACTCTGCTCAAGTCAAGGGACGGCAATTCCCACCCTCACTGTGCTCAAGGCAAGGGACGGCAATTCCCACCCTGACTCTGTCCAAGTAAAGGGACGGCAATTCCCACCCTCACTCTGGTCAAGTCAAGGGACTGCAATTCCCACCCTTACTCTGCTCAAGTCAAGGGACGGCAATTACCACCCTCACTCTGGTGAAGTCAAGGGACGGCAATTCCCACACTCACTCTGCTCAAGGCAAGGGACGGCAATTCCCACACTCACTCCGTCCAAATAAAGGGACGGCAATTCCCACCCTCACTCTGCTCAAATCAAGGGACGGCAATTCCCACCCTCACTCTGCTCAAGTCAAGGGACGGCAATTCCAACCCTCACTCTGCTCAAGTCAAGGGACGGCAATTCCCACCCTCACTCTGCTCAAGTCAAGGGACGGCAATTCCCACCCTCACTGTGCTCAAGGCAAGGGACGGCAATTCCCACCCTGACTCTGTCCAAGTAAAGGGACGGCAATTCCCACCCTCACTCTCCTCAAGGCAAGGGACGGCAATTCCCACACTCACTCTGTCCAAGTAAATGGACGGCAATTCCCACCATCACTCTGCTCAAGTCAAGGGACGGCAATTCCAACCCTCACTCTGCTCAAGTCAAGGGACGGCAATTCCCACCCTCATTCTGCTCAAGGCAAGGGACGGCAATTCCCACCCTCACTCTGTCCAAGTAAAGGGACGGCAATTCCCACCCTCACTCTTCTCAAGGCAAGGGACGGCAATTCCCACACTCACTCTGTCCAAGTCAAGGGACGGCAATTCCCAACCTCACTCTTCTCAAGTCAAGGGACGTCAATTCACACCCTCACTCTGCTCAAGTCAAGGGACGCAATTCCCACCCTCACTCTGTCCAAGTAAAGGGACGGCAATTCCCACACTCACTCTGTCCAAGTAAAGGGACGGCAATTCCCACCCTCACTGTGCTAAAGGCAAGGGACGGCAATTCCCACCCTCACTCTGCTCAAGTCAAGGGACGGCAATTCCCACCCTGACTCTGTCCAAGTAAAGGGACGGCAATTCGCACACTCACTCTGTCCAAGTCAAGGGACGGCAATTCCAACCCTCACTCTGCTCAAGTCAAGGGACGGCAATTTCCACCCTCACTCTGCTCAAGTCAAGGGACGGCAATTCCCACCCTGACTCTGTCCAAGTAAAGGGACGGCAATTCCCACCCTCACTCTCCTCAAGGCAAGGGACGGCAATTCCCACACTCACTCTGTCCAAGTAAATGGACGGCAATTCCCACCCTCACTCTGCTCAAGTCAAGGGACGGCAATTCCAACCCTCACTCTGCTCAAGTCAAGGGACGGCAATTCCCACCCTCACTGTGCTCAAGGCAAGGGACGGCAATTCCCACCCTCACTCTGTCCAAGTAAAGGGACGGCAATTCCCACCCTCACTCTTCTCAAGGCAAGGGACGGCAATTCCCACACTCACTCTGTCCAAGTCAAGGGACGGCAATTCCCAACCTCACTCTTCTCAAGTCAAGGGACGTCAATTCACACCCTCACTCTGCTCAAGTCAAGGGACGCAATTCCCACCCTCACTCTGTCCAAGTAAAGGGACGGCAATTCCCACACTCACTCTGTCCAAGTAAAGGGACGGCAATTCCCACCCTCACTGTGCTAAAGGCAAGGGACGGCAATTCCCACCCTCACTCTGCTCAAGTCAAGGGACGGCAATTCCCACCCTGACTCTGTCCAAGTAAAGGGACGGCAATTCGCACACTCACTCTGTCCAAGTCAAGGGACGGCAATTCCAACCCTCACTCTGCTCAAGTCAAGGGACGGCAATTTCCACCCTCACTCTGCTCAAGTCAAGGGACGGCAATTCCCACCCTGACTCTGTCCAACACGGCCGTTCCGCAGTATTAAAATGTGCACGCCCTCAGTGTTCACGCTGCGTCCAGTTCATTCTGACAAGTTACGCGCGCGCGACATTTGCAAGTTTATGTTTACACCTGAAAAAGGTCACGTTTTGTGATTTGCATATCACCATTTCCTTAAATTTCATTGGTCGCAGGAATGTTTTGAATAAAAATAGTGATAATTCTCATGAATATTCATCTGATTAATCCTTACTTGGATCTCCGAGGTCAATTCAGCCATGTGAGCTGCAATCCAGGGGCCACTGCGTACGGGGTGTCATGGTGTCGTCGTTTTACTATTTTGGCGTGCGAATGACGTGCAAAAGAGTGTTATTTTATGGAAATAAGAGTTTTCATCAACAAAATCTGACCACAGATGTTTAAAAGAAGCATACTCCAAGCCAATCAGGATAAAAGAAGGTAAAAGACAGCGGGATGATTTGTGATATTAGAGATTTTGTTTGGTTATTTTCCAACGTGTGAAAAATGATCTTTCGTTTATTATGTACATTCAATACACTATAATATACAGAGGCTACGTAGAGTTTGCATACGTTCATTTTGTACATCGTTGTGTCAGTGTCGGGATATTTTCATGACTGATTTCAAACTAGCCTAGGCCCTATGATTTAAGTTGTTAGGCCTACTGTATCTGTGTTTTCAAAACAATTTTTTACTAGGGTATATATTATAGGCCTACTTTTTTGAATGAAAACTGGAAAAAATTTCATTCTACATGTACATACAATCCTCCGATCCATCATGCCAACCCAAATGCAAATAATAATATACTAAATCGTGATTTGATTCTGGTCCCTGGGTGTCTGGAATAACACGTTTCTTGAAGTGAACTGTTACGTCCTGTGGTGGTATGGCTTAATTAATGGACATTATGTTTTTTTATTGGGATTGCTGATAATTAAACATTTTCTTATTTTCTCGAAATTACACAGCCACTGTCGAACTCGAACCCTGCCAGTGCCAGCTTACCAAAGCAGAGAGGACTATAAGTAGGCCTACATGTGAAGGTGAGTGACTATTCCAAGTAAAATTGTAACGCTACACTAGTCCGACTTGTATTTTCATTTTGAAGCCTTTAAACTCAGCTGTGCTATTCATAATTTTGGAAATTAAAAGTCTTGCTGTGCATGTACCCCCCCCTTTGGCAAATTTGCATGCATATTATTTACACTATCTTGTCATCATGTATCATTCAGCTGTTGAAAACAATTGTTTAAGTTTGATGTGATCATGATATGATGTATTTGCACACAAAATATTATAGCGTAGTAAATTAATACCCAACTTGAACCTTGCTTAAAAACAATATTTGTGTTATTCTTCTATTTTTGCTTTTTTTCTACATGTGATGACTTTGGCTTGTACTTCTGGAGTGGTTGACAAGTGGTGACGTCGCATTGTTGTCATGAGACGCTGTACAACACGACCTGTCCTGTTGAACTCGGTGTGTATGAGCTCGCCTCCTTGCTCATTGAGGAGGCCAAACCCAACACCAAACCTGGACAGCTGTTCAACGGCGTGGTTCTCCAATAAGTGCATCTTTGGTGTGATGCTGGATTCAGGGAAACTCTCTCGGTAAGATGCCATGAAGACCTTGATACACATATCTGCAACAACAAAAAAAACATCATTACTCTGGACTGGTATTAACATTGGTACTTCACAACAAAAATTAAATGGAGTTGAGTAATTACCAATGCGGTTCAAGTCATCTGGTGATAATGCCCTCCTATGGTTTATCGCAAAGTGTGCATCGGCAAATTTTAGGAAAATATCCTCGAAAGTAGACCCCAATTTAGCTGCTTCTCTGATGAGTTCTTGCTGATGTTTCAGTGGAATGTCATCGTTGGATACACTTTGAAGGATTCTGGGGGGTCCGCTTTTGGTGGATTTTCGAGGAGATTTGATTGAGCTGTGAGCAATTTTCTGCACAAACAATGGTTGTAAAGATGAGATGTAAAAAATGGATTGTCATAATTTGTGTTAGTATAAAACAGCATCATTGAATACAAAATGTACTATTTGTAAATTTGTAAATTTTGACTTAGTAATGTTTAAATGTGTTTACGTTTGGGTGTTTGTGTTGGCATTAAGCAGAAATTATGTGTTTGATGTTCTATTTCAGAAGCTAAATCCTAACCATCAATATTTTTATTATTATGAAAATGTTTATTAAGTACATAATTTATTGATGGCTGTGGTATGCGAATGATGTAAATTTGACTTGTACACTTGTAAAAAGTATTTAAAGAAAATAATAATTAATAACAATGCAAGTTGTTTTACAATACATACCCGGCCTGGTGTTTTCAAGCGCACATCGTTTCCCTTGTGTGCACTAAGCTTTAACCAAGTCCAGCGATCACTGACTTCTTCAATTTCTGCTGGGATAGGTGTGCCTCTGCTGTGTTCCACTGCAACTTGCTTGAGAAGGTTTGCAGCCTTTATAATCTCATCTCTGTGTATTTTAACTGTGCTTGTCTCGGGATATGTTTGGATGGGGTTTGCTGATTTTGAACACAAGTCACAGTTACATGATGGTGTTTTATCCTTTTCTGGACAAACATGGTCAGCCATTTTGGACAGTTTACCTATTGTTCCGCATACTGTGCAAACTGTTGTCAATGTGCTAAGCTGAAGCCTCAAAATTCGGGGTGATGATGTGACGTTGTCATGATTCACACTAACTTGACATACAGGGCAGGGAACGGTGTGACTGCCTCGAAAAACGAACCACTGCTCTAAACATGAAGAACAGTAGTTGTGTTCGCATTGAGTTTGCACAGAAGGGGAGCTCAGGATACACTGGCATATTGCACATATGAAAATTGTCTCCACTGCCTTCTCTGTGCCAAGAATGTCGAGATTTGGGGGAACTGTGTACGCAGAATCATTAGTCGCAAAGTTAAACAGATAACTTTTCTCACAGTCCTGTTTGTTGAGGCTCGGTGGATTAATGTTCGGAAGACCTTTTCCAGTACGATTTCTCTTAACAGGGCGACCCCCCTTAAGTACTTTTTCTGTACTGCTCACATGTGGTGCATGTTCCAGATCTTGAGTGAGTCGGCCATTCGTCAGTAGTTTTTTGTGTAGCAGATGAATATTCAAATTCCCTAGTTTGTTGTTTACAATGTGTCAAATTACGCACACACCTCCAGCATAATTTATTCGGATGCCTTGTTGAATCATCGAGCCAGATATTTATACTGTACAGTATTTCTAATTCCTTTCTGTATTGTGCACAATCCACTGCCACATATGAATTATTTGTATTTAATTTTGTGCACACACGACACAACTTATCAAGTGCTAATTGATGAAACTGCAATGTATTCATATCTGGAAAACTTCCTGTAAAGATGTCATCGTTGCAATAAAGTGTTTACCTTGAAACAGTGAATCACAGTAGTATTGCAGTCTGTTTGTTCAACACATCTTTATTTGAGAGTCTGTGTTTGACGATCGCGATACGAACGTAAACAACATACTGAGTAGTAGTCATAGAGCTATGGTAGTAGTACATAGATCTTTTTACTACACTAATCTACGTTTTGCATCCCGCGCGCTATTGACGTGTTGGCTGTGGAGGTGCGCGGTGCACGTCTGCGACTGTGTGTACATTTTAATAGGAGTTTTACGTGATTTTTTGTTCATCTCCGTGAAAAACACACTCTTAAAAATCTATTTCTTGTAAATATGCCCGCTGTCTTGTTTTATTCGTTTGGGCTTTAGGGAAAACAAGTATATTTTTTTCAAGAAATTGGCTCCACTTTATCGGGAAAACCCAGAATTTTTATTTTGGGACATTTTAGAATCAACAGTTTCTCACTATCTTCGGGAATTCACGTCCAGTTACCAGGGTGGAAAAACCCTCATATTTTATATTTTTCCTCACACATTATTACTCTCAATAAATAAAAGTGATCGATTGAAAGTGTTTATGATAAATTATGAACAAATAACTCGAAAATCAATTGGTTATGTATGGACAATTCAATGTAATTATCGTTTTTTTATTCAACGTTAACGTTGAGCCTCCGCCATTTTGGAAACGGATTGTTGTTTCATTACTGGAGGAAACGTTTGTTCGTTGCGAAATCTTTTAATGCGCTGTGTTAATGGGCTTGATACGGCCGTGCCAAGTAAAGGGACAGCAATTCCCAACCTCACTCTGCTCAAGTCAAGGGACGGCAATTCCCACCCTCACTGTGCTCAAGTCAAGGGACGGCAATTCCCACCCTCACTGTGCTCAAGGCAAGGGACGGCAATGCCCACCCTGACTCTGTCCAAGTAAAGTGACGGCAATTCCCACCCTCACTCTGCTCAAGGCAAGGGACGGCAATTCCCACACTCACTCTGTCCAAGTCAAGGGACGGCAATTCCCAACCTCACTCTGCTCAAGGCAAGGGACGGCAATTCCCACCCTCACTGTGAACAAGGCAAGGGACGGCAATTCCCACCCTCACTCTGCTCAAGTCAAGGGACGGCAATTCCCACCATCACTGTGCTCAAGGCAAGGGACGGCAATTCCCACCCTGACTCTGTCCAAGTAAAGGGACGGCAATTCCCACCCTCACTCTGCTCAAGGCAAGAGACGGCAATTCCAACCCTCACTCTGCTCAAGTCAAGGGACGGCAATTCCCACCCTCACTCTGCTCAAGTCAAGGGACGGCAATTCCCACCCTCATTGTGCTCAAGGCAAGGGACGGCAATTCCCACCCTGACTCTGTCCAAGTAAAGGGACGGCAATTCCCACCCTCACTCTGGTCAAGTCAAGGGACTGCAATTCCCACCCTTACTCTGCTCAAGTCAAGGGACGGCAATTCCCACCCTCACTCTGCTCAAGTCAAGGGACGGCAATTCCCACCCTGACTCTGTCCAAGTAAAGGGACGGCAATTCGCACACTCACTCTGTCCAAGTCAAGGGACGGCAATTCCAACCCTCACTCTGCTCAAGTCAAGGGACGGCAATTTCCACCCTCACTCTGCTCAAGTCAAGGGACGGCAATTCCCACACTGACTCTGTCCAAGTAAAGGGACAGCAATTCCCACCCTCACTCTGCTCAAGGCAAGGGACGGCAATTCCCACACTCACTCTGTCCAAGTAAATGGACGGCAATTCCCACCCTCACTCTGCTCAAGTCAAGGGACGGCAATTCCAACCCTCACTCTGCTCAAGTCAAGGGACGGCAATTCCCACCCTCACTGTGCTCAAGGCAAGGGACGGCAATTCCCACCCTCACTCTGTCCAAGTAAAGGGACGGCAATTCCCACCCTCACTCTTCTCAAGGCAAGGGACGGCAATTCCCACACTCACTCTGTCCAAGTCAAGGGACGGCAATTCCCAACCTCACTCTTCTCAAGTCAAGGGACGTCAATTCACACCCTCACTCTGCTCAAGTCAAGGGACGCAATTCCCACCCTCACTCTGTCCAAGTAAAGGGACGGCAATTCCCACACTCACTCTGTCCAAGTAAAGGGACGGCAATTCCCACCCTCACTGTGCTAAAGGCAAGGGACGGCAATTCCCACCCTCACTCTGCTCAAGTCAAGGGACGGCAATTCCCACCCTGACTCTGTCCAAGTAAAGGGACGGCAATTCGCACACTCACTCTGTCCAAGTCAAGGGACGGCAATTCCAACCCTCACTCTGCTCAAGTCAAGGGACGGCAATTTCCACCCTCACTCTGCTCAAGTCAAGGGACGGCAATTCCCACCCTGACTCTGTCCAAGTAAAGGGACAGCAATTCCCAACCTCACTCTGCTCAAGTCAAGGGACGGCAATTCCCACCCTCACTGTGCTCAAGTCAAGGGACGGCAATTCCCACCCTCACTGTGCTCAAGGCAAGGGACGGCAATGCCCACCCTGACTCTGTCCAAGTAAAGTGACGGCAATTCCCACCCTCACTCTGCTCAAGGCAAGGGACGGCAATTCCCACACTCACTCTGTCCAAGTCAAGGGACGGCAATTCCCAACCTCACTCTGCTCAAGGCAAGGGACGGCAATTCCCACCCTCACTGTGAACAAGGCAAGGGACGGCAATTCCCACCCTCACTCTGCTCAAGTCAAGGGACGGCAATTCCCACCATCACTGTGCTCAAGGCAAGGGACGGCAATTCCCACCCTGACTCTGTCCAAGTAAAGGGACGGCAATTCCCACCCTCACTCTGCTCAAGGCAAGAGACGGCAATTCCAACCCTCACTCTGCTCAAGTCAAGGGACGGCAATTCCCACCCTCACTCTGCTCAAGTCAAGGGACGGCAATTCCCACCCTCATTGTGCTCAAGGCAAGGGACGGCAATTCCCACCCTGACTCTGTCCAAGTAAAGGGACGGCAATTCCCACCCTCACTCTGGTCAAGTCAAGGGACTGCAATTCCCACCCTTACTCTGCTCAAGTCAAGGGACGGCAATTCCCACCCTCACTCTGCTCAAGTCAAGGGACGGCAATTCCCACCCTGACTCTGTCCAAGTAAAGGGACGGCAATTCGCACACTCACTCTGTCCAAGTCAAGAGACGGCAATTCCAACCCTCACTCTGCTCAAGTCAAGGGACGGCAATTTCCACCCTCACTCTGCTCAAGTCAAGGGACGGCAATTCCCACACTGACTCTGTCCAAGTAAAGGGACAGCAATTCCCACCCTCACTCTGCTCAAGTCAAGGGACGGCAATTCCAATCCTCACTCTGCTCAAGTCAAGGGACGGCAATTCCCACCCTCACTCTGCTCAAGGCAAGGGACGGCAATTCCCACCCTGACTCTGTCCAAGTAAAGGGACGGCAATTCCCACCCTCACTCTCCTCAAGGCAAGGGACGGCAATTCCCACACTCACTCTGTCCAAGTAAATGGACGGCAATTCCCACCCTCACTCTGCTCAAGTCAAGGGACGGCAATTCCCACCCTCACTCTGCTCAAGTCAAGGGACGGCAATTCCAACCCTCACTCTGCTCAAGTCAAGGGACGGCAATTCCCACCCTCACTGTGCTCAAGGCAAGGGACGGCAATTCCCACCCTGACTCTGTCCAAGTAAAGGGACGGCAATTCCCACCCTCACTCTTCTCAAGGCAAGGGACGGCAATTCCCACACTCACTCTGTCCAAGTCAAGGGACGGCAATTCCCAACCTCACTCTTCTCAAGTCAAGGGACGGCAATTCACACCCTCACTCTGCTCAAGTCAAGGGACGCAATTCCCACCCTCACTCTGTCCAAGTAAAGGGACGGCAATTCCCACACTCACTCTGTCCAAGTAGAGGGACGGCAATTCCCACCCTCACTGTGCTAAAGGCAAGGGACGGCAATTCCCACCCTCACTCTGCTCAAGTCAAGGGACGGCAATTCCCACCCTGACTCTGTCCAAGTAAAGGGACGGCAATTCGCACACTCACTCTGTCCAAGTCAAGGGACGGCAATTCCAACCCTCACTCTGCTCAAGTCAAGGGACGGCAATTTCCACCCTCACTCTGCTCAAGTCAAGGGACGGCAATTCCCACCCTCACTCTGTCCAAGTAAAGGGACGGCAATTCCCACACTCACTCTGTCCAAGTAAAGGGACGGCAATTCCCACCCTCACTGTGCTAAAGGCAAGGGACGGCAATTCCCACCCTCACTCTGCTCAAGTCAAGGGACGGCAATTCCCACCCTGACTCTGTCCAAGTAAAGGGACGGCAATTCGCACACTCACTCTGTCCAAGTCAAGGGACGGCAATTCCAACCCTCACTCTGCTCAAGTCAAGGGACGGCAATTTCCACCCTCACTCTGCTCAAGTCAAGGGACGGCAATTCCCACCCTGACTCTGTCCAAGTAAAGGGACGGCAATTCCCACCCTCACTCTCCTCAAGGCAAGGGACGGCAATTCCCACACTCACTCTGTCCAAGTAAATGGACGGCAATTCCCACCCTCACTCTGCTCAAGTCAAGGGACGGCAATTCCAACCCTCACTCTGCTCAAGTCAAGGGACGGCAATTCCCACCCTCACTGTGCTCAAGGCAAGGGACGGCAATTCCCACCCTCACTCTGTCCAAGTAAAGGGACGGCAATTCCCACCCTCACTCTTCTCAAGGCAAGGGACGGCAATTCCCACACTCACTCTGTCCAAGTCAAGGGACGGCAATTCCCAACCTCACTCTTCTCAAGTCAAGGGACGTCAATTCACACCCTCACTCTGCTCAAGTCAAGGGACGCAATTCCCACCCTCACTCTGTCCAAGTAAAGGGACGGCAATTCCCACACTCACTCTGTCCAAGTAAAGGGACGGCAATTCCCACCCTCACTGTGCTAAAGGCAAGGGACGGCAATTCCCACCCTCACTCTGCTCAAGTCAAGGGACGGCAATTCCCACCCTGACTCTGTCCAAGTAAAGGGACGGCAATTCGCACACTCACTCTGTCCAAGTCAAGGGACGGCAATTCCAACCCTCACTCTGCTCAAGTCAAGGGACGGCAATTTCCACCCTCACTCTGCTCAAGTCAAGGGACGGCAATTCCCACCCTGACTCTGTCCAAGTAAAGGGACAGCAATTCCCAACCTCACTCTGCTCAAGTCAAGGGACGGCAATTCCCACCCTCACTGTGCTCAAGTCAAGGGACGGCAATTCCCACCCTCACTGTGCTCAAGGCAAGGGACGGCAATGCCCACCCTGACTCTGTCCAAGTAAAGTGACGGCAATTCCCACCCTCACTCTGCTCAAGGCAAGGGACGGCAATTCCCACACTCACTCTGTCCAAGTCAAGGGACGGCAATTCCCAACCTCACTCTGCTCAAGGCAAGGGACGGCAATTCCCACCCTCACTGTGAACAAGGCAAGGGACGGCAATTCCCACCCTCACTCTGCTCAAGTCAAGGGACGGCAATTCCCACCATCACTCTGCTCAAGTCAAGGGACGGCAATTCCCACCCTGACTCTGTCCAAGTAAAGGGACGGCAATTCGCACACTCACTCTGTCCAAGTCAAGGGACGGCAATTCCAACCCTCACTCTGCTCAAGTCAAGGGACGGCAATTTCCACCCTCACTCTGCTCAAGTCAAGGGACGGCAATTCCCACACTGACTCTGTCCAAGTAAAGGGACAGCAATTCCCACCCTCACTCTGCTCAAGTCAAGGGACGGCAATTCCAATCCTCACTCTGCTCAAGTCAAGGGACGGCAATTCCCACCCTCACTCTGCTCAAGGCAAGGGACGGCAATTCCCACCCTGACTCTGTCCAAGTAAAGGGACAGCAATTCCCACCCTCACTCTGCTCAAGTCAAGGGACGGCAATTCCAATCCTCACTCTGCTCAAGTCAAGGGACGGCAATTCCCACCCTCACTCTGCTCAAGGCAAGGGACGGCAATTCCCACCCTGACTCTGTCCAAGTAAAGGGACGGCAATTCCCACCCTCACTCTCCTCAAGGCAAGGGACGGCAATTCCCACACTCACTCTGTCCAAGTAAATGGACGGCAATTCCCACCCTCACTCTGCTCAAGTCAAGGGACGGCAATTCCCACCCTCACTCTGCTCAAGTCAAGGGACGGCAATTCCAACCCTCACTCTGCTCAAGTCAAGGGACGGCAATTCCCACCCTCACTGTGCTCAAGGCAAGGGACGGCAATTCCCACCCTGACTCTGTCCAAGTAAAGGGACGGCAATTCCCACCCTCACTCTTCTCAAGGCAAGGGACGGCAATTCCCACACTCACTCTGTCCAAGTCAAGGGACGGCAATTCCCAACCTCACTCTTCTCAAGTCAAGGGACGGCAATTCACACCCTCACTCTGCTCAAGTCAAGGGACGCAATTCCCACCCTCACTCTGTCCAAGTAAAGGGACGGCAATTCCCACACTCACTCTGTCCAAGTAGAGGGACGGCAATTCCCACCCTCACTGTGCTAAAGGCAAGGGACGGCAATTCCCACCCTCACTCTGCTCAAGTCAAGGGACGGCAATTCCCACCCTGACTCTGTCCAAGTAAAGGGACGGCAATTCCCACCCTCACTCTCCTCAAGGCAAGGGACGGCAATTCCCACACTCACTCTGTCCAAGTAAATGGACGGCAATTCCCACCCTCACTCTGCTCAAGTCAAGGGACGGCAATTCCCACCCTCACTCTGCTCAAGTCAAGGGACGGCAATTCCAACCCTCACTCTGCTCAAGTCAAGGGACGGCAATTCCCACCCTCACTGTGCTCAAGGCAAGGGACGGCAATTCCCACCCTGACTCTGTCCAAGTAAAGGGACGGCAATTCCCACCCTCACTCTTCTCAAGGCAAGGGACGGCAATTCCCACACTCACTCTGTCCAAGTCAAGGGACGGCAATTCCCAACCTCACTCTTCTCAAGTCAAGGGACGGCAATTCACACCCTCACTCTGCTCAAGTCAAGGGACGCAATTCCCACCCTCACTCTGTCCAAGTAAAGGGACGGCAATTCCCACACTCACTCTGTCCAAGTAGAGGGACGGCAATTCCCACCCTCACTGTGCTAAAGGCAAGGGACGGCAATTCCCACCCTCACTCTGCTCAAGTCAAGGGACGGCAATTCCCACCCTGACTCTGTCCAAGTAAAGGGACGGCAATTCGCACACTCACTCTGTCCAAGTCAAGGGACGGCAATTCCAACCCTCACTCTGCTCAAGTCAAGGGACGGCAATTTCCACCCTCACTCTGCTCAAGTCAAGGGACGGCAATTCCCACCCTGACTCTGTCCAAGTAAAGGGACAGCAATTCCCACCCTCACTCTGCACAAGTCAAGGGACGGCAATTCCCACCCTCACTGTGCTCAAGTCAAGGGACGGCAATTCCCACCCTCACTGTGCTCAAGGCAAGGGACGGCAATTCCCACCCTGACTCTGTCCAAGTAAAGGGACGGCAATTCCCACCCTCACTCTGCTCAAGGCAAGGGACGGCAATTCCCACACTCACTCTGTCCAAGTCAAGGGACGGCAATTCCCAACCTCACTCTGCTCAAGGCAAGGGACGGCAATTCCCACCCTCACTGTGCTCAAGGCAAGGGACGGCAATTCCCACCCTCACTCTGCTCAAGTCAAGGGACGGCAATTCCCACCATCACTGTGCTCAAGGCAAGGGACGGCAATTCCCACCCTGACTCTGTCCAAGTAAAGGGACGGCAATTCACACCCTCACTCTGCTCAAGGCAAGGGACGGCAATTCCCACCCTGACTCTGTCCAAGTCAAGGGACGGCAATTCCCAACCTCACTCTGCTCAAGGCAAGGGACGGTAATTCCCACCCTCACTGTGCTCAAGGCAAGGGACGGCAATTCCCACCCTCACTCTGCTCAAGTCAAGGGACGGCAATTCCCACCCTCACTGTGCTCAAGGCAAGGGACGGCAATTCCCACCCTGACTCTGTCCAAGTAAATGGACGGCAATTCACACCCTCACTCTGCTCAAGTCAAGGGACGGCAATTCACACCCTCACTCTGCTCAAGGCAAGGGACGGCAATTCCCACCCTCACTCTGATCAAGGCAAGGGTCGGCAATTTCCATCCTCACTCTGCTCAAGTCAAGGGACGGCAATTCCCACCCTCACTGTGCTCAAGGCAAGGGACGGCAATTCCCACCCTGACTCTGTCCAAGTAAAGGGACGGCAATTCACACCGTCACTCTGCTCAAGGCAAGGGACGGCAATTCCCACCCTGACTCTGTCCAAGTCAAGGGACGGCAATTCCCAACCTCACTCTGCTCAAGGCAAGGGACGGTAATTCCCACCCTCACTGTGCTCAAGGCAAGGGACGGCAATTCCCAACCTCACTCTGCTCAAGGCAAGGGACGGCAATTCCAACCCTGACTCTGTCCAAGTCAAGGGACGGCAATTCCCAACCTCACTCTGCTCAAGGCAAGGGACGGTAATTCCCACCCTCACTGTGCTCAAGGCAAGGGACGGCAATTCCCACCCTCACTCTGCTCAAGTCAAGGGACGGCAATTCTAACCCTCACTGTGCTCAAGGCAAGGGACGGCAATTCCCACCCTGACTCTGTCCAAGTAAAGGGACGGCAATTCACACCCTCACTCTGCTCAAGTCAAGGGACGGCAATTCACACCCTCACTCTGCTCAAGGCAAGGGACGGCAATTCCCACCCTCACTCTGATCAAGGCAAGGGACGGCAATTTCCACCCTCACTCTGCTCAAGTCAAGGGACGGCAATTCCCACCCTCACTGTGCTCAAGTCAAGGGACGGCAATTCCCAACCTCACTCTGCTCAAGGCAAGGGACGGTAATTCCAACCCTCACTGTGCTCAAGGCAAGGGACGGCAATTCCCACCCTCACTCTGCTCAAGTCAAGGGACGGCAATTCCCACCCTCACTGTGCTCAAGGCAAGGGACGGCAATTCCCACCCTGACTCTGTCCAAGTAAAGGGACGGCAATTCGCACACTCACTCTGTCCAAGTCAAGGGACGGCAATTCCAACCCTCACTCTGCTCAAGTCAAGGGACGGCAATTTCCACCCTCACTCTGCTCAAGTCAAGGGACGGCAATTCCCACCCTGACTCTGTCCAAGTAAAGGGACAGCAATTCCCACCCTCACTCTGCTCAAGTCAAGGGACGGCAATTCCCACCCTCACTGTGCTCAAGTCAAGGGACGGCAATTCCCACCCTCACTGTGCTCAAGGCAAGGGACGGCAATTCCCACCCTGACTCTGTCCAAGTAAAGGGACGGCAATTCCCACCCTCACTCTGCTCAAGGCAAGGGACGGCAATGCCCACACTCACTCTGTCCAAGTCAAGGGACGGCAATTCCCAACCTCACTCTGCTCAAGGCAAGGGACGGCAATTCCCACCCTCACTGTGCTCAAGGCAAGGGACGGCAATTCCCACCCTCACTCTGCTCAAGTCAAGGGACGGCAATTCCCACCATCACTGTGCTCAAGGCAAGGGACGGCAATTCCCACCCTGACTCTGTCCAAGTAAAGGGACGGCAATTCACACCCTCACTCTGCTCAAGGCAAGGGACGGCAATTCCCACCCTGACTCTGTCCAAGTCAAAAGACGGCAATTCCCAACCTCACTCTGCTCAAGGCAAGGGACGGTAATTCCCACCCTCACTGTGCTCAAGGCAAGGGACGGCAATTCCCACCCTCACTCTGCTCAAGTCAAGGGACGGCAATTCCCATCCTCACTGTGCTCAAGGCAAGGGACGGCAATTCCCACCCTGACTCTGTCCAAGTAAATGGACGGCAATTCACACCCTCACTCTGCTCAAGTCAAGGGACGGCAATTCACACCCTCACTCTGCTCAAGGCAAGGGACGGCAATTCCCACCCTCACTCTGATCAAGGCAAGGGTCGGCAATTTCCATCCTCACTCTGCTCAAGTCAAGGGACGGCAATTCCCACCCTCACTGTGCTCAAGGCAAGGGACGGCAATTCCCACCCTGACTCTGTCCAAGTAAAGGGACGGCAATTCACACCGTCACTCTGCTCAAGGCAAGGGACGGCAATTCCCACCCTGACTCTGTCCAAGTCAAGGGACGGCAATTCCCAACCTCACTCTGCTCAAGGCAAGGGACGGTAATTCCCACCCTCACTGTGCTCAAGGCAAGGGACGGCAATTCCCAACCTCACTCTGCTCAAGGCAAGGGACGGCAATTCCCACCCTGACTCTGTCCAAGTCAAGGGACGGCAATTCCCAACCTCACTCTGCTCAAGGCAAGGGACGGTAATTCCCACCCTCACTGTGCTCAAGGCAAGGGACGGCAATTCCCACCCTCACTCTGCTCAAGTCAAGGGACGTCAATTCCAACCCTCACTGTGCTCAAGGCAAGGGACGGCAATTCCCACCCTGACTCTGTCCAAGTAAAGGGACGGCAATTCACACCCTCACTCTGCTCAAGTCAAGGGACGGCAATTCACACCCTCACTCTGCTCAAGGCAAGGGACGGCAATTCCCACCCTCACTCTGATCAAGGCAAGGGACGGCAATTTCCACCCTCACTCTGCTCAAGTCAAGGGACGGCAATTCCCACCCTCACTGTGCTCAAGTCAAGGGACGGCAATTCCCAACCTCACTCTGCTCAAGGCAAGGGACGGTAATTCCCACCCTCACTGTGCTCAAGGCAAGGGACGGCAATTCCCACCCTCACTCTGCTCAAGTCAAGGGACGGCAATTCCCACCCTCACTGTGCTCAAGGCAAGGGACGGCAATTCCCACCCTGACTCTGTCCAAGTAAAGGGACGGCAATTCACACCCTCACTCTGCTCAAGTCAAGGGACGGCAATTCACACCCTCACTCTGCTCAAGGCAAGGGACGGCAATTCCCACCCTCACTCTGATCAAGGCAAGGGACGGCAATTTCCACCCTCACTCTGCTCAAGTCAAGGGACGGCAATTCCCACCCTCACTGTGCTCAAGTCAAGGGACGCAATTCCCACCCTCACTCTGTCCAAGTAAAGGGACGGCAATTCCAACCCTCACTCTGCTCAAGTCAAGGGACGGCAATTCCCACCCTCACTGTGCTCAAGGCAAGGGACGGCAATTCCCACCCTGACTCTGTCCAAGTAAAGGGACGGCAATTCCCACCCTCACTCTTCTCAAGGCAAGGGACGGCAATTCCCACACTCACTCTGTCCAAGTCAAGGGACGGCAATTCCCAACCTCACTCTTCTCAAGTCAAGGGACGGCAATTCACACCCTCACTCTGCTCAAGTCAAGGGACGCAATTCCCACCCTCACTCTGTCCAAGTAAAGGGACGGCAATTCCCACACTCACTCTGTCCAAGTAAAGGGACGGCAATTCCCACCCTCACTGTGCTAAAGGCAAGGGACGGCAATTCCCACCCTCACTCTGCTCAAGTCAAGGGACGGCAATTCCCACCCTGACTCTGTCCAAGTAAAGGGACGGCAATTCGCACACTCACTCTGTCCAAGTCAAGGGACGGCAATTCAACCCTCACTCTGCTCAAGTCAAGGGACGGCAATTTCCACCCTCACTCTGCTCAAGTCAAGGGACGGCAATTCCCACCCTGACTCTGTCCAAGTAAAGGGACAGCAATTCCCACCCTCACTCTGCTCAAGTCAAGGGACGGCAATTCCCACCCTCACTGTGCTCAAGTCAAGGACGGCAATTCCCACCCTCACTGTGCTCAAGGCAAGGGACGGCAATTCCCACCCTGACTCTGTCCAAGTAAAGGGACGGCAATTCCCACCCTCACTCTGCTCAAGGCAAGGGACGCAATTCCCACACTCACTCTGTCCAAGTCAAGGGACGGCAATTCCAACCTCACTCTGCTCAAGTCAAGGGACGGCAATTCCACCCTCACTGTGCTCAAGGCAAGGACGGCAATTCCCACCCTGACTCTGTCCAAGTAAAGGGACGGCAATTCACACCGTCACTCTGCTCAGGCAAGGGACGGCAATTCCCACCCTGACTCTGTCCAAGTCAAGGGACGGCAATTCCCAACCTCACTCTGCTCAAGGCAAGGGACGGTAATTCCCACCCTCACTGTGCTCAAGGCAAGGGACGGCAATTCCCAACCTCACTCTGCTCAAGGCAAGGGACGTAATTCCCAACCCTCACTGTGCTCAAGGCAAGGGGACGGCAATTCCCACCCTCACTCTGCTCAAGTCAAGGGACGGCAATTCCCACCCTCACTGTGCTCAAGGCAAGGGACGGCAATTCCCACCCTGACTCTGTCCAAGTAAAGGGACGGCAATTCGCACACTCACTCTGTCCAAGTCAAGGGACGGCAATTCCAACCCTCACTCTGCTCAAGTCAAGGGACGGCAATTTCACCCTCACTCTGCCTCAAGTCAAGGGACGGCAATTCCCACCCTGACTCTGTCCAAGTAAAGGGACAGCAATTCCCACCCTCACATCTGCTCAAGTCAAGGGACGGCAATTCCCACCCTCACTGTGCTCAAGTCAAGGGACGGCAATTCCCACCCTCACTGTGCTCAAGGCAAGGGACGGCAATTCCCACCCTGACTCTGTCCAAGTAAAGGGACGGCAATTCCCACCCTCACTCTGCTCAAGGCAAGGGACGGCAATTCCCACACTCACTCTGTCCAAGTCAAGGGACGGCAATTCCCAACCTCACTCTGCTCAAGTCAAGGGACGGCAATTCCCACCCTCACTGTGCTCAGGCAAGGGACGGCAATTCCCACCCTGACTCTGTCCACAGTAAAGGGACGGCAATTCACACCGTCACTCTGCTCAGGCAAGGGACGGCAATTCCCACCCTGACTCTGTCCAAGTCAAGGGACGGCAATTCCCAACCTCACTCTGCTCAAGGCAAGGGACGGTAATTCCCACCCTCACTGTGCTCAAGGCAAGGGACGGCAATTCCCAACCTCACTCTGCTCAAGGCAAGGGACGGTAATTCCAACCCTCACTGTGCTCAAGGCAAGGGACGGCAATTCCCACCCTCACTCTGCTCAAGTCAAAGGGACGGCAATTCCACCCTCACTGTGCTCAAGGCAAGGGACGGGCAATTCCCACCCTGACTCTGTCCAAGTAAAGGGACGGCAATTCGCACACCTCACTCTGTCCAAGTCAAGGGACGGCAATTCCAACCCTCACTCTGCTCAAGTCAAGGGACGGCAATTTCCACCCTCACTCTGCTCAAGTCAAGGGACGGCAATTCCCACCCTGACTCTGTCCAAGTAAAGGGACAGCAATTCCCACCCTCACTCTGCTCAAGTCAAGGGACGGCAATTCCCACCCTCACTGTGCTCAAGTCAAGGGACGGCAATTCCCACCCTCACTGTGCTCAGGCAAGGGACGGCAATTCCCACCCTGACTCTGTCCAAGTAAAGGGACGGCAATTCCCACCCTCACATCTGCTCAAGGCAAGGGACGGCAATTCCCACACTCACTCTGTCCAAGTCAAGGGACGGCAATTCCCAACCTCACTCTGCTCAAGGCAAGGGGACGGCAATTCCCACCCTCACTGTGCTCAAGGCAAGGGACGGCAATTCCCACCCTCACTCTGCTCAAGTCAAGGGACGGCAATTCCCACCATCACTGTGCTCAAGGCAAGGGACGGCAATTCCCACCCTGACTCTGTCCAAGTAAAGGGACGGCAATTCACACCCTCACTCTGCTCAAGGCAAGGGACGGCAATTCCCACCCTGACTCTGTCCCAAGTCAAGGGACGGCAATTCCCAACCTCACTCTGCTCAAGGCAAGGGACGGTAATTCCCACCCTCACTGTGCTCAAGGCAAGGGACGGCAATTCCCACCCTCACTCTGCTCAAGTCAAGGGACGGCAATTCCCATCCTCACTGTGCTCAAGGCAAGGGACGGCAATTCCCACCCTGACTCTGTCCAAGTAAATGGACGGCAATTCACACCT